>WEIV01017867.1:17447-122447 GCA_013390005.1 Calyptomena viridis | reverse complement strand
TCCATCTGCTTTACCCTCAGGTTCATGAGACCCTGGTGTTGCAATTTACCCAGAGCTTGTGGACAGATGAAGACTTAAGGGGAATTTTGTGTAAGTATGTTTTCTGCTAGACTGATGTAGACCAGGGGCTTAAACCAGTCTCTGCTGAGGTTTTGATGAATGCACTGATCACCCACAGTTTGCACTCCAAAGATAGAAAATCCTTAGTTACTCCTTTCTGTCTGAATTAAGACTGTTTTGTTCACTCAATTTGTTGTCTCTGTGGCAAATGTGCAACATAGTAAAGGGGGAAGCTGCCCCCCACTGCACCCAACCAGAGGGCCTGGCCATGGTCTAGTGTCCCTGCTCTGGGTACCCTGCTGTGGACATGAAGCCACAAAGGCAAGGGTTTGGCAAATGCCCCATTATCTCCAGGACATGAAGTTATAGGATCAAGACATTACTAGGGCACATACAGCTTCCATGTGCTCCTGGATCAGTTCACGTCTCGTGCCTGTAGTTTCTAGAGCAGGAAGACTCAAGGTCTACCTCCAGATTAATCTGGATCCAGATTAAGCATCTCATTTCCTACTTTCTTTGCACTAAAACTTTCTTCCTGTATTGAACTTGCCAGCAGTTTTGGGAGATGCAAAACACAGATCATCCAAATATTGTGTCTGGTCTGAGAAGGAAAAAAAATAATAATGAGGTATTATAGTTCAACTGTTGTGATATGTGAAACTGTCAGAAGAAGCCCCTCATCCACATCCTGGTAAAGATGTGAGGCTGTACTCCAGTGAACCTCTAAGATAGAAAATATTTCGATACTATGTTTTGAAAATGTGCAGAGATGTTAATGTTAAACTGGAGAAGGTGTGTGTTATGTGCTATAATCAACAAAATGCACCCACAGAGAAGTCAAATGGGACATTTTGTCTGTGCTTCACAATTGTATGAGGAAAAAATCACAGTGAACACCGTCCAATTCTCATGCAGGAGAATCCTGCATCCTCTACACAAACCCTGTAGAGGCCATTTCCTACATAGGCTTTTGGAATAGGGCTTACAGCAGCTTCAACTCATGTGTAGGCGTTCCACTAAGAACTGAATTTCAACCTTTAAGGTTAAATCTAGGTTAGCATGACACCATCTGTCTAACTTACCCATTTTACAGGGGAACATGGTGCACTTGGCCAACGTTTTGAGTGCTGTGTACAGTGACTGTATAGGCAGACTCATGAGAGAAAAGTGTTTCTGGGAACTACAGTAGTTTTATATTGAGTTCTTTAAAGCACATGATTAGTACTTGCCTGAAATGTTACTTCCTTGTACAAGGTAAGAGTTTCTTTAAGCACAATGCAAAATCAAAACAACATTTATTGCAACAAATACTTTCAAGAAACTTCGGGTCTATAAGGGTAATTTGGTAAAAATTGGAGTCTAAATGAATACTGAAAGGAAAAGATTGATAAATAGGCTTTCATTCACTACTTTTGAATAACCTATTCAATAATAAGAATAATTAGGAAAAAAATGTTTGGAACTCTGAAAATTCAGAAATGGTATCCAGTGGTTAACTATATCATCTCCATTCCTAGTCACAGGTAGCTCATGGGTGCAGTAACAGTTTCATTAAATTCCAGGTATGCCATACAACCATCCTTCAGCCTGCTGGAGCTTTGCCATAGCTCCTCTTCCAGTCTGCTCTGGGAACTGAATGTAGCCCAGTCTGACCAGAGGCAGGGGCTTTTTGGTAAATCTGATTGAACTGCCTGCTGACATCAGGCTCAGACTTGCACCACCTGGGAAACAAATCAGTTTGTTTGCTGGTGTTCTGGTCCCCAGCACAGGTGAGACCATACGGGGCAAGTTGTTTTGATTCTGCTCTTTGACTTCATGACTGAGGCAGGGATGAAGTTTGGGAGCTGGGTGTGGGGGCAGAAGGGTAGAAGTTTGGCAGCCTCTTGACTACTGGAATATGTTGAGAAAGGTATTTTTTTCTCTTGTATACAGTTATAAATCCTGATTTATTCTATGGACTTATTTCTATCTACAACCCTCATTATAAATGAAAACTTCCGTGTTGTGTTTAAAAAACAAATCATATCTACAGTGCTGGAAGGCAAAGCCCAATGCTGGCACAAAAACACACAATACAGGTTGAACCAGTTCAGTGCAGCTGAACTTCTGAACCGGAGCTGGATCACATCCCACACTTTGACACACAGAAGGAGGTAGCCACATGACTTCCCCCACTAGATCACATAAAAACACCCTCAAAGACAGTGTCTGGAGCCCGCTTATACCTGGGGGTATGAACATGACAGAGGAGCTGTTTCCAAAAGCAGTAGCCAGGTGCCAAGCCAGAGAGGAAAACCTACAGCCATGTACAACTATTCAATCAGTGGGAATAACTGGAAGTCATTCAAGTCTTCAATGCCTATATCTGAAGGGCAAGAGGGGGATGAGTGACTATGGCTTTGATGCACAGTGTTGATCCCTCCTGGCAAATCTCAGTAGAGCCAGCAAGACCACTGTGTGTGTACTTGCCTAAAATCAACTTTTCTAAGTATCTGAAGAGGGTAAGTGGTGGAGAAGAGGCTGGATCCAGGAACTGGCACCTGGAGATGCCTCTGTCAGGTCCTTTCTCACCATGCACAGCCCAGCCTCAGCTGCAATTAGTTTCTATTACCATGGCCACAGCTAAGAAGTGTCTTTGCATCTGCTATCAGTAAGGCTTGACCCAGTGCTAGGTTGGCTGGGGCATGGATGCAGATGGAGCCATTTTACTCCAAGCTCCCTCTTTGGAGAAGACAGAGATGTGTCTGACTGGAGAGACACTCAGAGGTTTGGCTCTGAGCCCTCTGTAAGGGGCCTTTGCTGCAGAAGAGTATTTAAGATCTGCTTGCTAGAATAGAGAGCTGAAGACTTGAAAGGTTCTCCAGCTTCCGATGGTGAAGCTGTCATTTAGGCTGTTTGGGACCAAAGATTGGATTTGGGGTGTTTTCCAATAACCTACTGCATCATCATTTCCTCATGTTACTAATAGTTCAGCAGATCTTGATGACCTTTGCAAAAATAAAATCAGACTAGATTGACATATTTGCTTTACGAGATGCTAATCAATATCTATTTTGTTAGCCAATATGGTTATGTCTCCTGTTATTGTGATTTATTTCGTTATTGTTGACCAAAGGTAGTTGAATGGGTGATAACAGTACTGCAAATGGCAAGGGTTAATAAATTCAGATGAGGTTGTCATCTTATTACCAGAGTGCAGGAAGTGAAGCACAGCCATTTAATTAACCTAGTCGCAATGAATTTTATGCAACATGCAGTTAACACTTCATCTATTAAAACCACGAAGCAGATGGTAGTGAGCAGTTTTGTCTGCCATAAATAGGGTACCAATTTAAATTACTTGCTGCACAGGATTTTATAGGAGAAAATTATCTAGATATTAAATGGTGAGATATTTAATAATCTCTTTCGTTTAAGTCATGCATGTGTCAGACTCTTGGTCCAATAGTAGAAAACTCAATTACTTTCATGAAATCCCCAAAATGGAGAGCTTAAAAAAAAAAAAAAAAAAAACAAAACTTTGATGAATTGGCATTTCTTCAAACTCCAAAGCCTTCGGTCATCATCTGTGCTGGGGAATATATACCCCCTTATAAAGTTTTACCCTACTTTTACGCTGCCTAAGAGATTTTTATTATTCACATAAATGAATAATCCTAGTTGACTATTAAAAGACCACATTTCTCGATAGACCTGTAGTTTCTCTCTTCCTCTTGAAAAAATGATTGTGATAAATATTACAAAATTTCACATTTTCATTTCCCAGTTAGGGAGAGTTATATGAGCACATGACTGGACATACAGGCAAGGGGGCTGTATATCCAAAGCACTGTGGGCAACTCAGTGCCTGCAGCTGAGTAGCTGCTTTGTTTTCCAGTCTTTTACCTAGGGAAGGGAACATAAACGTGAAAAACCCAACCAACCAAGCAAAACTAGTTTGGTAATATGTCTTCATATTATGTAATATGGCACATAACAATTTAGACACTTCTGGAACTTGCCAGCTCTTGAAATAATGTCATGCACAAAATTGCTGCCCTCATATAAAATACAAGGCAGAGGAAGAAGCAAACAGGCGCTTCTAAAATCACGATTGCCTCGGGACTGTGTGAAACCCATTTTTCAGCAGAGAAGCAAAAGTTTGTTTGAAATCAGAGCAGAATCCCAGTAAGAAAAGTAAAGCTTGAGACAGCAGAGCAAGTAGGTCGCTGCACACCCAGTATTGTGCAGCTCTCACAGTCCCAGGCAAGGGCAGAAAATTGTCTCTCCACTCCTTCAGAGAAAACAAATCTGACACTTTCCTTCGGCATTCTCCTTCTGCCTCCAAAGACAGAGGCTCGACAACAAGGCTGTGCTTCTGGTGAATAGGGTTCATTAAGCCCACAGAAAGCCGGAGGGTGTGCATTCATTTGTTTGAATGACTCTCGGAGACTCCTTTATTTGAATGACTTTTTCCTTAGAGAGGCAGAAGGCAAGTGTGTCCTTTGTCACCTTCTCTGATTGCTCTGTCCACTGAACCGCTAGCAATAGCTATCAGAAAGTCTCCAGAGATTCTAGGCGTCACAATCCATGACAAAGGACATAAATTGCTCTTTTCACAGATGACATCCCGCTTTATCTCAGTAAAACACAAATCTCTGTTCAATGCCTAAAGAAGTCCTGGAGCATTACTTCACTGGAGCAAGGCTTCATGGAAATATGACTAAATCAGAAGTGATTCTTACACAATCACCCAGTGGGATTTTTTTTCATTCTCAATGCTATTGACCCACAGGGGAATTCAACTACTTAATGGTATCAGCCCCACCCTTCTAAGGAAACTACCACAGTCCTTTTTCATATCAAGGTCAGAAAGGACTTCATTTGCTATTGAACATATATATAGCACAGGTTTGGTTTGGCTGTAACAAAAATGAGTCCCAGATGGTAAATAACATGAAAAAGAGACCAAGAATCAACTTTCTGAGGTTCAGCAAAACCAAAATAAAACTGAAAGGGTACCCTAGTGGGGACATATGCTTAGCAGGCAGTTACCTGCTCTCTTGGGAAGGCAGAGCACCCGACACCAACCCGTCAGCACAAGGAGCCATGGGGCTCTCGACTACTCCTTTTTTCTTCACTATTCTTTTTTTCTTGTTTTGTGACCAAGGATTATGGACTTCTTGAGAAGTACAGGCAGATCTAGAGACCATCCCATTACTTCTGGGAAATGGACAATGACATTACCTTTGTGCAGTCACACTCACCTCCAGGCTCCCACAGATTGCCACAGCAATTTGTTTAAAAGACAGGAAAGAGAGGACTAAGGAGCAGAACATGATCTTTGTTCAAGAGCATAACCAAATAAACAGTTCAAAACTAATTTTTATTTGGTTTCCATTCAAACATACCGTGAGTTAATTCCCTCCAAGCAATTGCTGCTGAAGAGAAATGGACAGCCAGCCGGGCAGAGACAGTCCCCTAAGTCACAGGCACTGCCACTGCTATAAGGGGAATCTGTGCCCTTATTCACTCAGACAAAAAAAAAGGCATGTTAATACAAGTTTGAGAGTGGCAGCTTGTAAGATGCTTTGATTTACTGTCACTCAGTGGATACTCAGGCACATCAATATCTACAGTTTCCTCCTTTTCATTAAACATCATTAACAGAGTTTCCTATAACAATAAATACTGAAACACTCTGAAACAGTTTAAAATATTGATAGGATATTGATGGATATTGATTGGATATTGATGTGTTTGTTCAGATAGGTCAATATTACTGGTCAGTCTGAGATGCTGAGTCTGAGGCATTTCAAGGCAAAGTGACCAGCCTGTGACAACTCCAGAGGTCATAAGTCAGGCCCAGCAGCAAACCCTGTCTCCTGACTGCCAAGTCAGTGCTTTATCAACAAAGTGCATTGCTCTTTAGTATGTTCATTTATAATGTAGATTAGGTGGGTGAGAGGGAAATTTAATCGTTTAGAATGACTAATAACTATGCTAATGTGTTCAGATAAAATAAGCATTCACATATGCTGAAAGCCTTTATAGTGTAATAAACTTCTGTTATCTTTAGAGGCGTGCAGTACTTTGATTTTCATATAGCAACTCCTTTTTATTTCAAGTGCAATAAAAACATATTTTTTAAAAAGATTGCAAAGCTCAAGACTGCTGAACCTCATTTAAGTTGTGCTTGTGTGAAGTGCTGACAAACTACTCTGAACAGTGGGCTCAGGGGTTTGGGGTTTCTTTGGTTGGCTAGGGTTTTTTGCTTTCTGACAAAGTGTGTCAAACCAATTTGAAGACTTGGACTTCAGAGATAACAAAGAGCTTTGAGGATATTGATTTCAGTGACTCTGTATAGAAACACTAATCTTCTTGGAAGTTACTTTTATTTTCCTGCATATGACCAAACACATTTTGATTCCCTGTCTAAATTTCTTTTGTTCTTCCCCGTAACACAGACATATTTATACAATATTTTAACAGGTTTTTTCTCTGCTGTTGCAGGGCCTGTTGCTAATCACACACCAGTGATCTCTGGCACTGTGTGTGACACTTGCTGCAGTTCCTCTGTTATATACCTCCCCCTGCAGCCACAGACCCCAGAGTTGTAGCTGCTGAGGTGCAGGTCAGGCTTAATGTTCTAGGAAACAGATAACTTTTGGCTGAAAACATCTCCAACTGATGCTGCAACCAGTACAGAAGGTCAGCCCTGTAGCCCAGCAGCCTGATCCATCGTGGCATGGCCTTGTCATCCTTGAGGAAAAACATGATGCTGCTCTTTATTCTTGTGCTGCACTGTGTTACAGTACTCCTGTATGGAGCACTTCAAAAGCAGAAAAGTAAGTAAGAAGTCAAGGGAGAAAATAATCTCAGTGATACAAAAAAAGAAGCTAGCATTCACTATTAATTTCAACCTGCACTGAAAATAATTCAAGTCAGTTTGGAGAAAATCAACTTGTCTTATAAGAAGAAGGAAGTACACCAAATGCAGTAATATTATTTCTTTAATCTTCTTCCCTTGAGAAGAATGAAATATCAAAATACCCTGTCTATAAAAGGAAAGAAGGAGGCAATAAATGCTCACATATTAAAGACATTGTGAAGAACAATAGAAGGTCTTGAGGCCTGACTTTCCCTTTCAATAGGACAATGAAGGATAACTAAAATGAAAAAAACATAAAGTAATGGTGGCTCATTCTGGATGAAAGCACAAGCCTCACCAAAAGCATTAAAACAGGAATGTGCTCTAAAATAGGAAATGAGGCCTCTCTACCCAGCTGACTTTTGTGAATGAGCACAGAGAGCTCCATAAAGGGATGGCTGCCAGCACAGGGAAGGCACAAACACTGCAAAAGGGCATCATCAGGGAAAAATTAGAAGATGAGTCTACTGAAGCTAAGATAGAAAATAGAAGGAAGGCTGACTGGGAAAGTGCAGATCTTAGACAGTTTGTCAGAAAAATTGCCTACCTGTTCCCATCTCCGTGGTGATGCACAGGTTATATTTGGTACTTGAGATTTTGTCATTCACACTCTACCAAGTATTTGCCTATGAGAAACTGCATTTATATCACAAGGTTAATCAGTCATGCTGGAAAGCTGTGCTACAGAATGGACATGAAGGGACAGACACGTCTTTAAATAATCACTGCTGATACTTTCTAAACTAACCACAAAATCCGGATTCCAATAGCTGTATTCTTTACGCAGAAGAGCTGTGGAAAATAAAGGGTGATGGAAGGATTTTCAGTATCTAACATTACCCTGCAATGATGAAAATAGCCAGGAGGGCAGACAGCAGTTTGAGGCAGAGGCGATGCCGCCGCAGGAGCCGGGTGTGCGGGAGCAGCCCGTCCCAGCACGCCAGGCTGGATGCCTCGGGGTGGTTAGGAGCTTTACAGCAGACAACTGGGTTATGTTGCTCATCTGGCACAGGCTGAACCAGTGTAGATAAGAGTCCTCATCTGCTTTGTTCCCGCTCCTTAGCAGAAATGTCATAGATAAGTGCAAGGTGTGAGTATTTAGGAGGAACATTTCCTTATCTTTTAATTAAGAATGTTACAGAGGTGTTTGGAGTTTTGTTGTTTGGGTTTTTTTATTTTTCTTTTTTGCAAGGTAGGTGAAGTAGTAGATTTTTCCAGTCTAACCTTTTATAAGCCAGGCATGTGATATGTGGTGAGAGCCATGAGAAGCATTTAAATTATCTCTTTTGAGACCTTTTCATGCTTATTTTAGTTTCAATAGAATTGGGTCTGTTCCATATGTCCTGATTCACTACAGGATGCTTTTCTTGTCAGAGGAGTGGCTCTGTTTGATCAAGATTATACTGACCTCATTTGTGAAATTAAGTATCAACTCTGTATGGGGAAGTGTCTTCCTAGCACAGCTTCTAACAAAAAATCTTGAAAAAGCAGTTTAATACAGGTTCTACTAAGAGCAAGCTAGAGAAAAAAAGAACCACCTTACGTGATGTCCTATCACATAGACATTTAATTTTCCATTCACCTGATAAAAATTTTAATCAGAAAAAGCTCTCTTCTGAAATAACAGCACTATCATATTTTTAACACTCTTAGGCTTCTGCTGATGTGAGAATATAAGATGCTGAAATTGTAATAATGAGATTGGATAGCTTTTGTTTTTATCTCTGTGAGTGAGAAAAATTGTATATTGCTGCTATCTGCATGGTGCTATGTCCTGATCACAGGTAGGGAAGCAGAAGGAGAAGTTTTGGTCCCTCATAACTGACCAGACATGATCAAGGTGTATACACTATGTGAACAACTCAGCCCTCCTTTATTTTAACAGCTGTAATGTTCGCAAAGCTGTGCCCTGAATGGAAAAAAAAGAAAAAAAAGTGAAAGATACATTACCCTTAATAAAGAGCTGTAAAATTATTGGTTGACTACAACCTATGAAGAATGCAATCACCAGGGTAAAATATTAACAGTTGGTTTATGGCATTTCTGTTTCCCTTTTATTTCCTCATTCATGTGCATGTGGAATAGGACAAACAAGCACCTGGGAGAGGAGGGTTGGAGATAGGCTGAGGAGATTATGTGTCTCAGGAGATTCCAGGGTAGCAGCTCAGCAACAACCACTTGCTGAGTGTCACACAATCTCCCTGCTCAAGAAAACTTTGGGAGATGTCAGTTACCCGAGGTTCAGGTCAGCCTGGGGTTGTGGCCCAAGGTCAGCCTGCACCACCAGTACAGAGCCACACAGATTAAACTGAATCTTTACCTTGGGCTTTTTCACCTGGAAAAATTGCAGTGACAGTCAACTGGCACTTGCCTCAGAAAGCTCTTCTGAGAAATACACACATTTATGCACCTCTGTGCCCAGACCTGCTGTTGGGGGAACAGCACGTGCATCTCTACTGCCTGAAACGAAATCAGCCCCTGAAAAAAAGCAACATAACTTCAGCCAACATGCAGCCATCAGCAAAACATGCCAGGGCGAACACACTTGTGCAGCAATGTCAGCAGCTGTGGGCTGTGGGCTTTTGCCCACCAGTGCTGCCAGCACACGGTCCCAGTGCAGCCACACAGACACGTGTCCGTGTGGTGCGGCCTCACAGCAGCTGTGATCTGCAAAAAAGTCCAGGGGAACAACTTTCTGGCATGGATGGGTAGACTCTGTCTAGCCTGAAGCAACGAACACGGGTGGGAGTTAGCTGGTAGGAAAAAGTGAGCAGCAGCATGTTTTTGTATCAGCAGCTGGAAACAGAGAGGCCACGTGAGCTGTTACTCAGCTTAAGCATCCTATCTGAACTCTGCTTTAAAACGGGGAAAGTACAAAACATGCCTAAAATCTGACAAATGGTGCAGAAAACTTCCCAGAAAAAGTACCTGGAGGAGATATGCATCCAGCCTCATGCTTTGGGAGGCTGTGTGCTCACCGAGTGGGGCTAGAAAGGATTTCTTGTGGTGCAGCACTGCACAGACAGTAGAGATTAAGACCATTTACATTCCTGTGCAAAGCATCCAGGTTTGACCATCGTTAGAGACAATATAATACCTTACTACAGATGGATCCATGGCACACTCTGCTATGGCAATTTCTGCTGCAATTTCCAGGAACATGGGAAGTTGCATTAATACTGGAGCTATGGCAGCAACAGCCATAGCAATAGCTCCTCAGAATTGCTTGCACCAGCTGTTAAAGAGAGGGACTGCAGATACTTTCTGCCTTGTTTTCTGTTGCTCTTTTTACATGGAGGAGATGCACATGATGAAAGGGTCTAGATCTGGAGATCGTATTTTAATCTCAGGGTGTGTGTCAGAGAGAAAGAGAGACAGGCAGAACGGATTAGTTTCTAAATCAGTGTTTGTAACAGTTCAAACACTTAAACAAATTCATAGTCAGAAGGATAGTGTCAATGTTTCATTTAAAAGCCTCTTTAAAGTGTTTCATTCCCGTATGTTGAAAATCTAATCTTTAAAAGAGACAATAATAAAAGTTTGGCTAACTTCTCAAATGTGTCAATTGATATTTTCCTTAATTTGACCTATTTATCTTAAAACATTTATAATCTGTTAGGGGGACGTTCATAGCTAAATGTCCAATTTGGTTTGTTTGTTTTTTAAATCTGCCGTTCTGTTGCCAAGAAATTAAACAAACAGATGCCACTCTTTTTTGAGGGGCTCCATTAAATACAATGTCTTACCCACCATCTGCTGGATCTGCAGCAGCAATTAACAGCTCCACACTATTCCCAGAGCAAACCTGACAGCAACTGATGGTGCTGGGATCCTGGCAATTTCTCCTTCCCACTCCTCACCCTCTCTCTTCCAAATACCTATAATACAATATTTCTGTATAAGGGACTGGGTCTGTTGAGAAAAACAAAGGAACAAGCTATTCCTTGCTTTTCAAACTGTGATGGATGAAAGTCCTTCCTAGGCATTATACTTTTTGAATAAAGAGCATATTCAACAATAACAACTGAGTCGATAGATGTCTGCAAAGGCCACATAAGCAAAGCTTTTCTGGCATCTTTTCGGACAGGTATCCTCTGCAAAAATGCACAGCTGCTCTCAGAAGCCAGGGGCCAGGGTCACAGGCTCTTCCCTTCTGCTGGTTTAATCCCACTTATATGGGAAGCCATTGAAAATTGCTACCTTTGATATTGAAATACCTGGGGAAGCTCAGCCTAGTAAACAACCATGAATCATGAACACTGGGTGTGATTCATGTCCATTGTCTGACAGCCAGGTAACTGGCTTTGTACCAGTAAAAACCCTTAGAGATTGAGTCTGTTATTCACAAATGGGCCTCTTTGTCCAGGATAGCATGGAGTGCTTGGGTTCCCTTTACTGATTGTGGTGTCAGCCTTCAGCCTACAATCTTTCTTTAGCTGAGCTGATTGATTAGCAGCCAATTCCAATTGCGCCAAGGGAGGTTTACATTGGTCATTAGGAAAATCTTCTTCACTGAAATGGTTGTCAATCATTGGAGCAGGCTGGGAAGCGGTGGAGTCACCATCCCTAGAGGTATTTAAAAGACATGTAAGTGTGGCACTTAGGGACATGGTTTAGTGGTGGACTTGGCTGTGCTAGGTTAACTTGATGATGTTAAAGGTCTTTTCCAACCTGAGCCATTCTATGATTCCATGATTACTTACCCTGAAAAAGAAGAGCTTCCCTGGCCTTTTCTTCAGTTTTTGTGGTGATGGCACTGTGGCTTTTCCTGGATTATTTGGCCTGGCTGTTATTTATACTCTCTGTGGCTTCAGGCAGTGGGTACTTCAGAGGGGTTCTCTGGGCACCAGAGGACTTTTTAATGCACTAAAAGGCAATTAAAAATTCTGTGTACCTAAGGCTTCAGGTTTCTAATCAATGCAGGAAGTCCACTTGAAAATTGACTAGCCTACCTAGTGTCATAATGTCTGGCACATATCCTTACAACTCTCCAATGTCAAGGTCTCCCTTAAAAGACAATGAGCTTCCTCAAAGAGTATGTTTGTACAGTATTATATGAGAGAAATTCTTTATGCTACAACAAAGTATTGCTTTATTTTCAATAAGTTGTTTGTATTGCTGCCATGGCAGAAGGATTTCTTTGTATTTGTCAGGCTTGTAACCTGTCCTCAATAAAACTGGTTTCTTCTCCAAGGCACGAAGGAAATAAAGGGACATCGGGATTTAGCATTTCAGATGCTCAGCTTGGCCACAGTGTCAGGATAGACAGGTGTACATTATTTTGGAAATTAAAATTTCCACCCTGATGATAAATCTGTATAGTAATTATTCTTATTGCCCTGTATGGTGACCATCTGTAAAAGCAATCTGAATGTACAAAAGACAACTCATAAATCAGGTGAAATTTAAAATCTTCCAGTAGTTTGTAAATCTGCTCAGAATTTAGGCATTAATTGAAGAGCAGACAGCTTAATACATTAACCTTTCACCTCTGCAGTCCTAGGTTCAAAAGCTGACTTAGGTCAAGAAGCAAAAAATTAGATTAGTGATTTTGTCTGAGTCTTTATAAGTGCTGGGGTGTATTATATGCTGGGTAGCACTGCTCATAGAGCCCTGTTCTCTCAGCAAGGGTTTGCTTTGAGGGTTACGTGTGTCTTGTTTGCTGCTGGTACACTATTACTAAATTAAGAGCAAAATCAGGGGCTTGAGGAGAACTGTTAGTAGGCTATGGTGGCTGTAAGAGAGGTCAGAAAGCACCAAGGATGCCCTAAGTAGTTTGTTTTCTAAAATCATGTCAGGTCATTGAAAGGATTGCAGGAATTCTGGAACAGGGGAGGCTGGGGGGAACATTCCCATCAGCCCTTCTGCACCCTGCTCAGTTGGGTGAACAGCTGCACTCATTGTCACTCCCCACACTGCCACCCCACTGCTGTCTGTGCCTTTCTCCCAGGGCTTGCCAAGAAAGCAACTTTACAAGGAGGTAAGAGAATCTGAGGTCAGCAGGCACTCCTTCATTTCTTTGTCTTCATTTCTTTACAATAAAGTGCAGTAGCATGCAGCAACCTGGACCGTCCTTCTCCCATTTTCCTTTGTCTTGTGGAAGATGGGGACACTGCAGAGGTCCTTGATGTACACTCAGCTGTGTGATGACAGGGTATTCTGTCACTTGACAGTGACCCTCAGCAGCCTGTCCTCACTGACTGGGAGCTAAAGCCTGCTTTACAGGGATGCTTTGTTGCTGAAGGTGAAAATGTAGCCCGAGTCCATAAAGGTGGTGGAGTAACCCATCCCTGACATGGTGGCTGATCCCTGCCTGTGGCCCCAGCTTGTTGGCAGTTCATTCCTGGTGGCTTAGCACTGACCACTGGTGGCAAAATACAGTGTGATCTGCACCCGTATTAAAGCTGGGGAAAGGGATTGTGCAATGCAAGTGTGTCAGCAGCAGACATCTCTCTGGGGAGCTACAGTGCTCTCAATCTCTGTAAAATAACACCGGATTGGAAAGTCACTTGATGGGACCATCCCTCTCTGTCAGTTTACAAGTATCCCTGCAGATTTATGTTCCTCACACCCTTCAGACCACCCTAGAGAAATATCCATGCAAAAATAAAAATTGCCCATGACCCCTGTCTTTGACTTTTTGACCTCTCCCTTTCCCTGCACATACCCTTTCTGCTTGGGATTTGCCAGCTGACTAATGAGATCAGGTCTGATCTGACATTTGAAAATAATGTGATTTTCTGTAACCCGCAAACACACACACAAAATCTACATTTCCGGTGTTGGGTTGGTTGTTTTGGTCTGCTTGGAACAAATGTCATCTTGGGAGATTTTAACCTTACAAAAATGCATTCATTACTGATGCAGGTCAGAGGTGAGATGAAATCACACTGTGAAATCCAGTGATAGAAAGCTTAATCATTTATTTTCTTGCCTAGGATCTTTTCACTTGTTCCAGCTGGTTCAGAGGCACTTGGAACATATCAACAAGGCTTACATGACTGAAAACAAACCTTTGCCAGCAGCAGAACCAGACTGACAGAAAGAGGACAGTAGTTTTTTCATGCCACAGAACTGTTACTGAGCAGCATACATGTATGCTTCCACTTTCACCCTCCCTCCTGACTAAACTATGAAATATTATTTACTAACAAACATTATATTTCATTTTTAAGGGAATTAATATGAGTAAAGGGTTGGTTGTGAAGTGATGATTGAAGTTCCAACTATTAAAATACACATCAGTGTGCAGGAAAAATAAAAAGGCACTGAAATTCTTTTCAAATCCAAGCACCAGGTGCGTTAATTACATTTCATTGCATGTTGGTTTATTACTGCGGTCACTTGTGCCTTATGATCTGCATTAACACCTGCGTTCTATGGATATCTTGGTATTTCACTAAACAAGATGAATATTGGCCAGATGGTGACTCCAGTAGGAAACATTTCACATAGATTTTCCTGCTCTTCACAGTTGCCTGTAAAGGAATCCTGAATGTCACGCTACACCAAAGCAAACCCAAAAGACACAGCAATAAATTTGAGATCAACTGCCTTGACAGCATATTCAGAAAGGATCAGAAGGCAGACAGATCGAGGCCTTGTAACATAGATCTTCTTAATAAATCTCTTATGTGTATCACAGCGACATCACTTGTACTAGCATTTCACCCCATGGGGTGACCCTGTCTGGTGCAGAAACACAATTCCACAGAAAACTGGGTCAGCTCAGGTCTGAAACACATAGCACAGATGACTCAGTGGTTTTTATGGTGTTTTGTTTTTTTAATACAGATTGCACACATGACTTTTCTTCCTTAGTACAGGTTAGTTAATGTACAACAAGCATCCAGCCCTGGGGAACTGCCACAACAATGAGTCTGGACAAGAGCCTCACCTTTACTTTTTGACCAAAGTGGGGAGCACTTCAGGAGAGGTGGGAGGGACACAGGCATCACTGTGCCTGGCACTGTCTGGCTCTTATCCAACGCATCAGAAGTTACTCACTGACCTGCACCAGAAAAGAGCAAGAAATCTCAAATTTCATTCTGGCACGGTATTATGCTGTTAAAAACTTGAACAAACCTTCTAAACATACAACTAACACCTACCTCAAACCCACATCAGCTGGAACACTCAGTATCATTCCAGGGCACTATGCAGTGCAAGCTTTGCAGTTCCTGCAGGATGAGAAGAAGGTTTTGTCTGTGTGAGTGAGATTTTTACTGGGGACATCCATGTTCATGGCTTCTTTTTGTAGTCCCTGACTTGCAGATATCAGTCCAGGACTGCGTGACCATAGCAATTGAAGCATTACTACGAATTGCCACATGACCAGAAGCATCGAGTTTTCATGGTCTCTGTGCTGCTGTAGTGCTCTTGGCTCCCACTGAGTGTGCTGGGAGGAGCTCAGGGGGTGCAGCCAGTGCTTTGCCAGCTCTTTCCTCTGCCCACTCTGCCAGGATCAAGCTGTGCTGCCTGACAGTGCCAGAAGCCTTTCTTCCTCTGGGGGGCCAGTAGACACCTTTTTCTACCTTAGGGCAGGTAAAGAGTGCTCCTTGCAGAGTGTGGTCCCTGGGCTGTTCCTGATGCACCTCTGAGAAAGGCCAAAAAGATTCAAAGGGACTAAGTGGAGAAAATGCAGCAGAATGGGCAGCAGACCAACAGCTGCCAGACTCGGGCACAGAGCAGGCACGTTGTGTTGGAAATCAGGGTCTTGCCCTGAGGACAGAACACAGCAATGCCCAATATCTGGCTTTCTGAGCACTGTCCTTGATTAAGCGTCACAGGCACAAAAAAGTCACCCAAACTAGACACAGTCACCAAATCAAAACTCTGATGTATACAAATGAATGCAGAAAGTGAAGCACAGGACTGGCCAGACACTGAGCTCAGCACTGTGCTCAGGGCATGTACAGAGAACCCGCCGATCCAGACAGGTGCTGAATCCAACCAGCCCTGTGCCAGCTACTAGTGGCCAGCTCCTCACCTTGCAGGTGTGCAGGGATGACCATGGAGCTGGCAGATGCTGGCCCCTCTGACGGGGAGCTCCTTGGGTTGATAACCCTGTTGCTCCCCACAGAGGCACGCAGCACCAGATCCAATCTGCGAAAACAAGAAGCCAAAAAATACAAATTAACACTCCCACCTTTTCCCCGGGCATACTTCCCCCCTGAGATGCTGTTTAAAGAAGACCAATATTTCACTCTTGGAGACACGTAGGCAAATCCTATTACAAGTTGAGATTAACCGTCAGTCAGATTGCTCACCAGTGCAGAGATCAAATATAAAAGATGTATGTTCTGTGTCATCTGTTTAGCAACCTTAAATTAGCTCACACGGGTGGATGGTGCTGGCCAAATGGCAGAATATGTGCTGCGAATGGAAATCAGAGTCAAAGCAGAATCCTGTGGGATACCCCCAGCAATTTTAAAGCAGCTATCTTATTACCTAAGCAATTTTCAGGGACAAGCAGAATTCAGACCCAGCCGACAACACTCTCTAGTCCAACCTTAGTGAAACTACTTCATTATTATTTCAGTAGTGCCTGGAGAGCTCTATCTGCTGCTCCAGTTTCTCTGCAAAACCCCTTCCAACAACTCACAACAAAAGACATCTCCTGCGAGGACAGGCTTACAGTTTAATTTAAGATGAGGAACAGCAAGTGAAAGTAACAAACAACCAGAGAGACTAGAAGGAAGAGGGTTGATGGAAATGGTGGAAAGCACTTGTCCCTGGAGTCCCTGTATGTGTACACATACATACTAGATACAGATTAATGTGTGCACAGATATTTCAAAAGCCCCTTAACCTGAATATAAGACATCCAGAAATAATTTATAAAATAAATTCACGCATAGAGTGGAGGGCTGGAGGGTGGGAGAGACCTGCCTTGCTCCCTGCTGAGGATGCAATGTAAATGGGTGGGTTTGACTTGGCTTTTTTCATACTATGAGCAGCTTTGGGGTCCAGAGGCATCTCTCCTACCAAGTCATATATCTGACTGGACTCAGTGATCTTAAAGGTCTTTTCCAACCTAAACAATCCTATGACTGAAAACTCTCTTGTTTCTCATTGTACATAGTACATATGTTTGACCTCACAGCCTTGGCCTGGAAAGGAGAAGAAATAAGAGGACTGTGCAAAGCACCTTGACATGTGCATCAGATGAGCAGCACATGAAAGCTGGGCATGGGCCCCACTACAGTGCCACCAAGAGGGATGTGCATTGTCCTACTGTCCACACAGGGTGTCCTCAGGCCGCTGTCAAACCCTCCTTCTTGGTGAGGAGTGCCCTTGGGAGGAGAGGGAAACCATTAAGGAGATACCTAGACTTCCAGCTGGAACGAAGTGTGAGGAGGTTGTCTGGCAGCCATGTGGTCTTTGCTGTCTGGGGCATGACTGCAACTGAGCTGGGAAGTAAACATGTCAACAGCAAAATTCACCCCAAAGGGATCTGTTTGTCTGTCTATTGTTTAAGTATTTCATGTTTCTTTTAAGTCTTGCTGAACAACTACTGCATTGCCTTACTTGTAGAAACCCCAACCAGTTGACAGCTCCAGCAAACCCTACCCACGGGTGTGGGTGAGGAGATTCAGCCTGGCAAACCCACAGGGAAATCAGCATGTCCTTGACCTGTCACAGAATACGCTGAGTTGGAAGGGACCCACAAAGATCATCGATTCCAACTCTTAGCCATGCACGGGACCATCCCCTGGGAGTGTAAGAGATGGGGGGGAGCAGAGGGAAAACTGGGTTTAGGCCAGTTTTTCCCTTTTCCTTGGGGAAACTAGATGTGCTGAGTCCATCTCTCATGTTCTTGCCACATGGCATCACATTGCAGTAGGAAACAGATTGTTGAGGCACACATTCCTCACAAAGGATTCTCTAAAAGAGGAAAATAATTGCAGAGGTAATAGCAGCAGCATTTCTAGGTTTGTGTTTGCTCAGGGCTCAGGGATTATCAAAGACGTGCAAACGTGACTGTTGTAATCTAGTGTTTGTTTGGAAGCAACATCTTAAGAAGAAAAGGAATAGTTTTGAAGAAACTTTTTCTTCCAGAAAGAATAACAAAAATGCCTCTGTCAACACCAGCATATGCACTGCTCTCAGATGAGGAGATTCCTCCTTATTCCCCAGCCCCTAGGAGCACAATGTGCATGCATTTCTCCTGAAACCCTGACAATCTGTAATAAAAATTCACTTTGAAAAAAGAGCATCTCCAGTGATGTCTACAGGCTTTTGACTTTGCTCTTTCCTTCAAACACCACTCGTGATGCTGAGCGCACATTCTCTTGGCCTATTTGTTCCTGGCAAACAAAGAGCAAATTCCCCTAGGTACAACAATCCATTTTTAACACTCTGTAATTATTTAGAAAAATGTTTTGATAGGAGAAATGAGAAACTGGGGCATTTCAGGTGTCCCTGAGAACGTTCTTGGAGCACTCTGTGAAACAGGGACTTGGAGTCTCTTTATTTATGGCAATACCCTCCCTCCAAAAAAGTCCACCTTTTCATTTGTGACATTTGAATCTATTTGAAATTCATTGAACAGCCCTGTCTGACTCTCATTACCAACTGCAGAAGGCATGAAACTCCTGAGGGTCTGCTCCAAAATGGTGGGGGAAGGGAGAACACAAGGACTTTCCACCATGAGTGTTGCTGGTGGGGCAGGTGCAGAAAACTGTCCCTTTCTGAGTTATTGTCTCCTTCTGTCCTCTCAAAATCTATGGGACTTCATATGTTAATGTACCCTTTTTGGAAGCCCTCTGATGAAAGACATTGCAGCCGAAAATGTCAGAGTCCTTAGCAGGAGACTTGCAGTGCAATGAGTTATATGGCCCAAAGGCACACAGGCTTGACACAGGCAAGAAGATGTGTTTCCTGCCATCCTCTGGCCAGCTGAGACCATCAGGGATGAAATCTAGAAGCTAAATGTCAATTCAATTTTGCCATAAGGACATATTTTTCTGTAAAGCAAGCATGGGCAACCACTAGGATCAAGGCTGTGCACTAGGTGCAGCAGCCTGTGCACACACTGTCTACCTGCTCCAACACAGGTCATCCCCTCTTCTTTTTCATCCTCCAATATTAGTGCTCAGTGTCTGTGAAGCTGCTTTGCATCTGTCTTTAGGGGTGAGCCATTGGCATTGGAAAGGTGAATAGTAGGTAGAGTGTGAGGGGCATTGTGCTGCAGAGGGAGGTGTGGGAAGGATGTAAATGTAAGCAATGAAGAAAAAGTTGAACAGAAATAAAAGTGTTACAGCTTTGTTGTCCCAAAAAACCCATTATCTTTCAGGAAGACAGTAAAAGAGAAATAAAAGGGGAAAAGCCCCAAACTCAGCATATCCACTGCCATCTCCTTGCCCCATCTCACCTTGCCCACTCACTGCCCTTGTGTTATAGTATCTTCAGTCACTGCAGAACTACAGACACAAATGGCAGTGCTACAAAAAGGCCCTATATGTATTTTGGTAGTGTGCTGCATGCTAAAAGCAGAAGAACATCAGGCCAGACAGGTTTTGCTGAAACCAAGGACAAAGTCCCCCATCCTGTGGTGGGAGCTGGATCCATCCCAATGTCAGCCATCAACATTTATGACACCTCTGCTGCAGTTCCTCTGTGGCAGGAATGATGTACCAGTGAGAATTACAGACCTTGCAGTAAATGTTTCAGCCATTAAATATATTTCGTTGCTTAGAAAGATCCTCAAGTGCAATTAAAGCCAAAGGAAATATTTAAACAGAAATTAAATGGGCCAAGATGGATAAATTGTGCTATCAGCAGATTGACAAAATTCTGTGGGTTCATGATAACCAAATGAATAATTCTTTTCAACATTACATTTCGTGCAAGAGTAAAAAGATTTTATGGATACAGAAAGCAACAAAAGCAGGAGAGCATTGCAGGGCTGCAGGGCACATGCCCGAGAGAAAACCCAGATTGCTCCAGCTCCCCACTGTGGGGACAGCATGCCCCCCTCCCTTTGCTCCTGTTTCCCAGACAATGCTCCAGAAACACAGCATCAGGAGCTGAGATCAAAGCAAGGGAGAGAAGATTTAACTTCACCCCCAAGAAAGGGATTAAAGTATTTGAAAATAAAGTTCAGCCAAGATACCTGTGATTTGACTCAGTTTTGAAAGGACGAGATTCAGCCCTGCCCCCTGTCCTGCAGAGGCAGGTTGCAAGCACCATTCCCTGCCTGGCTCCTGAAAGCATTATTCAGCAGTTTTAAGTATGTTACCACCAGGATCAGTCTCTCCTTTCAAAAGTGAACCTTTGAAAAGACACCTGATCAGTGACATAGCATGGCAAAGTGGGCCCGTGGCCCATGGAGCCATTTCAAAGCTTCCACGTTTGCATGCATCTGATGGAACTGGTACTTCATACACCTGTCAGGAGCTGAAACCTAACACACAGTGGCACTTGGAGAGGAAATATTGTGACAGCTTTTATTTCTGGTAAAATACACTGAAGAGAGACAGAGTCAGGTGACTGGATACAGAAGAAAAAGGGCAGGGCAAAAAAGCAGATTTGAGCTGAGGAAAAGCTCTTGTAGCACTTTTCCAGAATTGCCTTTTCTCTCTCTTGCTGGTTTCAGTGTTTTCCTTCTGCCTTCTTTAGCCTCTGGATAAAAAATATAGAGAACCTTTTAAAAGAGAAGATAAATCCTTTCTTTAGCGAGATGTAGGTTAGTGATATCTGCCTGGTTATAAAACCAAACTAAGATCTGTAGCTCCGGAAAATTCCAGTGCATAGAAAACCAGATTTTTTTTGGCTTGCTGCCATAGGTTGGATGCATCTCCATTCCCGGACAGGACAGTACCATTCCTCAGGATCCCCAGTATCTCACCCTCCCCTTTTTGCATCAGAAGAGCCTGGCCCAGTGCTAGGACCGTGTCAGACCAACACCATCACAAAGAGATGTACAGGCAAGTGCCCTTTCACTGAGCTGAGCTTGGGCACATGGCACCTTAGGAGAGTGAGTGGTGCCACCTGCAGCTGTGCACACACGCTCACCTTACACCTGATGCTCACTCTGTAATGACTCCTCTTTCCACACACCCTCTTTAGACAGGTGAACACCTCTCATTCATCAGTCTGGGCTTCCCAGAGAACTGCTCCAAGAGCCCTGCTAATGAGCAGGCTCTTTGGGAAATCTCTGGTTTTGACTGCACCAGCTTCCTTGTAGAGGGAATGCAATTTGACACCTGATTGAGAACACCTGATCTTCCCTATCTCCACTGCCATCTATCACCAGATGATGTCCCCAGACCAGACAAATATTAATTTGCTACCCAATCACATCTAGCCACTTTCCAGGCACATGGCAGTGCCTGCCTGAGGCACATGCACTCACAGAGACATGAGTTGGTCCCAGCACTGCTGCTGGAGAGGGACCCGTGTTGGGCCCTGCGCCGTGCAGAGCAGCAGAGGAGTGTTTGTGACTCCCAAAGGTGAGGTATGGTGCTCAGGCTGGAGCCGAGGCCACCTGTGGGGTGGCTGTTTATCCTCAGATCTCCTGGCAAGAGGATGTGGGTGGGTCACTTTTAGCACTAGAATCATAGAATTATAGTATATTCTGAGTTGGAAGGGACCCATAAGGATCGTTGAGTCCAACTCCTGCCCCTACTCAGGACACCCCAGAATTGCACCATGAACTTTTATAATGCATATCATTTTGAGAACTAGCTCACACATGCAGTTGTGCTGGCAGGTCTGAGAAGGTGGTGAATTTTATGAAGGAAGAAAGAGAAGAAGAGAAGAGC
The DNA here is from genome assembly GCA_013390005.1 of Calyptomena viridis. Lineage (NCBI taxonomy): Eukaryota > Metazoa > Chordata > Aves > Passeriformes > Eurylaimidae > Calyptomena > Calyptomena viridis. The sequence goes on along the minus strand of WEIV01017867.1, from coordinate 100,709 downwards.
CTTTCAGCTCTTTAAACCAAAATCTCTTAAGGGTCAAGTGATGCCACAACAGTTCTTGTCGGATTAGTGTTATTTATCCCTTTTGCTTATTTTGCACAATTAAAATTGCTTTTGTAGGCACTGACAGAGATTAAGACACCAGAGATCTTAGAAGAACAAATGATGTATTGCTAATTTCTGAGTATTAGAGAGAGAGATCACATCTGAATGATTAGGTTAATTCCTGAGACCTCTGCTCATATCATAGAGATATCTCCATTAATTCAGCTACAGTAGAAATACATATACTATAAACATACTAACTGTCATAGTTCAACATGTAATTCATCTTACAGTTATTGGATTACTTGCCCTCCCTCAGAGATCTGGTTTATCCCTAGATAAATCTACATCCCAGAGTGGCAGGAGGGTTCTGCAGAGCCACTGCACTACTTGCAGGACAAACTCTCAGTTGCTCTCTCTGTGATGATCTCCTTGCAGCGCTGAGCCCAGACCTTGGCCTTCCAGAAATGCTGACTTTCCTTATTGCTTGTTCCCTTTTCTCTCCCAAACATGTTTGTATTTTCCCCAGGCAGATTCTCCTGTCCAGGAAGGAAAGGAGGAAGAGCTCCCAATCATAAATCTATGGCTGATCTTTTGTCTGCTCCACAAAACATTGACTCTGCTGCAATGCTCTGAGAAGTGCCAGCTGTCCAACCAGCCAGTTACAAGCCAAAAGTCTTGCTTCATATTTTGCAGAGACCTCATTTTAGTGTTATTCTGTGCTATACATTGATACCCACTTTTTCCCACAGAATTTTTTTATCTACAGATTAGGTAAAGCCACTATAACTTGCTGGTGAGTGTGCTGTTTGTTGACTGATCCTTCTCTTGTTTGAGCTGCAGATGGTCCAGTTTTGTTTTGGTGTAGAACAGGGGTTACAGCCATACCTGCAGCTCTGGATGGCACCTATTGAATCAGGCACAACACATGAACTTTACACTCCAGAGGATTTTACTCTTTCTTTTTTGCAGGGCAACTAGTTCAAAGATAACTCAATCACTGCTCTGAACTCCTAGACATTGCTACAATACTGCTGCCGAACAAAGGCAGGCTTTGATTTATGCAGTGAAAACAGAGTGGGTGGAAATGTCTCAGGATTCAACAGCCTGTCTGTTTTAAAGCTTATCCTCCGTCCCCGTAAATTATGTTCGTATTAAAAGCCAGGTTGGAGCAGTAAAAAATAAATTGGGATATTTTGTGTGTGTATGTCCCCATCTTTGTTCCATATTCCAGCCCAGCACTGCACTCACATATTTCCATGGGATGCAGCATTTTCAAGCTTTCATGTGAGAATATGTTGTGCTCCCATTTTGGGTTTGTGAGACCATATTTTTTGTGCTCCCATTTTGGGTTTGTGAGACAGAAGCAGAAACCACTGCAGTGCCTGTTTTTGCAGAATGAATTTGCTTTAACCCGACTGTTTAATTTACCGAAGCTTTAGCTATAACACCTGCAAGGCACATCCTCATATAATCTTCCAATAAGCAGGAAAGAATCCAATAGGGAAATTAGTTTCCTTTTTTTCCTCTTTCTTTTTTTGGTGTATCAAAGCTGCTTTTCAGAAAAGATGCCAAAAATTTTTCTGCCCAAACAGTGAGTTTAGTGTGTTTAGCTTTGGGTTATGAATATTTTTACACAGCTTCTAATCTGCTGTTATTTAGTAACGGTTTTTGTAAGGTTATTTTCCTGCACTACTTGGAGATTGCAGATGGTTCACAAAGATTTTTAGAAACTTTTTGACTGGCCCATACTCTACTGTGTGCATTTGTGCATGAAAATCTGAGAACAAATTGGTCTGGAAGATAGAAAGCCTTTAGCACTCCTGGCCATGCAGAAAAGCTTGAAAATATGGGCTGGTTTCATCCGAAAGTTTCAAAAGCTAGCAGGAAATGAAGACTCTCACATATATTGTATTTAACATTTTATCATCTGAGGTTGGGAATAGCTGAATTCATGAATTTTGCATGTTTGGAAGTGCTCCTGTTATAATCATAACTTAAATCAAATGTAAGTAGCAATAATCAGATCTGGTTTGGGAAGATCCTAGACAAGAAAAAACCTTTAAACTACTTGTAAATGTGCAAATGAAAGCTTTTCAAATGACCAGATGACTGAGAGAGACAAAAGAATGACGCAAAACAGTTTTAAATTGGGTCTGCAAACAGTTTGATCATATATTCTGGGCATGTCCAACCAAAGCAATTACTATAAACTCTCAATACAAAAATGAAATGCACAGCACAGGTCTGCACATCTACTGATGAAAATCAGACACCTTTTTTGACAAATACCTGCCTTTTTGCTGGAGTAACATTCACTTCAAAGACTAAACAAAAGGATGATTCACAATAAAAACAACATCCTTACATTTTCTGAGGCTCTGAGCCGTGTTTAGCTCTGCAGATGCAGGATGTCTGCAATCACGCCACTCACCTCAGGCTGTTGCTGTAAAATCTGAGCTCTTACCTCTGCACAAAGCTGTTCTAGTTTTAATTTACTCATTTTGAACATAAAATAGCCTGTCAGCTGCTAAAATTAGAGGTATTGGGATACTGCTTTCACTATAATCAAAAAACCCTTCAAGAATGTATAGAGGATGTATTTGTGGTATATTTTTTAATACCTTTTAACTGAATGGCATCTACATATCCTAATTTATTTCATCACTATTTTAAGCTGAATGCTAAATTAGTTATATGTTCACAAATGCTACATTTTTCACCATTGTCTCAGACAAATATCATACATTAGTTCCACTTGTGTGGAGCTTCAGAAAACCCTACTGACAGACCAAAACAAAGAAAAGAAATTGGTATAAATCTGGGCATAATCACAGCTCCGGCTGTGTGCTATGACAGTCATGTCACCCACTGGGTCATCTTAGAGATCTCCAAGCAGTGCAGGGTGGCTCAAACCTAAGAAGAACTGTAATCCTACTAAATCCCAAAATGTTTTCTGAATGCTCTAGGCTGTTAGACAACTACTGTGCCCATCAGGTCATGTGCCCAGCCACCCTCACCTCCCCATCCTCTTCCCAGGGGTGATAGGACACCGTACTAGCCATCCCCCAAAAGACCTGCACCAAAGTGGCCATGGGGGGAGCAATGGGGAGCAGCCAGACCATTCAAGTGAAACTACTTCCCTCTGCTGCTCATTTGTAAAATAAGGATAGCAGCACTGCACTCCCACAGGAGATGTCCTGAGGAAAAATAGATTAACGGCCATTAAGTATTTGGGTGCTGTGATGAGCACATCAGCACTCAATTTCCCAGCCTTCATATGGCTGCTTTAATCCTGAACACCAGTCTGTTCTGCATCTGCTTCCTGTCTCCTTCCTCTGCAGCCTAATCCCATCTTCCCTCCCCAAACCTTTGTGTTCCCTCTCCCTGTGCCTGCCCATGAGCTAGGCCTACAGGAAAATAACCTCAGCAGCACCTATTTCACTTCATTTATAGTGTGAGGAAAGTGCTCCCCAGCTTTACAGCACCAGCATTTTTTAGCTTAAAAATGGCATTTCAGTTATTGCAAATGGGCAGTAAACTGATAACCATGTTGCTTCTTCCATCTTCTTTCCTCTCAAAAAGCAGATAAGTCTTGTTCTGCATTTAGAGATTTTTTTTTTTAATTATGTATCTTGAGGTCAAATCAATGCCTTTTTTTTTTCCCCCCAGTGATTAGCTATAAGAGCAATCTGAAATTCCACTTTCAAAAATAAACTGATTATTGAGTTTTTTATATTATGCTACGACTTCAAAACTTGTAAGAAGAAACTGCACCAGAGTTCTGGGAGCTTGATATTGCTGAAGTAAAATGTGTATTTGATCCCACTTATGAGATTTTCAGGTGCTGGCAGGGACCTTGAACAGCTACCAAATTCACACGCCGGTATACCCAAAATTAAATAGAAAACTTTGTGAAACACTGAGACCATTCTTGAAGTGAAACAACAAGCCAAATTACATCTTAGCCTTCAGCAGCAGGACAGAGGAGTGCCACACAGCTGCTATTGAAAATAGCAGGGGGGATTAATATCTCACATCTCAAAAAAATAGATGGACCTGTTAACAAAATGAGAGAATAATGTACTCCTTTGAGAGAAGAATGTAATCCTTTGAGTGCAAGGACTTTGAAAACAAAGGGAAGACTCTGGCTTTCTTCCTACTTTTTTCTAAAAAAAAAAGGTATCTTCTAGACAACAATGTATGTATAAAATTTCCCAGTTCCAAACTTCAAACCCAGCCCTGTGGTTCATCAGGTAAAATTGCCATCAGCCCCGCAGACAGATGCCAAAAAGATAAAGCCCTGTCCTTTTACCTGTGTGAAAGGCACCCTGACATGGCTGGCCAGTGCCTGAGCATTCAAGGGCAAGTTCAGCACCATCCTTCACCCACAGCATTCTTGCTAAGACCAACTCTTTATTTATTAGTCAAAGCTCATTCTGTTGTCATATCCATTTCCATAATGAGGAATTAATTTCCCAGACTAGTTTGCAATGTTAAGGAGTATGGATGGATGTACTTTCCCATTTTTTACTGCATCAGAGGATCCAGTGCCTTGGTTTAGCTCTGCTGCTTTCCCCGCACATTAAATACCTTTTGAGATGTCTCTTTTCTTTCCTCTGCAACTTTGACTTGCTTCTTTCTCCCAGCCCAGTAGATGCCTCTTGATCTTTGCAGGCATTTGTGAGCTCCCTGGTCCTCTCTCTCCTCCACATAACTCCAGGAGCTGAAGGCTTCCCACCAAAAGGGCACAGTAATGTGCTTTTCTCATTCTGAGCCGAGGCAGCCCCGGAGGCCTGTAAGTGTAGAAGATATTGCCAACAGCAGGAGACTCTGAAATGCCAGTTTGCTTTGCTCTTGTCTCACTTCTCTCTGCTTTTCTGTTAGGTTTGTTTGTTCTTACCTCTGAACTCTCATTCAGAGAATGCAACAATTCTCTCTAAACCCTTGTGAAAAGAGCTTCTCTTAAGTTTTGGAACAGCTGGGTTGAATGGCTCAGACTGGAAACCCAAGTGTAAATCATTCTTTTTATGCTCTTCCACCTTGTGTTATTTACAGACAGATCTGCTACTCAGCCACAAAAAGAGAAGATAGTGTTGGTGAATCAAAGTAGTTTGGCTGCCAGCTGCTGTCTGGCTGCAGAAAGAAGGGACCCCATGCCAGCTGGTTTACTTGGGTCACTTCTTTTCATGATCTTTAGCACAGTTAGCACCAAAGTCTCCTCTGCTGTAGGGACAAGGTCTCATCAAAATTACTTGCTGGCTGCTTTGCATCCTCTCCAGCAGGAGCAATGCCATGTGCAGAGGGATCAAAGGCAACACCACGCTCAGATTTTAGCTGGCCAACTCAAGGCTCCAGGGGATAACTGGTGAGATGAATAGTTGAGAGCCAAGATACTTTTTGTAACAGGAGGCAAAAGAGCTCATACTCCCATGTGGCATGGAGGGAGGCTCTAGCTCTCCCCTTTCGCAGCCAACCATCACCATCCCACAGGGCGGGTCTGCAGCTCCATCCTAACACCCTGCATCCATCCCTCCTACAGCGAACTCTCATACCAGCTGCGTGGGCAGTCTGGTTTTGATGGGGTATTTCCCAAAATTAGTGAAGTTTACTAAAAAAGTAGATGTTTTCCAAATTCAGATAAAGTGTAGGTGAGGAGGGTTCATTCTTTTATTCTTTATGAAAGATCTTTAAGCTTTAAGTTAACTAATAAAAGATGCTTGCTTCTTTTTTTTTTTTTTTGGTGAAGCTGACACTCCCAGTCCTGGTCCTTTCAAATGAACAAAAGTTATGCCAAGAAACTGTAACTCTAGGCTTATTATAGGGCAGATTAACTCCATCTATTTTCATTGATGTACTGAAGAAAACAGGTCACTGTTGTCCTGGCTTCATAAAATAAAAAAAATGCCTTTCTTGGACAAAACCATGTCTTTGGAATATAAACCAACTGGTGGTCTCAGCTTGTACACAAGGTGAGGGGGACATTGAAGCCTGTCCACTGGGATATGCCGCCTAAAGTGTGTGCTAAACCCAGAAGGGCATATCCTGAGCTGATGTGATTTTGGTGTATTAGCAGGAGTGTCCACCCTGAGCAGGTTATGTGGATGAAACATCAGTATCGAAATCCCTACTGACGAAGGAGGATCTTTTAGAAGAGTATGGTAGCCGAGAAATTGTATTTTAGCATCACCATTCTGAGGCTCCTCAAGCTGGAACACAGTGAAACACATTGGAGGCAAACTGTAAAAAAAAGAGCATAAAGAACAGAAGCTATGAGGGACTGAATGGCAGTCCCAGCGACAAAAACAACCATGATGGCATTTTCACGAGTGCCACCAGAGGGCAATAATAGGCAGAAAACGAGAAAACCTTGGGCTTTCTGGGGCTGGAAAGGCGTTTGACTTGGCTTAGGGAAAAAATGTTCCCTCTGATTTGCCTAGCTCGCCCTGCATGGGAGTGCCGGAGGACTTCGCATTTCAACCCTTTGTAAAGACTTGTTTTCGCCTGGGCAGGACGGGGGCACACACATCCCCCCAGCCCGCTGTGGCAGGGCCGGGCCCGCAGCCAGGCCTGTGCCCGCGGCTTGCTGGGCCGCCCTCCGCCAGCTTCCCCAGGGACAGAGCCCAGGCGCGCTCCTAAACCCTTCTCGTCTGGCGCGGCAAAGAAGCTGCTACCAGCGCAACCAGTTTTCTGCTTTTTCTTGTTGTCGTTTGTTTTCTTTGGTTGTTGGTTGGTTGGTTTGGTGGTTGTTGTTTGGGTTTTTTTCTAATGGGGTTGGTTTGTGGGGACTGGAGATGCAGAGGGAACCAGACTCATCCTCGGGCACAGAGGGCAGATGTGTCTGTAGAGCTGCGGAGCTGCGAGGATTTTCCACGTCAGGAAAGGGGCTATCACCTCCTCATATCACTGCATCCCCCACATCTTCACATCTCCACGCTGCCCTGCCCTGAGCACAGCAGCCAGATCTTCCCTTCCCTGATGCAACACCCCTGCTCGAGCAGGACGTCCCCCATTGCTCAGCAGCAGACACTGCCCTCAGTGAGTGACTTGAGAGCACTGATTTGATCATTTCTCACCATGGAATCCAACTGTGACAACAGCAAATGTTGCTTTTATGTCACCCTTCCCCCCCCAAAAAAAAGTTTAAAAGTAGCAAATAGACTAAGAGACAGATTATCTGGAATACAGCTAAATGGAGTATTCTGTTTCCTACGCCTTTTCTTTGAGGTGGGGGCAGGGGAACAAATCACTTTTTCTTGAAATAAAATAATTTTGAAGCAGCAGATGTGAATCCATGAACTCATGCTGAGATTTTTCTTTGAATTATGGGTAAAGTCACTGGGTTCTGGAACCTCCCCCATCACTAGGGAGTGTCCTCACCCTCTCAATGACAAAATATTCTTCTCTTCACCTAGTCTGTAAAGTTGTACTTATGTCAGCAAGACTCAGAGGATCCACCCAAGAAATTTTCCTGGAGCAAGGGATGGATTCGCTCAGATGCTCTGAAGCAGAGTTGTCCATTTTTTTGTTTGTTTGTTTAATTTTCTTTTAATATCAGTATTTGAAAAAATTGCTATTTCTTTCCAACTCAAAGCAGCTCTTCCATCCTCTTCCATTTTAAATTTTATTCTTGCTTTTAAAAAAAAGAGAAAGGCAAATGAAGTATTTCAAAGCAGCTGAGCCCAATTGTTCTCCTGATTGGCAGCCAAATCAAAACAATCCATGAACTGCAAAGCCATTATCTAGACTTTTTAACCCAATACTGAAATATGTCAAATCAGAATGTTTCAACATAGTAGATTCCTTATTTATGGGTAAAAACCACACACACAAAAAAATTCTAGCATAGAGATGGAAAGAATAGTTTAGCTCATGTTGGGAAATTGAGGGAAGTGGTCAGATAGTTATTTCCTTGTGCACGTGCTCATAGACAAGTCATGTTCTCTTTCTTGTGTGACTATGTATAGAGTTCCTTGGTGCATTGAACTGCAATCATAACCTTGTGTCATGTTGAAGGGGAACAAAATGCTAATTTTAACTAAGAAATTATAAGAAAAAACTTTCCTCTTTCATCGCAAGTGATGTTCAAACCTGTTTGATAACTCCTCTAAAAGTTACCATCACTCCTTGCACTCAACACTAAGCATCAGGAGGGTACCTGGGGATGGGAGTAGCCTGCCCCTTGGTGCAATGACCTTTAGTTTTAGAAAAGTGTTGCCAGGTGCCACATACTAATGATGCTGGCTCTGGATGGCTGAGCAAGTCTGGGAATTGTGTGGATGTGCACAGTGGGATGCCCTTTTCCCTCCCTCCCAGCTCACACGCCCCTGATGCTGGTGGGATTCTCTCTGCTGATTTCACCTGCAGTTGGATGTGGGCAAGGGAATATCTGGTTCAATTATGCTTAAAAACAGCAAAAATACCTTATGAAAATCGTTCCAACTTTCAGGTGCTCCATTCTAACTCTAAGGACAGGCTTTTAGTGGCAGAGAAGGTGTCAAAGAATTATCATTAAAACCATGGTCTTGCTGTCTGCATTTGGGTGCATTTCAGAATCAAAGTAATTGTGTCTCTCAAAGATGAGCCTTTTATGTGTGAGTCCACTCAGGTACTTCTGTGCTAGCAGAGCAGCCCTTAATGAGCCTGTTTAAATGCTGCAAAGAGGCACAAAGACACATTAGTGCAAAAAGAGATTGAGTCCGTGATTTCTTAGCAATTCCTAATGATGTAATTCTTTGGCTTTGCAGCACTATTATTCCTGAGTTGTTTGGCTGGAGTCATTTGGGAAATTCAAGAAACTTTGGAATACAGCACTATGGAAATTAGAGGTCTTTCTCATGTCTGTGAGGTTAATATATTCACAGTGCAATTAGTTACTGTAGAGTTAAAATCCTTTCCAGGAAATATAAGGGGTGGAGAACACAGACATTTTGGAACAAGAAAAGAACGATATTTGGAAACTTTTAAAATAGAAACCCTATAGAAAACAGGTCACACAGGATAGAGAAAGGATATCCTCATTTTTCATCATTAAGCAGAAACAACATTGTAATTAACAACACATTCTAGAATACTGATCTGTTTATTCACTATAGATGGAGTGAATTAGCAAAGGGTTAGGAAACATACACACACAAGGATAAAAAATAAGGGTACACAAGACTGGATATTTCCTTTTAGACTTCCATATCCAAATGCCCATAAGTTTTTTCATCTAAGGCTGCATGCTGTCCTCTTTGCTGCAGTGAACTAGTTAAACAGCCCTCTGACTTAGATGGGAACAGTGGATGGCCGTGATGGACTTTGCAGCTTTCTGGACTTGTTAACACTACAACTTCTGCTGTGTCCCAAGATTTTCAAAATTCCTTGCTGTTCTTCATATTACAGTTGTACCTTCATTTCTCAGTGATGAAGACTGAGCTGGAGGGCTGGATAAGGACAGAGTGGGGGCGTCCCAGCCTCTGGCTGTCTCCCATCCCTGGGCAATGAAGCTGGAGAGGCACTTGTTCCTGGCAACAGCAAGGAAAGAATTAGCACTCTTCTCCTCCCCTTCCTGCTCTTTTTCCTCTAATGTCATTTGGCCATGGATGCAAACTCTTGTTCGCATGGCCTGGCTGAAATCACATCATCTCACCAGCCAGTTTTGGACTGGTTCTCACTGCTGCTTAGGCACCTTCCCTCCATCTGCACCATGCTTTGCTTTACCCAGGCACCAAGTTTTGCTATGAGAGTGCAGTGCCCCCACAGCCAGGCTGGGCAGCCTCCATGTCTCCCGCAGAGAGGAACACTGAGAGCCACAGCACTATGGGAGGAGGATGTAACATTGAAGCACCTTCTGCTTGAGGCACTCCAATAAAAACCTAGAATGAAAACACATAGATTCCAGTCTCTGTTTCTTTAATTCAATGAAGAGTATCCCATAAACCTAAATCAAATCCAGTAAAGTTTGTGCACTCCTTGTCTCAGCAAGTGGTTGCAGTATCACTGCCTCCAGCCACATTTCTGAAAACCAGACCGTGCCATAAACTAGAACATCTTGTACAACCCAATATAGGCCACTGCCACTTGCTCTGGGTTAGGCAGGCAGCAGANCTCTGGTTACTTAAAACCACAACCTAACCCAGTTAGGCAGGCAGCAGGGAAGAGGGTAGTGACACCAGTGAGTGGCAACATATTCAGCCACCCAGGTCTAACCTGCTTCCTGACGTGGGTAGGCACCTTCAGGACCGGTGGCCTAAGCATCCTGCTGTAGGGAGTCCCTCCACCCCTGCTCCCTGTCATGATCCTTTGCACCACCTTTGATGCACTTTGGGTCCTTTAGTGACTCTTTCACCTTGTTAATTTGACAGAAGAAAAATGTAATTTCCTGCTGGGTGAGTTTGTGCCAGATTAATGTGGTGAATCTGCCCACGGAGGTATCCAGTGAGTGGAAGGACCAGCAGCGGGAGCACACAGCTGAGCAGGGCAGGATGCGGGGGAGAGACACTCAATTTTGGCAGCAGGAAACTGCTAGATAAGGTCAGTTTGTCTTTTGGCTTGCACCCTGTGATAGCTGGTTCCCCAATGCCTGTATATTTAAAACCCATACATTTATGGGCGACTACGATCTGATCCCCAGTCTTCTGTTAGTAACACTACTCAGTTGCACAAAGGTAGCAGTAGGTCTCCATCTTAGCAACACACCTGAGATTTAGGATAAGCGTTAAAACCTTCAGCCGTGCCTGCTGAAGCTACTTACTTAAACTTCTGGTCTTTCTGGTACATCTCTGAATGCATGAAAGACAAATTTTTCTGCTAACAAAACTAAATGTTCCAGCTTTTTAGGATAAATTGCTCATTCTGGTCACTAATGTTATGCTATCTCATCAGGTCTAAGTAGTCAAGCTAATTGTGACAGCAGTGATTTGTTTGTTCTTAATCAGAAGTTTCATTTCAGAAAGTTAACAGCTATATTTTGTTACCATTAGTGTCAGAGAACTTGTATAGGTCAGGAAATGCGTAGAGCCAGCAGTCTACTCACTTGGAAAGGCATCCGTAGACAATAAAGTTTTATGAACAGAAATTTAGTGGCATGGATCTTTCCAGACTTTCCAAAGGGGATGAGCATAAATGATTTTTTTTTTATGCTGAATCCTTCTATTTAAGTGTCTGCTGGTAGTGCAGGCTTGTCCTGCTCCACTGCTGTACAGTGGGGCCATCTGTAATTAATGGAGCTTCAGCCTCCCTTCATTAGCTTTGTCTTAGCTTTGGGGGATGGTGTCAATTAAAAATTAAAAGAATCCTCTTTCCATTAAATTAAAGAGCATTTTAAAAAAGAAATTCTACCCTCTGATAGTTTAGCAGCCGGAAGGATAGTCTATCAGCCAGCCAGAGAAGGAACAGCAGAAATTAATATACATGCGTATCCATATGTACTGTTTGGTTTTCTTGAGAAATTGCTATTTTATCCTGGAGTAACCCTCAAATCATTTGCAGGAAGGTGTCAGATAATGCTTTCTGCAAACCCAAGCCAGCTGTATGTGCAGTCAGAGAGAACCATATGGTGCCTTGTGTGCAAGGCTGATATTTGCTGGGTTCTGAAGATAGCTCTAAAGACTGTCTGGCTGACTGTCTCGTGGCATGATCCCCAAGCTGCACTTGGCAGCTGCCCTTTTTGCCTGAGAGATGCACAGATCAAGGGCCACATTGGATGGATTGGAAGGTATTCTGAATTATGTAGAAAAGTTGCCTCTCTTCAGATAAAGGACTCTTTCAGTTTCACCATTTGTACAAATCACCCTTAGCAGATAAAATAAACGTGTATTTTTTTAATGCATTTGTTTTTCTGATTATGCATTGCATGAATTCAGTACAACTTCTGTCCTTCTTGGAGGTATATGGCCTTTTCTTATCCAATTCTTTTTTACTGTAGTGACTAACTGCTAGAACTTAATCATGAGTTTTGAGACTGGGTAACTGTGCTGAGACTCATCCAGATGACATATTTCTCTCTGGACAGCATTTCAGCACAAAATGTTATGCATCTACACTTAATTCACTTTTGTGGTGTTTGAATTTCTTTTACAGTGAGTTTTTTCACCTATGTTCCATGCCAATACAGCTTGAGACACTTTCATAAATCCCATTTTTGAGAGTTTTCTGATATTCTCTGCACCTTCTTTATATTTGAAGCAATCTCTCCTTGTAAAATATTATTAGAATTGATGCAGCCGTTTGCATCTGTTGACTCAATAGACTTTTATAAATAATGTTTGTCCAGGGGAGTTTTATATGCAGGTTAAGACCTACCTTAAGCCTGAGAGAGTTCAAGTTTATACCTCTTGCCGCTCAGGACGGTGCCCTGACCATCGGTATGGGCTCCTCTGCCCAAAGGACATCCTCTACCCCTCGGTGTCAAGCCGCAGTGGAGAAGTTGTGGATCCAAGGGTCACTGAGCAAATGGGAGCTTTAGTTGCTCTTTAGCCCTGTAAAGGGCATATCTAGAAGCCTAGGGCTGCTTTGGTATCCATGCCTAGCACTAGCAATCATCTTCATCATGGCCAAGCTTCGCAAACGAAGATATGGGAAGGGCTCTACCCACACTTGCTACAAGTGCACTGATGGCTAAAAAAGGCTAACATGGGATAGACAAATCCGGGAAGAAGCACTAGCAATATTAGTGTTAAAATAAACATAGCACTGACCCCTGCATTTGTTCAGGAGTTTGGAACTGGGAATGTGGCAAATCTGAATGTGTACATGGCACAGCAGAGGGGTCATACTCTGCAGACTCTTGCCTGAAAGCTATTATTAAATTCCTAACTCTGTATCAGCTTGTTCATCTCTATCTTGTTTTCCTCTCTTCATATTCCTGGGACTATTCCTGGGAAAAAGTAGTAGGTTACTGGAGATTAGACAGGTAAAATAGGGAGTTTGGTTTTAGCTGCGTTAAATTAAAGGATTTGGCAAGGTAGTCAGAAAGAAACTGAAGAGACAACAGTAGAAGTTAGATCATTGTGAGAAACAAGAATATTAACTGCTTTGTACAGGGGTGATGGAATCACGTAAGATTATTATTTTTCCCAAAAAGATTTATCAAAATATTGTAATATGGTCATAATTTGTCAGCAATTGTGAAGTCCAGGCACCTCAGGCAACTTTTCAAATTCTGCATAATCTCCAATGTCTATGGGAAACAATGAAATATGCCCTGCTCTTAATTGATTCCTTTTGCATCACATTTTTCACACAGACTTGGCTGTTGGCCTTTCTTTGCTAAGTGAGGGTTTCAACAAGTGAAGAAGATGGATGGCCAAACCAATCAACTTCAGAATATGTAAAAGGTCATAGCACTCAGCTAGCACATTGAGGACTGCTTCCAGATAACCCAAGCATAATCAATCGGGTAACTTTCTCTTTGAACAAACAAAAGAAGGAAACTAGAAAGTAGTTCAAGCTGATAATGTTTTCTTTATGACTTGAAGAGCACCATGCATAGCCCTGTGGAGTATGAAACAGAATAAAAGTCCTTTCTTGGCCTATCTTGCTTGGCCTATCCTGTTAAAATAGAAGAAAACAAAAATAAGTGGTTTGCATTTGTGATGCTGAATAGATTTGTGTCAAAATTTAAAGTACATTAAGACTGATGTGTGCAAGCAGAGAATTTTTTTTAACTTTTGTGTATGGTTACAGCATTCTTCTTTGTAAGGGCTTTAAATGAGGGGCCTGTAGAAACATGATCTCTGTAATGTGCCCTTTAGTCCTGGGCAATGGACACAACAAAGCTGAGGGAGCACAGCAGTGCTTGGGTGCTGCTGCTGCCATGGTTTGTCTTTGTGGTCTCCAATACCAACTGGTCTACATTGTAATAACTGAATTAAAACCTAGGATTTAATGTTTTAAATTAAAACATTAATTTTTAATTAATGGGTGCTGCTGGGGGATTCCTGCCTGAAGCATGCCAGTAGCAGCAGGGCTGTGGGAACTTCACTGGTGTCAGCAAAGCATGGATGAGAACTCTGTGCTGCACCCCAGGGCCAGCAGATGTTGCCTTCTCACCTGTACAAACTCAGTGCACCTAGGAAGGGAAAACTGTTCAGAATGCTTGGAGGAAGTATTTGGTTGCCCAATCCTCCCAAATCAGTGTGTCTGCTATTTTTTAGTGGGTCTCTGTTACTTTCAGCCTTATCTTTAGTTGTTGCTCTGATGCACCTGGCAGAAGAGAAATAAATATAAGCCATTATTGCTACACTGTCTTGAATACCAAGCATGTTTTCATTCCATCTAGCTAATATGAGTAGAAGATAAGCTGGCAGCTTATTTTCTTTTTTTATTTACCAAAATAAAGGAGCATGATAAGTGGAGACCTCATGCAGAGGAAGCTCTGGTGGCTCTGGAGGGTACATCTCTACAACCCCATATGAGATGAAGACAGTAATAGTGCTCTGAAAGGGACATGAACTGACAGATATGGGTTTTATTTCAATCATAAACTGTGTGTGGATTTGGAAGAAATAAAAACCTTGGTATTTGCTGAAAGGTCTTTATCCCTCTGAAGGAGCTTTATCTCAGCCCATGTGAGATCTTAACTCCCACTTAAGGTATGTGGAGGCAGACATTGTTTTAACTTTGAGGAAGAGTTTTTACCTGACACTTTCTGAGAAACACAGATGCCCAGCTTTTGGAGAAGAGACACTTTGGTCTGCATTTGATACAATGGTCACCCTCTCTGCTTTGAGAAAACAGACCACCTAAGAGAAAATGAGCTAGAAGGTCTATACAAAGCATTGCTCTTGGCAGATACTGTCAGCTTACAACAGCCCCCACTCTTTTTAGAAAGCCTGTAAATCTCACTAGGTTCCAATGATGGACTGAGGCATCAAAACATGTTTGCAAGTCTGGTCTCTGGTATTTAAGCCTCCTGCTGGAAAAGTGTGCTGTTGAAGGCAAAGGGCAAGGGGAGAGGGAGTGATGCTGGAAAAACCCTCATCGTGTGGAAGTGTAGGCATGTGAAGTGAAACTAAAATTTTAATTGCAATGCATAGTGGAGACTGTTGGAGTCCAGGATGAGGAGTCTACACCTCAGATTGCCCTGGAGGGTCTGGGACCCTTACAGAGACCCCAGGAGGATACAGTTTTTGATCTGTGTTCCTGGGAAGGACTTCCAAGACTGATGGAAGCAAGAGCAGCAGAAAAATAAATTGGATCATGGTTTAGTTTGTTATAGAAGTGAAGCTTATAGCTTTAGGTTTTGTAGTATAGATATAAAAGAAAACAAGATGGAGGGTTTTGGGTGTTGCCCTGAGTTCTTCTTCTTCTTCTTCTTCTTGCTTCTTGCACTGCAACAGAGCTGGCATTTAGAGATTGGTAGAATAGATTTGAGGTAGAGAAGACGTGTTAGTAATAAATTAGGATTATTAGTACTGAATTGTAAACAGAGTACGTGCTATCTGTTAATTGGTCATTAGTGTCCTTAAAAACCCAGATACAGCCGCCATTTGAGGCATTCCACACCCTACTCCCTCTCGCTTTGTGCTTCCACGCTTTGCAGCAAATGCTTTTCGCAGCACACGTTCTGGTATGTTAAACCCAGGTTTGGGTGGCATGCTGAAGTTGTGATAAAGCTTAACAAACAGCAAGAAAAACTGAGAAGCTGTGAGTTTTATTCCTTTATCTGGTACTGGACTTTGATAATAAGAAGAGGTACTCTAGCAAACATCAACGAGCACCTCGAGAGAGACAGTGCAGCTGCAATGCTCTGCCCCATTAAGACTCCAAGCCCTAACACTGGGGTGATCTGACTCACTGGAGGGTGAGAAATGTAATGTGTTGTACTGCTTGCCACAAATAACATTTGATTTCAAAC
Source organism: Calyptomena viridis (assembly GCA_013390005.1). NCBI lineage: Eukaryota > Metazoa > Chordata > Aves > Passeriformes > Eurylaimidae > Calyptomena > Calyptomena viridis. The sequence goes on along the minus strand of WEIV01017867.1, from coordinate 84,823 downwards.
CAATAAGTATACCAGAGTTGTTCCAAGCTGTTCCAAGCAGATAAGATTTAAATCCAGCATGCTAGCTTTACACTGGTGACTAGTGATTGAATGGAGGTGCAGAGCAGAGGGGTCTTTAGGTAAGTAATCTCATAGGGTAAATGAGATTTGGACTGTGTTTTCTAGCAAATTTAGGCTTAAAATAAATTATACTTATTTGAAAAGTCACAGGCCCTGTTGGAATTACACTTTGCATCTCATATAGATAAAAAATGAATGTGGAGTTAATCCATTAGTACCTAGATGCCTCTCTGAGATGTGCATCCCCAGCACCTGCACAGCCATCTGGACATGAGTTGTTTTTCATCGATGTGTCCCCGTCCTGCAGTCATTCACTTGTTGGACATCTCCAGATGGGTGCACCAACTGGGAATCATAGATTGATAGAATGATCTGGGTTGGAAGGGACTTTAAAGATCATCTAGTTCAAATACCCCTGCCATGAGCAGGGATGCCACTCCCTAGACCAGGTTGCTCAAAGCTCCATCCAACCTGGCCTTGAAAACTCCCAGGGATACGGCAGCCTGTTCCAATGCCTCAACACTCTCCCAGTAAAGAATTTCTTCTTAATATCTAATCTAAACCTACTCTCTGTCCGTTTAAAGTCATTCCCTGCTGTCCTTGTAAGAAGTCCCTTTCCAGTTCTCTTGTAGCTTCTTAAGGTACTGGAAGGTGCTATAAGGTCTCCCCAGACTCTTCTCTTCTCCAGGCCAAACAGTCCCAGCTGTCTCAGCTTGTCCATATTGAGTTTCTTATAAATCAAAAAGTAGCACCCCTTAAAATGGGTCATGAGTTGTCATGAAAGCAGAACCCCTTAAAAGCATCCCTCCCATCCCTTCCTCTTCTGTTGAGCTGTAAATGCCAGAAGCTACTGATCAAAAAAAACCCAAATCAAACCAAACACAAACAAACAAAAAACCCAAACCAAACAAATAAAACCCAAAACCAAAACAAGAAAAAAAATCCAACCAAGACCCAAACATCAAACAAATCAAAAACTGCCATGAGTTTTGACATCTTATTTCTATGTAGCAACTGATTTTCTTGTCATTTAGGGCCACTGGACATTGATTCTTCACTTGGATGAAGCCAGTCATGAGGGAAGAATTAGGCTTCTGGCTTTTAGTAGCTTTATGACCTCCTAGAGTGCACTGTGCCTTATAAATCTGCTCATTCTCTCAGTGTTGAGAAAAGATGAATCCTGAGCATTTACATCCACATCTTGGCAATTGATGTTTTGCTATATGGATGTAAATGCATTCAGCCATAACACAGGAAAATCCCAAAACTCGGCATCAAAGAATTCTTCTCTTTTTAATGCCACAAAATCATAATTCTTTCCTGCCAATGAAACCACTTCTTAGTCATTCATTGTAGATGAAGGATTTTGTTTGATTCCTGGTTCAGATACTCGAGTTGGAAACATTTTTGATACTTATTAAAACCAGCTGAGCCTTAAAACATTTTGGTCAGAGAAGGAACTTAAAGATGTCACCAGGAAAAATTCTCAGCTTCTTGCTACCTGAGAGAATTAAAGATCACAAATCATCAAGGGTGTGACAACTACGTTCCTTAGAGCACGGGTACTCTCGTGCATCTCTTACAAACATTCATATTTTTTGTCTTCAAGATGCAACAATCTGTCACACAGCTAATGTCCATGAGTACAGGATCATATGAAGACTTGCACTCACAGGTGGGCCAAGAGGCATTTTCTTACCCTTTGAAATTTCTCTAGAGATGAAAGATTCCTTTTTCCTCACCCCTGTTAGTTGTTCTGTTATACCTGTGAGGACATGAATGCCAAGTAGCAGTTCTCAGTTCAGCTGCTGTAGCTAGCAGCTCAATCCTACCTCAGCTGTGTCTAGACAAAGCCAAAAGCAAGAAAATCAATGTTCTGGTGAAGTGCTAAAATATAAAATAGTTGCCCAGAACTGTAATTTTAGAGGGATTAAAAATGAGCCCATCATGGCCACCAGTTAACTACCCTATAAAAATAAAATCTTTCTTCCAAAAAAAATGGAACCTTTGTTTTCTGTTGAACACTTAAACCTCCAAGGCTTGCAGAGCACTTTGCAATTTTTTCTTCACTTTTACTCTTTTCTCCTGCCTCCAGTCTGAAAAGCCTGCTAAGCAAATGAAATGGATTCAACTTCTTTCTTTAAGAATTTTGCTATGTTGGAGTTCATGTCCCTGACAGACCTTTAGTGGCATCTTCCCCCTTTGAGCCTCCTTCCCTATAACCTAAGAGTGGAACTGACATCTGGTTCCTTAACTTTATGTTGTGGATCATAGAAAACTACTCAGGTAGTCTCAGAGGGCATAAAATGTTAACAGCTTAAAGAAATATTTGATTTTAATTATTACTGCTGCAAAATTAGTGTAATTAATCTCATTTACTACTTCACCAATGGCTATTTAGCCTTAGTCACATTCCTGTAGGGCAGGTAAATAAATGGCAGAGAGGAAGATTCCTAGCCCAGAGCTAGGTATGAATCAGTGGCAGAGCCCAGGTTCATAATTCCAGCCAGTGTTCTCCACAGACTGTTAGAAAACATAGGGTTTTTTCCCATGTGATGGGCAACATCCTTTGCATCCCCAAGAAAGACTCATCAGGAAGAGAAAGTACCATCTCATGCTTCCCTAAACAGAAGCAGAATGAGATCAACTGTGGGAACAAGGGCAACACTCTCTGGGTAATCTTTAAAACTTCTGTTTAATTTCCACAATGATGCAGGTACAAGTTTCCAGAGGTGCCAGTACCTAAAAAGATATGCCTAATGCCTGATCACTCAGTGAAAATTAGGATACCGAAATCGCTTAGGTACATTTAAGTGACATGATAGGATTTCTATTTCCACTATTGCCCACCAACTAAGATTACCAGCAGATCCATAGAGCAAAATAAAAATACCCTGATAGAAATACTTTGGGGAAACATTGAGACTTATAAAATCATATACTGAAGTTTTCATAGTACCATATTGTTTTGTAGGAGACTTTTCTATATCCTGGTTATTACCATAAAGCACTGGAATGAAACTCCATTTGAAGAAAAGAGGGAAAAAAGCTTTGGTTTTCCTTAGACTCTTTCTACCAGCTTTGGGCAGTACGTTATCTATATTTTTGAATGCACAGAACTTTGGTTTTTAATTCTCAATTTAAAATATGAAATACTTAATATTTTCGTGTCATGGAATTTAGAACATTCAAAAGAACAAGATCTTTCTTAACCATGTCACAAGTGGCTTCCTGATTTGTCCTGGTTTGGAACAAATATATTCAGAGGCACAAATACTCTCTGATAAAAAACAGGCCGCAATCACCCTCTCCCACCAGGTTCAAGGAAAGAAATATTTCCTCGAAGAAAAGTGAAAGGGAAAAAGAAAAAAACCCATCTATTTAACAAACACAAAAGGAAAATAATAATACTAAACACTAAATAATATATATATAACAATAAATAATGAGGTCTCTCACTGGAACATTGGACCCAGAGTCCCAGGTCGATCGTGGGGGGACCCCCAGGCCAGAACGGTGGAAAAGGCCTCCCAGTGAGGTCTCGACACTCCGATGTCCCAACAAGTCCAGGAGAGAAGAAGAAGAAATCAAAAGTCCAGGAAAATGCAGAGGTCCAAGTCTCTTCCTTATGGGAAAAAAACCCCAGCCTTTCTCGCTGGAAAAAAAAAAGCTAGAAGCCTAGAAGGCCCCCCCCTTTCAGCCAGGCCGCCGAAAGAAAAAAAAAAAAACACTACACCACAACTGCACAGCAACATAGCAAAATTGACCTTGAGACAGTAGAATTGTTTTGAAAAGATTTCTCTAGCTAGTTTTTTTTTCTCTCTGCTCTTGGGGCTCAGTTTTAAAAGCACAAGATTCATTTTTTTTTCTCCTGGCATAGAGGAGATGAATATGGGATAATCACCCCAAGACACTGATGTTGACTTGTTTTTTCAAAGAAGATTCCTTTCCTCTTTTAGGGGCATCAAACACCTTTGAAATTTTCAGTCTAATGACTCTATCTTCACTTTCATTAGTTTTACAAGAAAATATGGCTGACAAAAGCAAAGTACCTTAGTAACAACCACAATAAAACTTTTGTCACTTTAACATCAGCAAGTCAGTTGGAAGCATTTCCAAAAGTGCTGAATGATTTGGGGCACAGTTTGAGGTTGGCTTTTCAGGACCCTCATTTCTTAAACCAAAGTTTGTTATGGTACCCATGAGGAAGTTCAGAGACTGAAATTTCCCAAATCACCATATTTTATCATTTGGCTTTTTGGTTTTTTGCTTTTAGCTACTCAGCAGAGAAAACTCATATTTGCAAAAGGAGACCTTTTCTGTAGATTCATAAATGCCCACCACGCGTGTGTCAACCATAAGTGGTTGAAATAAGTTCCTTGCAGAAAGGAGGAATTTGATATGGACATAGGCAACTCTCCTGTATGAATAATGTTTTGTATACTTCACTATCTTAATTTGAGCAAAGCAGAACAGAGCTATGCCCAGTAAGTGTATGCCTTTGAAACCCATGCTTCTGTTATTTAAAGCTTGACAGTGTCTCAGAAGGTAGGATTGTTGCCATGAGTGTATTTTGAAACCACCCAAACCCTCAAGTTTGAAACTCTCCAAAATCAAGATATTTGTGGCTCATCCATGACCCTAAGTTTGGGTGTCTCAATCACCCTGTAACAGGGGCATCCTGCATTACACTAGCAGAGGAAGCTCTGAGGAACCCTTGGATCTGTTCCCAAAGCCAGAGACCATGGAATAGTGTCTTTTGGCCAATTTGAGGACCAAGTTCCTTTGAGAGCTATGAGCTCTTTATGTATTTGAGGCTATTGCTTCTTCCTCACTTTGAGGCAGATGCTGCTCCTCCCAAATCCCACACTGAAGGGACTACATGCCAGAAGCAGCATGATTTTTTCCTCTTCTCTGTGCTTTTACCGAGAAGGAGACAGCTTAGCCTATCATGCTTTCCAAAGATGATATAACGTTACCTCAGGGAGGATATGTCCCATGTCCTGTTAGGACTCTGTCGTACCACGTCAGTCTGGAGCACATGCTTGCTCCTTGCTCCATGGTATACACTGAGCTCCTTCCAGCAAGAGTTTTACAGCAAGCTCACAGTTGCTTTGAATTAGAAAAGTTGGCAAATGGCCGAGGAAAGGAGTGGGAGCTTATTTAGCTGAGACAGACAGTTACAAAACTCTATGAGAGAGCATCAAGCTTCAGATAAGCTTTCACAAAGTACCTTATTTGTCATCACAGCGTTTATATTTGTTCTAAAATATTTTGAATCACCAAAAATTACTTATTGGCTTGAATTTACAACTCTTACACTACCCAAACAGAGCATGTTGCTTTCCCTGAAAATCCGATGTTGCCTACTCGAGTACGAAGGTAAGTTGTAACTAATTCTACTTTCCTGAACTTACTTCTCTGAAATGCTTTTGGAGAAGGGAATGCAATATAGAGACCTTTCAGAAAAATGCATATTTTTTCTGAGATACATGTGATTCTGTTAGAAATAGACTGTAGTAGAGTCTCAGTGAAATCTATTTATGTATCTTGTCTTGTACAAGAAAAGTAATAAAATTAGACATTTATGTACAGAACATTTTGATCAGAAAATTAGAAGACAGATTGTTTTGAAAATCAAAGATGTAATTTTCTGACAAAAAGATAGTTTTAAATGTCTACCTTTCACAGGGTTTATGGTGATGAAATTACAAAATGTTTTGAAATATTTCTCTCTGTCTAGTGTTAATCTTACATTCCACCAACCCAAACCAGAGATTATTTGGGCTTTTTTGCTCATGAATGATTCCGTCATCATTCCAAATCTTCACTTGGACCGTTGTTGTTATGGTTTCATAAAAACTTGGTTTGCAAAAAAAAAAAAATCTACAAATACCAAATAAATAATTTTGCTTCAGGGCTGTGCTGTTGCAAAGTTAAGCTTCTAAATTTAAGTTATTAAACCTTGACAAATATATCCATTTTTTATTTTGCTGGTTGCGATTTTTTCAAGGTCATTTAACTTTTTGTGCTTCTACTGCTACCAGCAGTGTGCTTTGTGCCAATGTGTAGGATGGGGAGAGAATGTGTGTTGTTAAATACAAATTAAATGTTGAGTGTGAGTGACTAATCACAACCTTGGTCTGGATAGGTAAGAGTGTAAATGGATTAGTGGTTTCTTGCTCCCTTTTTCCCCTGGGTCTCTGGTTACCATTACCCAGGCGAGGCTGAGGAAAGCATTGCCTGAGTGCCAACTGCCCAAAACCTGATACTCACAGTGGTGGTTAATTTCTCTAACCCACTCATTTTCAATGAAATGATGAAGCTTTTCAGGATGAAGTTTTAGGAAAACATGGGTGTGAGCACAGCATAACCCACATCCCTTGGAGCTGTACAAGCTGTGAAAATTCAATAACAGGAACATGCTTCAGAAATCAGACAACTATTGTGTTCTGCAGCATGCTGCATTCAAGAGGCATAAAATCCCTTCCCCCTGTAGTGCCTGTTTCCTATTTTCCCTGACTTGGAACTACTTCAGCTGTGCTACTGGAGCAGGTTTGCCCAGGTGAGAATGTAGGCCTGTTGATCCCCCTGCTGTATCCCCGTGGGTCACACTGTAGGAAATGCATTTATGAGCAGAGAAACATGGAGCAGGGCAGACAGGGGAAAGAGTGCAGAAAATCAAAACCGAAAGTGGAGGAGCCGATATGCCTGCCTGGTGACACAGAGGAAATCCTAAAATCCTAGTTCATTTTGAAGCTGCCCCCAGGTTAACTTTGTGCTGAATGGGAAGACCACCAGCACCATCCTTGCTGAACTCTGGAAAGGTAGAGCTAGGGACACCTGCATCAGGTGTCACCTGGGTGAGGACAACATTGAATAGGAATTGGTAAGTGTATTCCCATCTCTGTGGTTGCCTATTTCTTGTCATTCCTCTACAATATCCCATCAATCTGATGGGTTGGTGAGAGTAAAGGTGGTAAAGGTTGGTCCTGCTCCATATTGCTTAATGACACAGGAGACAGAGACATTTCTGAAATTGAATATGTCAGACACAGGGACTGCTTCTGGCTCAGGGGCAATGACGGAATGATGCACACAAAGAATGCAGTATTTTATTATTTCATTCCCTCCATCATTTTCACACTTCACTGTTGCATTTATCCACAGTTCAGTTACAGTGACAAGGTGAGAAGATAGAGGGAAATCCATGCCTGCAGGAGAAGTTCCTCTGTCCCATTCACAGACTTGATTTATATCCTTAATTCTCTGTGATGTGTCCATTCACAAGTCTGTCTCATGCAGTAGTAAGCCTGATTTCCAGAGTCCTTAAACAGATGCTATATCAACATTACATATGCTGTTATTGCATGATCAAATAACATCCATGTTATCAAAAGGACACATTGCAAATCATAAAAAGACAACTTAGTTTGAGCAGACAAACTTAACCTCACATAGGAATGAAAATCCTAAGGGTTCAGCCTTCTATACAAATACGGTCATTAAAAAAACCTCAGTGTTTCTGATTCCCAGAAGTTGTTTGTCACAGATGCAAGACAGGTCAAACTTTCTTTTCACTGCTGAAGTGCACTCTCTGTTAGTCAAAAGGACAGCAAAGCAATTATGTGATTGCCTTGGCAAAGAAATCTGGGGTCTTTGCAGGCTCATCTTCATGGTCCTACCTAAAAACAAAGGCTGCAAGTGAGATAATTACTGGGCACATTTGCGTTTTAGTTACAGACATTGGGCTGCAAGTGTCAGCAAAGGGTATTCATGTCTGCTCCCAGTCTCTCTAAAGTAAGAGAGACTTACTCAGTGGAGTAGTTTCTCTGTTGGGATGAAAAAGAAATCTAGATTACTCTGACTTCTCAATGCTGAAATACAAATTGTTCATGTTCTTCATAAATTAGTATTCAATTTTCATTTTGAAAAAGCACTGTGAATCTGTTCCTGGTTGTCTAGCCTCAAGCCCTCACCTCATGCTGGATAAAGATGAGAAGCTCAAAGTAATGACGACAGAACAGCAAAACACCTAATTCAAGTGTTCACAAAGATACTTTATGGTTTCACTAAACCTTAGAGTAGGGATATATGATCAAACAGTCTATGCATTTCTATGAGGTGTACGTGTTGGGAAGGACAGAACTGTTTAGTGTAAAACTAATTCTTATAACAGAGGATAATGAGGACCACTTTTAAAGGGGAAGAATAGGCTATGTATAATGGGAAAAATATCCTGGCAGTGAGAGATATACAGTTATAAAACAATCCAGAGAGAAAGAGGGGAAAAGTCTCACTGGCTGGGATGTTTCACTTAGTCTGGGCAAACCCAGCAGAAATCCATGGGGAGCAATCTTTCCTAGGCTGAAAGATGTGATCGTCCATATGTTCTGTTGGCTTAAATGTATTGGCTTGTCTTCAGTCTATCTACTGGATTTGTCTTCCTTGTCTATGTGAGTATTGCATCTCTTAGACCTAAATGGAGTGCAGCATGCAGGAGTGGAAGCCAAATCTCAAACAAGATTTAAGGGAGATAGTTGACCGTGTTTGGACACCATCAGGCCACCCATCCTATTTTCAGTTCACACTCTCCCCTTCTCTGAAAAGACCCCAAACCCAAAATCAAACAGGAAACAGGAACATCTGGCAGAAGTCCAAGGTTAAAGCTGGAGAAGGAAGGGACTGCTCAATAAGGGGATGGGTTTTTCAAATGTATTGTAATTCATGCACTCTGTTTTATTTCTCTCATTTTTTACTATATTCTTGAATAAAGATATTTTTCTTTCAGGAAAAAGCGAGAGTGGAAAGGATATTAATAGCTGAGGTGGGACCTGAAATGTAGTTTAAAAAATGTACAATGAAAACAGGGAGTGACATTGCCACAAAACCAAGGAGAGCTCAAAGGGCAGAGCTGAAGAGGTGTGTCCAGGCTGCTCACCCTATCTCTTTCCATTGGTCTGAGGGGCCTTGTGACCTGTGTGGGAGTCCCACCACTGCAGCTCAGGGAAAATTGATCTGTGAGCTGCTGAGAAAGAGACATCCTTTGGTTTTTTTACCCCTTGGAAAAAAGAGAGAAGTCTGAACTTTTTCTGGATTTGTCCAGGAAAACTCTCCATTTTCTTGGAGGGGGACTCTGCGACTCTCCCTGTGCTGGAACATGCATCTGCTATTCTCACTAGCAGTTACGACTCAAGACCAAAAGTCTTTTCCCTTTTCAGCAGTCTATAAAAACTTGATGTTACGCCAGCCTGGCTAGCCCTGCACTGATGTTCCTGCATAGCGCCAGTCTGCTGCCTTTCAATACACCTGGGGGTTGAACCCACCTCCCTAACACATCTCAGACTGCTGTTCCAAATTATTTTTCACTTTTTTCTTTTTCACAGCATAAGTACAGAGAAACACCTAGATTACTCTTTGCATCCATTTCTTATTCTAGACACCATGTTGGTATTTATTTTACAGAGCAATTGGCTCCTTTCAGTCTTTATAAGCTCCAGCTCTGCACAGATGTGCTCTGAAAGTTATCTTCCAGAGAATATCCTTTTTTAGGCCCCTAAACCTGAGGACAACCTTTAATCACAGCCCCGCATTAGCCATCCTCCCAGTCCCACATATCTTTACTTGTCTCCAACTTCTCTTCAGTTACTCTATCGTTTTCCTCCTGTAAATTAGTGACCTGGTAGCCTCCTTCTCATAGACTTTCCATTTTCCTGGCATGTCTGTGGTTTTACCCGGGATCTGCCCTTTACCACTTCCTCACACAGGGATTCTGAGGGGGAGGTGCCAGCAGCCATTCCTCCCCAAAAGTTACGGTGGTTGATGGGCCATCCTGTAGCCTGCTCAAAGTGGAAAGACCAAGGCTGCTTTGGCCTCTCTTGAGTTACTGTTTGTGTTATTCAGTGCAGACATTCCAGCTAGAAAGTGGTGATACATGTCTGCAGATGACCTCTGAGAACCAGCTTTGAGGTAGGGCAGCAAAAAATTTTTCCAGTGAGAGGCAGTGATTTTGGGAGTGGGAATAGGTTGGTCTATGCTCCAGCAAAATAGCTTGCATAAAAGCCTGGTTATTGGATCATAGCTCCTGCTTCTCTCCTGGCTGAAGGGAATTTTCACTTCTCTCTCTATCTTGTGTAAAGGGGAGGAAAAAATGAAGAAAAAACATTCCCTTTACCGATACAACTTCATTATCATCAGCTTCATCATGAATCCGAGTGTCCCTCATGAGAATGCAAAGATCAAGTAACCCATAGTCAGGCCGACAAAAACAGTTTAGGCATGATAAACAGTGATCCTGAAACAGGTTGTTTTACTGCTTCTCTTGTACCCCCAGAAAGAGCAGGTATTCTCTGCCCAGGGTTGGGCCCTGGGGTGTCAGAGGGGTTGTGCTGCATAGCCTCCATGGACCTCCATGGCTGTGCAGTCAATATTTATGTTTCTCTAGTGGAGGGGCTACATTTCTCTGTATTATAAGCTTTGCAGATGGATTATGCTGCTTTATATTGGAATAGGGTTTCAGGGGCTGCATTAAAGACTGCCCTCGGCTTTTTGAGGAGAATTGAGTTTTCTCTGCAGGGCTGCCTAGGATGATTCCCTGCATGCTGACAGGCCACACACCTCAGTCCTGATTCAAAATTTCTGTGCATGGAGTTTCAGAGAGAAATACATACACTTTGCACTGTGTCACACCTGAATAGTGCCACTTGCACTACCAGGAGGTCCCCAGCTTGTAGGACCTGTACAGCTGGTCTGAGAGCCTGCTCTGACCCTGTCTGGAGTTTCTTGCTCTGACAGATCTGATCGATTTTAGAAAAATCTTGATTAAATGTAGATTATCTTAAACTCACCTGGAGAAAATATCCAGAGCTAAAAAAAAAAAAGCATCTTGGGAACAGTAGCTGTTAGAAACCACCCATCATCTTATTTTCTCCCTTTCTGCGGCCATGCTCTGTCCTTGAGAGTCAGGGCTTCTGTCTATCTGACTGGTGTGTGTAAAACATCTGTCCCTGCAGCCCAACAGGCCATATATTAAACCCCTGGAGTGCAAGCCAGGACATAGCAAGGCCAAATCAATCTTCATGTGGGTGCCATTAGGAGATGCATACACTGGGTCTGCCACTGGTGCAGCTCCAGAGATGCCCGGGATATACTTGGATTGCTGTGTTTGACAGGATTTAGCCCCAGCTTTCCCCTCCTGCAGATAGCAGCTTGTAGCCAGGAGGGTTGTTTTAATAACTCACGCACAACTTGAACATCATGTGAAGTACTTTGACATTTCCAAACTGGCTCAGCAATCAGGAAGTTCTATCACCTCTGCAGGGATGCACCAGGGTTGTAAAACATCTCCGTTCCCTCAGTTAGGACCATTTTCTTCAACAGGAGGGATGGCCAGACCACTCATGCTTGAGCAACCTCTGCAACGACTCTGGCACAAGGTTTGGATTCCTTGACATTAAGACTTGATGATCCCATAGCAGAAGCAATTTTGCTTGCATGGAAGAACTGCCAAGACACCCTTAAAAGGAAGACTCTGCAGAAAGAAAATTGCTGGAGGTGCTCACCACTGCTCCGACCTTGAGGAGCCATCCTGAGCAATCCCAGGAGCAGGCATGCACCTCCCCTGTCCTACCGAGTTCCAGTGCAGAGGGGAGACAGTCTGATCCTTTTGAACCCCATGGCCAGAGGTGGGCAGGACCATGCCCTGGTACTGAGTCCCTCACACATCACAGCAGCCCAGCCAGCCGTGTTCCTCTATGTGCCTCCATTCCAAGCTGTCAGCGGAAGCAGATGTTTCTAATTTATCACTAAAACCAAACAACTTAATCCCCCAAATATGCAGCAGTGGGGGGTGAGGAGGGGCCCTTTCACTTAAAGCTGATTTATAAATTGGATGATTAAGGTTAATATGTCTATGAATGAAGCATATATGTGTCAGATATCATTACTGGTGCTTCCTCCCTCTAATTTTTGCAAGTCAAACATCCAAAGCCTTTTTAACCTGAGGCAATGGGATGCATTCCTATTCCTCTAGCTGAAAGTGGCTGGAATGCTTCCTTTCATCAACTCAAATATTTATCTATTTAGCCCTTCAGAACATTATTGAGATGTAACTTTGCAGCCCTCTGTAGCACAGGTGCCAGAGGCACGCCTTGGAGGCACTTCCAGTGTACTCCTTCTTGTTTTTGGGGATGTTATTTGCCCCCCAGCTGCCAGGGAGTGATGGCTGGAGGGCAGCCCAGTGCCAGAGAAGCCTGTGCTGGAAGCCCTGACAGTGGGAACTGTGCCATGGGCTTGCACAGAAACTGCATCCACTTCACTCCACAACATGGCTGAGGGCACAGATGGAAATGAGCCTGAGTCCAGGCCCATTTAGGATCAGACTGAGGAAATAATCGTATTTGCCTATGTCGTGTCAGTGCTGGAGGTCACAACCAACTCAGATCATCCATATTTCAGCACATGCACAGATAGAGAGCCATCCAGCATACAAACAATAAATATACCCTGCTCCTACAACCAACACACATGCCCTCCTTCTGCTGACACACACTTCAGACCACCAGATTCTACTGCTCATAGCTCATGTTGTTGATGGAAAAGGGCTCCTCTCCAGGCAGCTGACATCCAGCCACAGCATGTCTGCCATGCACAGCAGCAGTGAAGTAACAGCAATGCAGTAGCCTTAAAAAGATCTTAACAGCATAAGCTTTGAGTGTCTGGGAAAGGTATTGGGAAAAGGCAACCTCAACCAGCAGCAGGATGGTTGAAACACCTGGGCATCCACAAAACAGAAAATACCTGGTGTGGGAATAGGAGTGGGTTCCTGTGCAGGGTCTCAGCAGCTCACAGGCCCCCATCCTGGGTGCCAGGCTTGGAACACCAGGGCTCAGTGGGACCGGTCTCAGGGGCTGTGGGTTGCTGTGCAGCTGGGAATACAGTGCACAGGGAAGCAGGTTTCATTGGCAGGCATTACCTGAACCCTGGGGATTATGGGTTTATTGCCTAAGGGGTAAACTGGGAAGAATAGTGGGCTTGATCTGAAAATTGCTATGCTAAAGCCAGCCTGATTACATAAGAAAAGGACAGTTGTAACGATTTCTTCAGCTACACCTTTAAAATTAGGGATTTAATTAGGTGTCCTTGCCTGGTAGATGCTTCAGTGCTTCTTATTCCTCATATGCCGGTGTCCCTGCTGCAGAAAGGGACCCAGTGGCACAGGCTGGACCCCAGGTCTCACATACAAGAATCAGGGCCAGCAACACCAGGGGTGTAAGTGCCTGTACTGCAGCCATGGCATAGTATACAGCTTTTGGACATTTGGGGTTTCAGGTTTAATTGCAGCAGCTGAGTGAGTTGTAAGAAAATGAAAAGTAGTGCTGGGGTCACAGGAAATTAAGCTTTACAGTGGAATGGTGATAAGGCTGTGGAATGCTGTTGCAATGACCAGTGCTCAGCTCCTTAGCAGTCCCTTCTGCTGTAAGCAGCATCTCCCATGGTTGGAGCAGTCAGGAAATCCTTCTCCTCCTATTTCTATTAAATAGTAGGATTAGACAATGTACCAAGATTTCAAGGGACTTCTCTTCAAGCCCAAATATTAGGTAAGCTAAAGGGATAAGTTAGAAGGACAGTAGATGAAAACCAGAAGAAAAGCAGCATTAGCATCAACAGCAGCAGTAGGAGCAGGAATCAGAGCCCTCAGCGCTCTGCTGCAGCTACTACACTCCCATTCCTCTCATACACAATATGCATAAAGAGAGCTGGGAAAACATCGAGTTTGAGAAGAAGACTGAAGACAACTGGAACAACACTGAGACTGAACAAAGCTGAAGCAATACTAATTTTTGTCTAGAAAAGGAAAACACCATTTTTGTAACGCAATTCAGACAAGTCTAATCACTTTAACACTTTTAAGCTATATGTAATGGGAGCACCAGCAAAAGTTTATTCGGCAAACCTGCAATCTGCTTTTCAATCTTGGAGCCTTTTCCCAAATGAAGAAATGCCATTCAATTTGTTTGTACTAGAGATGCAGCCCTTTACTTCTTGAGAACTGGGCTACACTTCAAATGATGATATACATTGTAAGTGGCTTCTCCACCTAGTTAAAGAGATGCCTTCCCCCATTCTGTATCCCTGAGGGACTGTCAGAGAAACCTTCATGTCTGGAAGCTTTATACATGCAGGAAGGAGACTGGTTGCAGCTCATTGAAAGAAAAGAACGTTTTAGTCTGATGTTTTCAACAGCTTGGTCTGAAATAGCCTCAACTTAACTCCAGACCTGATAAAAGGACTGATCATTTTGAAGGAGGAAAGCCATTCTGAATGTACAGATACTTGAAGATGATATTCTGGGGCCCTGATTTTTATTTCTGATTGTTTTTTTCAAGGTTGTAGAGAAGAAATGTCCACAGATTTAGCTTATGGGAGATTTGATCTGTGCATAAAGAACCATTTTCTTAAACTGTCAAAAGATTAAACATAATGTTTTGCAAACACGTTCAATGTACATGAGCAGCAGATTTTTGATGGAAAGTGATACAAGCTACAGATTGAAAGCACGCTCTTGAATTCCCGGGGTGGGGTTATTTTGCCTTCTCTGATGAAGTACAAGTACTTGAAATGAGTTTTGCTTTTGGCTGAAGATACATCCCACAACGCAAGAGAGTGAATGTCCTTGCCTTAAAGCATCTTCAGACTTCATCTATGTTTTCTGACCTCTAAGAGGCAAGGCACTTTAATAAAAAATACTTTCTGACCCTCAAATGGAAGATCACACAGCTCTTCTAGTGCAGGCTTAGGACATTTGTAACTGAGCATGAGACTTGCTTTTGATGAGTTTTAATGTTGTGTGTTGTTGATGTTCCTAGATTATATAGCTCAGTGGAGCATTCAAAACCAAATGTTCAGCCCCCAGGGGGTCTGGTAGAAGGCCTAAGGATAAGCTTTGATGTGGATATAAAGCCATGGTAGCTGTCAGGTCCTGAGTCATCTTCCAGTGGCACCCACATGACCAGAAAGGGAATATGTATGCTTCCCCAGAATTTTGAGCCCAAACTTCTGCTGCTGTAAATTAATTATGCTGCCTTTACAATCAGTGCAGCAGTACTGATTTGTACCAGCTCAAGGACTGGACATTCAGATTTCAAGACTGAGAAGTTATACTGGCAAGATATTACACACTACAGGTTTGAAAAAAAGATTTGATTTTACATTTTAATAATATATGAAAATAAATTATGAAATAAAAAGTTAGAATTTTTCCTTTTCTTAATGTTTGAAGCATTAACAGGAATTTGCAGCTCCTGAGTTTTTGCCCATTATTCACTAGTCCCTACACTAGCTGAGACCACATGAACAAGAGTCATTAGCATCTCACCTCAAATGAGAAATTGCTGCAATCCTGATTTGGCTGGCTTGGCAAACCTGAGAGGGTATGCAGCACTGTGTCCAGAACTGGGGTTTATAATATGGGACATCTACATAAGGGTTGCAACGGACCCTAACCAGATCCCTCTGGGAAGCAGAACCAGTCGAGCATACATCTGTGACTCATATATTCTTTTCTTTTTTTTCAGAAGTAATACATTGTTTCCTAGCTACATGCCATTTGTATATATATATATATAAAACCGTGGTGAGACCATGTATAAAATAGCATTGCTCACCAAAAGCTAGATGTGAGATTGAAGTGTGAGAGCCATGCATATGAGCCACTTGTTTAAACATAAACATTCTTGTATTTCAAGACAAGACTATCTTGTCTTTCAATTCTTCCCAAGCCTTCTTTATGTATGAACTGAATTTCAAAATCAAAATTGATTGCAGGTGTCTTAAGTATATTTTTCCAGGCCTTCAATTTAAACAAGTTACAGCAATACTCACCTTCAGACAGTTTTTGATCATTGAGATATGAATTTTCACTGACAGCAGTAGAGATCATGGGGACCTTTCCTGGTTTCCAGAACCAGCTTTTACTAATTTGGATCCCATTCCAGACTGTCAGAAAGGCTGTTTTTTTAAGAAGAATCATTCATTTGATGACCCCTAGTACAGCTGCCTACCACATGTACAGCAGCAATGTTAGCACTTTTTCATTTTCCCCCACTTTCAGCCTCAGCACTGGAACTCATTACATAGCTGGTGTCTCACAAGTGCTGTGTTACTTTGCCCCCTGCTTCAAAAAATTATCTGTAATAGCAAGGTGGCTATAAATAAATAACAGCTAACTAACAGCAGGAATGCACAGAGAGCTGACAGCCTACATGATGCCAGTCCTGAGAGATGACCACTCAATTTCTTACTCTGCACAGACTGTGATCTCTGGTAATTGTCATCCCTGAGCCCTGGGTCCACATCTGTAAAATGAGATACTATTTTTTGGCTTCTGTGCCAAATAAGTATAATCAAATGATTGGGTGATCAGCTATTGCAATAACCATGAGTTTGTAATTACATGGGATAAAGGATGCAAAATCCCTTTGGATCATAATTACTGAGTCATCTCCTTGCTCTTGGGGGTAATGGAGGTCAGGTGTGCTGTATGGAGTGGAAATCTCTGAATAACAGAGTCATCATTGCAGAGACAGCTGCCAGCTGCTTAGACCTACTTTGAGCAGATGTTGAATGAGATGAACTACAAAGGTCTCTTCCATCCCAAATTACCTCTGTGACTCTTTTCTAACACTGCACTTCTGCAAATACATCCTCTTGGAGCACTGGAGACCATGGTGAACACCCCCAAAGTAGTGCTGTAGGA
Organism: Calyptomena viridis; assembly: GCA_013390005.1. Taxonomy (NCBI): domain Eukaryota; kingdom Metazoa; phylum Chordata; class Aves; order Passeriformes; family Eurylaimidae; genus Calyptomena; species Calyptomena viridis. Next base: position 68,007 of record WEIV01017867.1, on the reverse strand, counting down.
CAGAGCCTGCCTCCATCAGGGACAGACCAAGTAATGGTGTACTGAACTGATTCAGGGCAGCTTGATGTCTCCACCAAAAGTGTTTCAGTATTTGTGAGCCCAGGCTGATGCCAGAAACAGTATAGGTGCCTTTATTCAGAACTGTGCCTCCACGGAGCCAATCAAAGGCCTAGTTTATCTCCAGATGAACTATCTAAAGGTAATGAAAGTTTACCATAATGGGAAATATGCTCTCTAGTTCACATTTACCTGCCCTGTCATTTTACATCACCACTGCCATCAGTGTTTCAGTCCTTCTTGCCCAGTCTTTACATGAGACAGCAAAACTAAGTGTGCTGGTTTAAAAGTAAACCAGTGGAAGAAATGAATCCAGTTTTAGAGAGACTACAAGTCAGAGCTACAATTTACTGAAAGATTACAATACATACAATGACACAAGGTAAAATTGGCTTTGACCCACAAGGACAAAGAACAGCATGGTGCTCCTTAGCTCCTATGCTGAGCACCGTGTGATCCCCCTGGGTGCAAAGCAGAAGGGAAGGAAACCTGTTGGTCAGGATGATGGTTGCAGTTCCATTGAAGTAGTGATGGCAGTCTCCTCCAGCATGGCGGTCACAGTCCTGCTGAAGTTCTGTTCCTCCTCTGGATCTGACAAGTGGTACCACAAGTCCCAAACCCCAAAGATTATATATCCCCAGGTTCAGGGGAAAATGCCCAGTACCTCCCCCAGGGCAGGGAGTTTCACAATGGGTGGTTTAACTCTGTAAGTCATGGGATATTTTTAGACTCTTTGATGATCTGGGCCATTGTAACTGCCTATTGTGCCAATGCAGCTGGGTCCCTTAGCAAAGAGGACCCCTCCAGCTGGGTGTGAAGGTGTTAATGCCTCACTGGAGGGCAGTTATGAGAACTAAGTCATTGGTATGAAAAGAAACACTCCCCTGCCTCCCAAGATTTGTCTCTTTCCTTTGTAGCCTGGGGTGTGAGGTGTGCCCTGGGCAGCTGCTACAAACGCTTCATTATTAACAGCCCATGAGAAATTACATAGAGGGTGTAGAATATACAGTTTTGGTTATATCCACACAGTGATAAACTTGTCTCAGGCCCTATAACTATGACACTAAGACTTGTGGTTCCTATTGACTCTGTATATGCGGAATTTCTCATGAAGTAATAAAGTGTTGGCTTTGCAAAAGCTTTGTGAGCTGGCATTGGAAGTAACAGCTACTGGGATGTGTTGGAGTCCAGGATATCGAGTCTACCACTTANAAGAAAAACTGAGAAGCTGCGAGTTTTATTCCTTTATCTGGTACCAGACTTTGATAATAAGAAGAGGTACTCTAGCAAACAACAAAAGAGTATCTCGAGAGGGATGAATATCCCTGTGATGCCCAAATTTTTTAAAGCTGTGCGTAAAATTAGACAATTTCAAAACAAAGTCTGATTGAGGTAGTTTAATGGATTGGGTTACTTCACACCCAGGGACCTACTTTCTCAGGGTCTCAGAGATAACCATAGTGCCATGCCAGCAGAACAGCACTCGGAGCCTGAGGGCAGCACAGCCCAGCCACTCTCTTGGGTGGTGTTTGAAAGATAAATGAGAAACATAAGACATTAATTTATGTATCACAGTCTACAATTCCTCTGGGGGAAAAAAAAAAGAGAAGAAGAAAAAATATTTTAACATTTTTGATGTGGTTGATCACGACAGACTTCATTTGACATGTCTTGTACTTTTCTATCTGTGTTACAGTTCATGGGGTCCTGGCCAAACTTCCATGTCCATGTTCACAATTGCAGTTGTAACTGAGACCCTTGGTTTGGGAACTGTTTTCTTAACTCCTATACAAACATCTGTGAATGCATATACAATATTCAGAAAAGCAGATGATATTTGCAGTGACCAGCTGTCTACAGTCGTGAGACAAGACTGCACACGGCCACAATAAAATGGAGCACCCAGAGGCTTGCAGGGATTACACAGATGTGGTGTGGCCGAAATGGGCTAGGGAGAAATTACATTGTCTGTGTCTGGGGGGCAGCAAGTGCACTGCCCAGTGGCTTGTTGCTTCCTCAGTCAAAAGCCAGATCCCTGAGGCAGAAACCGAGTCATACCTCGGAGTAATTAGTTGGCACTCAAATTAGTGCTATGTTTTAGATGTTGGTACTGAAAACAACATGGTTCAGTCCTCAGAAGTTAGGTATATATTCTGCTTGTCTCAAACCACTTCACAAAGCAGCAGGTCATATCTCCCAACCAGTTTTTGGAGTTTAGCTTCTTGTAGTTTCAGGCAGAAAGCTGGATGTGATCCAATACGCCCTGCTCACGGGACTGCTGCCTGCAACCTGGGCGTGTGCGAGCAGTCCTCTGTGCCAAGCCTTATTCCTACAAACCAGGTCACAAGGTCTCCACATCATAAAAAAGACTAAAAGTAAAAAATCCCAGCTATTTTCTAAAACCAGACAAGATGAACTGGGAGAGAGAAAATGCATCCTTGCTGTTGGTTTAGCAGAGAGGGAAGAGGTCCAGCATGGCAGGTGACAACAGGTTCACCCCTGTATGGCTGAGCAGGGCAGTTCTGCACCCATCTATGGAAATGAGTCCTAGGTATGAGATTTGAGTCCACTGTATAGAAAAGGTGTTGTGGTATCTTAAGAACAACACTTGCTCTCACAGTAGTTTTAAAGCAATAGCTTTCAAACATGTATTTTAACTGAAAAACAAACAAAAAATAATTTGAAATTCAAATATACATATTTGGTTTGATAGTCCCTCATATTTTGAAAATGCTAGTGGAAAAAGGGAAGGTGAAAGCAGCAGGAAGAACTGAAAAGAGTCAAAATTAATTCATTATAGACTTAGGATTTCAGTATTTGACAAAGGAAATGGATATAAATGGAAACCAAATTGAAACTGAGGCTTCTCTCATTCAAAAAAATGTATCACTGCTACTAGTCAGCTACAACTGGGAGATACAATTTAATTACTAATAAACAACTTTGAAGTTGTACATGTGTTTTAGTGTCTTAATAAAGTTGCAAAAAAAAAGAAAAAAAAAAAAAATAAAAGCTGAACCCAAGTCTGATGTTCAAGAAAAACCTTGATAACACACATACAAAATGTGTAGGGGATTTTTTCAAGTCCATTGTTACACAAGGGGAATAATACACCTGACAAAAGAGATTATTTGATCATTCTTCATTAAAAAACATTATTTCCTTGAGCTAGATATACTTATTAAAAGGTTTGAAGGCTTTCTTGTTTGTTTGTTTTATCTTTATGTTTCATAAAGCCAGGAAAATTACATTTACAATATTTTAAAGTTTGATTTTAGACTGTAAGCTTGTTTGTCTTTTTCTTTCTTTTGCAACTGAATATAATGGAATGAATGAGGACTTTGATTTTCTTTCTTATCTTTGCTACTCCTTTAATATAGGGGGTTTTTTTACCTTCTCCATAAAACCTCTGTCCTCATCGTCTGAGAATTACATGACTACGTTTAAACTACTGTCTTTGTTCTTGAAAATGTAAGTTTACAATGGAGCAGAGAATTTCTTTTTTTCCTGAAACCTTACATATACCTATTTTAAGCTACATCATTATTTTGATTTTCTTATTCTTCTCACTATTTGTTCTACTGAGAACTTGTTCCAAAAGCTATGTTTATTTTTATAAAGTTTAATAAGTTTAAGTAGACAAAAGGAAAGAGAGAGAGAAGAAAAAGAAGTAAACAGATCTTTTGAAGGAGAAGAAAAACCTGAAAAACACTCATTTTTCTTGCAGGCAATTAATTGCATTTGTGATGTTCAAAATACTAAAATTCAGTCTGGGTTTCATTTCCTGGCTGAGATACAGAGAGATTCTCAGAAAATCGAGGTTTGAAATAGAAAGTCAGCAGTAACCTCATATGGAAGACAAGGAATGTCAGCAGAGAGGACAGAGCTTGAGAGCACTGCCACTTGGGAGCCATGAACTTAAATAGAGAAGCCTGTCATCTTTGTTTTATTTTTAAAATATGGGAACAAACTAAAAGCCGAAAACATGCGTTGTGTTTTCATTTTGCTGTGCCTGTGCTAGAAGCATTGCTCTCATACCCTCCTGGTACAGAGCACACATGCCACAGTTTCTGTGCTCCGATCCTGCGCTCTTATGTTACTGCTCAAGTATGCATTCAGAAAAGAGCCAGCAGATACAGTAGATTTATTCTAGTTGTTGAGGTCAAGGACTCCTTTTTTTTTCAGATTCAGCTGAGAGGGAACGCTCTCCTCATAACACCAGGCAGGCTTTCTGCTTTGCAGTCTACTGTCAGTGTGCAGCACTGATAAAAAAACATCTGAGAGCATTTTTAAAGGATATATCTACCTAAAGCACCAGTGAGTATATGTTGTCTCCAGTGTCAAAGTTAGGAGGCTTTCAGCAAGGCACAGTATCTGTACGCAGTGCAAATCACAGGCTCCAGCTGCTGGAAACTTTGCAAGCCATGTAAGTAAAAGGCTTTATTTAGCTGAAGCAAACTTTGTATATCCTCTTTCCTTATAAAAACCCTGAGATAATCTAAACTTGAGATGAATTTCCTAATACTAGTAATGTTGTTATCCTGCTGTCCCTTTAAATAATGCATGTATGTCAAGTCAATAAATCTTACCTTGTTTTGCTTGTGAGCAGCGTAAAGAGCAGGATCTGTACATGCTTCAGGCAGACTCTGTTTGCTTTTCTGATCACTGACCATTTCTGTTCTCTGTGATCGACACAGAAAACTCTCTGATTTCTTTGATTTCTTTGATTTTAAGGACAATGAAAACTGACAGGGAAATGCAAAGACTGTGCAAAGGAAAACGGAGAGTAGAAAGGTAGTTTATGAAGTGGTGTCGGTGAACCCAGAAGTGATGTGTAACTCCCATGCTGAACTTGCAGTCTTGTGCGATTCTATATGCTTTATAGTGAGGTGTCAAGGGTTACAGAGTATGTGACTAAGAGGAAAACCAAATGACAGAGAAATGTTTTGATTGCTTTATAAAATGTATCTTTATGTTCATGCTCATATTTAAATTAATCGCTTTCTGTATGGTTATTTGGAGCTTATTGCAGGGGACAGATCACCTTTCTCTGAGCCTCACAATGTAATTTAAAGACATGAAATATTTCCTTTGTCTCTGTGTAGTTCATGCACTTATTGGCATCAATAAGCCTGGCAGATAGGTGTTGAAATGTCAAACTTCTCTTCTTGTTTGTGAGATCCTCTCTGCTTTTTTAATGGTTACCAATATGCAGACTTAGTGATAAAAAAATTGAAGCTTGATTAGCTCCACTGACCATGTACAGGTGGTATTACCCTGAGACAAAAATTTCATGCACTCAGACTTCCCACTATCTTCCTGTTTCTACTCCTCTTGCATTCCTTGCAGCCTTGTAAAAGCACCTGGTTCCTCTGATTTTTCAAGTTCTGTTTGGCTCACACTTCTTCCCAGTTCCCAATAACTTTTAGCAAGCACTTCTCTGCAGACCCACATGTCTAAAAGATGCAAACCCTGCCCTCCAACCCTCACAGTAAAAACCTGGCACAGACCCACAGGGCAATACCAGCTTTATTTACTGCAGATACACCAACCCAATCACCTCTTGCATCAGGTGCTCAGAGGAACATGGATGCTGCCCTAAATATCTTTCTACCTCACCCAGCCCTCTTCTTGACTTATTCACTCCCATGGCAATGCAAGATCCGCACGGGAGAGGGGCACTGTCCGTTAAGGGAAATGCCCACAATTCGTTGAAGGCAATGGGAAGGCCTTCCTTGGCTTCAGCCAGGCAGTCAGACTCAGGTGCCAAAATAGCAAAGAAATTAATAGACATTAAAGGCTACAGAGCTGCAGTGTGCTGCTCCCACTGACACTGGGGTGTTATCTCCCTGAGCAAGAATGGAAAAAGGCTCTGTAGAAAGAGTTTGCAGGATGATAAGACACATCTTGAAGCTGCACTGGTAGGAGCTAGTCAGAGATGAGTGGGGCTGGTGTGAAATTCAGACTCCTTTGATGATGGAGAAAGATGTTGCTTTTCAGGAGTGTTTGACAAAAAGTTTCATTTTCAGTGCAGAGATGGGTAAGAGCTTTATTCTTTGCAATACAACTCTCTCATACCTAGTTGGTGCAACTGCATTCCAGGGAGAAAACAGCAGTTTGTTATAGTTTTTGAATTTATGTATATTCATGTGTTCCATTAATCTCCTGGCAAATGCATCTTTTGAGTTCTAAAGCTTTCTGAACCTCTCATATAGTCCTTTGCTTTGAAGCAACAGATGTCTGTGATAAGCAGATGGTTATGACTTTGAATTTGAACATCTTTAAATACTTTGATGAATATATTTTAGGGGGAGGAATGCATTCTGTCTTACTATGCAGAACTGATGTACTAAATGAAAAGTATCCATATCTGGATGCTTGATGTCACTTCCTAGCTTGCAAACCAATAAACCACACTTTTTTCAGGATTATTTGTTATGATACATTTTCATCCCATTACCCACTTACATTTTCAAGTTACAAACCAACTGCAAAATGCACCAGTCTGATGCTTTGATGAGCTCAAAGAGAACAAGTAACAAAAAGAGTCAAAGGAGCTGCCCCAGTTGTGAATTGCATTCTCATTCTGATGTGTAGTGTGAGAAGGCTGAAATCTTCCCTCTGCACAATTTCCCATAGGGAATAATGTGATCCCTACAGAAACAACTGAGCAAAATTTTTTAATCCTTTTTTATTCTAAACTTTCATTTTCAGCAGGTACAGCTATGAAATTTGATGAGTGGAGAATCTAAGAACATAAGCTCTTAAATCAAGAATAAATTTGGGAACACAAATAGAAAGAGTAGATCTTAAATAAGAAGATAACTTATTTTCTTGCAAGGAAAGAAGCCGTTTAAACAGATTTCATCCAAATGTTTTGATATTGGATATTAATTTACTGCTCTAAAAATTGTATTTATTTTCTCCCTGTCTGCCTGACTTTTAGACTTGAAGGGTTTCCTTTTTAAAGAAATCATTTGAGACAGACTGTAACATGGGTGAACTGCTTAAACTTGATTTAGTTGATCTTAAGTATGGATTATTGCACATATTGTTAAAGGCTTTGTTAATTATAATGACATAAGAGATGTTATTGCATGAACTCAGTCCTTACACAAGGCACTAGCCTGACTTGAAAGAAGAGAAATGCCTCATTTCAACCCAGCTTTGGAGCTTTTGCTTCCACCTTTGAAAAGGAATGGGATCGTTGAAGAGTTCATAGTGGTGGAGGGGTTCTAGAAGAGCTCAGTGGTGATGCGGAATATGGTCTTTCCCTCTCTTTCCCCAGTCCTTCTTGAAATATTTTCCTTTCTCACTTCTTCAAGATACAGTAACTCCTAATGCCAGGCTGTCCCAGAATACAGGTTTTCCTCTTTTTGGACCTCAAATAAGCGTCTCTTTACTCCATAAGCACTATGGCTGTTGTTCAGCCTTTGTAGAGCAGAGAAAGCTTGGAATGGAGAAGGGGCCTGATGTGAACAGCATGCCCCAGCGCAGCTGATGGACCAAATTGTCCACCTATTTGGATTTCAGGGGCTAATCGCCATCCCTGCACCTACAAGTAAAGTAGCCCACATGTAAGCAAAGCATGAAGGCTGATGACCCTTGTAATTTCATACCCAAGGCTAAACAATGCTTTAATTACTGCTTTGCATTTAATTACTGCCTTGCATTTAATTACTGCCTAATGGCATGCATTTCCTGGTGGTTTCCTCACCCAGATGTCTTCTGGGACTAGTCATTACTCAAAACAAAAGTGGATTGACAAATCCAGTAGTTTGACAAAAGAGAGCATTTCCTCCAGTTCCACTTTGAAAGTTTTAAGATCTCTTCTGTATCCAATAGCGTAGAGTTGAAAAGAAAAAAAAATTGAAGGGTTCTATTTTAGTATTATTTGATATCAGGTTTTCAGGTTTAGAAATCAACATACAAATGAGAAGAAGTTGTGAAAACTTCTGATTGATGGACTGTCTTTCTTTCTGGCAATACTTCAAAGCCACAGGTGGTACTCTGCTACCTGACAGCAGCGTAACTCAGAGAGTAGCTCTTCTAAATAAATCTTTGCACTGTGAAGAGATTACATTCTGATGTGTGACAGATTTCTCTTGTGTCTATCTCAAGATTTCTTTCTCTCTGTGAAGCACTTCTGTCCATTCCTGGTCTGGTGCTACCCTTCAGCACATGTGTATTTATTTCACTGAATACCACCTCTTGCGCTTGCAGACATGAGGACTGAGGCAAGACTCAATGACTCTATAATTGAGATCATACTAGAAGTCTGTGAAGATACAGAAAACTGAAAGTAGTTTTCCTGAATTCTGAAAGTATTTGTCCATTTATGGCCACCCATAAATAAACAGGTTCTTTGTAAAGAGAGAAAGAAAACAGATCTTAACCCTTGCCATGATGTTGTGTGCCTGTAGTCTTCCCATAGGGTCAGAGACAGAAATAAACCCTCGAAACCTGCCAGAAAATTCTCAGCCTAAGTGTTGACAAGATAATCAGTAAAACTGACCATGAAGAACCATAAGTAGCAAAACACGCACATGTGACCAGTATGGAGAGCTGACACCAGTTACCAGTACTGTGGTGCCTGTAATGGAAAAACTCGGCAGACAAAGAAGCAGTGCAGTAACATGTCAGTTCACAAATCTAAAGCAAGTGTAGAAGCTGCTCTAAGAAAGCTGCTGCAATGGAGGGTTGCAATGGGAACACAGACTTTTTGCTGTGAATTGATGTTAGTTAATGCAACTTTGAATGACTGCCAACTTCTGAAGTCCACTGAAGTAACTAACATACTTGATACCTCTAATGTAGCTGGGAGCAGGAGGGGAGGGGAAGGAAATCAGCTAGTGTTTGTATTTCAGAGGGAATAATTTCTGTTAAATTTATAAGATATCCTCTGTGGCTTTTGAGATGTTTCCTGAAATCTGCAATTACATTCATGTAAGATCTGTATCCAGCTTTTTCTAAAATATTGAAGCAGACTATGTGGTAACTAAAAAAATTCTTTCTTTGAACATCGTCTCCCTTTCGGTTTATCAGCTGATGCTCTAGCAAGTAGTTTCTGCCTTGAGAGGCTGTGGATAGTGAGTTTGCTGAGATAGCTCGGAATGTTAGCTACCTTGTCCCTGTGAAGTCCTTGAAAACACTGAGGAAAATTTCAGTGTTCACCACAAATTGACTTTGGCAGTTATTGGTAGTTCAGATTCTTGACAGCACTGAAAGCCTTTTGTGGAGCATGTGAGGAAAGGTGACAGTGCCAAGTCAAAATAAAGCATTGGGACTCTCTGGGGGAATTTTTGTGACAATGGGGAACCAGATTCAGCATCACATGGTTGCAACAGCAAGAGCACTGCTAGCATGCCCTGATCACTCCCTGGACAACCTTCCACCTACCTGCACAGTCGTTAGCATATCCCCTGAATCTCCTCCCTCAGAGGAAAAAATCCAGACTAGGGAATCCTGCAGGATTACAAAAATTCTTCAAGGTTCAGGAGAGCAACAGAACAAGTGTCTGAGCGTCCCAGATGAGCAGAATAATCCTCAGTTACAACGCTGAAGATTTGAACACTATGTGACTATGTTGGGTTGACCCTACCATAGCTGCTACGTTTTGATCCTTAAAGATGTTCTGTATTCATGGCCATTCCTTGTTAAGGAAGAAAAATGTTCAGATTCCCTAGTCAGAATGACCACCAATGGACATAGAGCAAGAGGGTAAGAACCCATATTAACTTATTATTAAAATATTTTATCATTATAATTATTGACAGACACCACAGACAAGTAGATTTTTGTAATCTATAAATGGAGAATCATCCTTCTTTTATCTATACCCACCTTTGAACATTATTTAAATTCCTATAGCTTAAGTGGAAATCAGAGAAAAAACAACTACAACTTTTGAGATTCCTGCTTAAATCAAAGTAGTTAGAAGAAGAGAGACATGAATGAACACAATACCTGTGGGGTTTGATAGGTGACTCAAATACACTGTTTTTTAAGAATAAGCATGAACTCAACACATGAGGGAAAGAGTCATCTGTATGTTTATCTTTCTAGTTGAAAAAAATTGTAGTTTCAGGTCCACAGCATGCAGAGATGCCTGGATGAAGGTGTTGCCAAACATGATCGCAACAGTGCATCTATGTTGTGAATATCACATTTGAAATTAGTCAGCAAGAGCTATGTCATCTTGATTTGCATGCTAATACAGATAATGCAATGAGGCTCTGGAGAGATGGATCTACAGTTAGCCGGCAATAAAATTTTTGGCCTTTATGAAGTACTGAAATTTCAGAATTTTCAGTGGTATATTTCTCTAATTTTGCACCTTGTGTCTTAAGTGAAGAAATATACCACTGTGGCCACATCTACTACATCATCTCTTCAAGGACAAAGAGATGTCACACTTATTTCTTTCTGAAAACAGCAGGTGCAGAAACTAAGTTTTGAACATTTTTTCATAGAAATGAGCTATGACAAAAGCTTGCACATTATCAGCCTTATTGTTAAGAATAAAGCTACATTATGTCTGAGAACAAGCTATGTTTCAGGGCCTACTGGATCCTGAAACAGAGCACTAGACTCTGTTCTAGAAAAATAACAGTTCAGGGAGAAATATAAAATGTATTCTCATTGGTGAATGTTGTTTCCAAGACAATTTCATGGGAGAAGGTCTTTAAGCTACAGGGCCATTTCCAAAGTGAGAAAGGATCTTGGCTCCTTGCAGACAAGGAAGGGATGTGAAAGTCCAGAGAGGCACCTCTGCAAATGGGGTGGTGATGACTGGTGATGTCCCTCCTTATGGCAGATAAAGCAACATGCATCTTTTGACATCTTCATCTCCCTCAGTGTAGCCCTTTTTCACTCTTTTATCATAGAAAGACTAAAAAAAAACTTCTTCAGTATCTCCTCACTAACAAAATTTCTTAGTGTAGGATTTTATAAAACATATTTTGCTACATTAATAAAAGTTACAACCATAATTCTGTGTGCATATTTGCTCATATTGACTTCACTGTAATGCTAGCTTGTTGCCTTTTGTTGCCATGAAGTCTTAATTTTTTCCCTGTTGGTCTGAGGTGGTATTTTCCAGATTATGGGATTATTTTCCCTAAACTAAAAGTGTGTTACATGATGTATCAGTGTACCCCTTTGCACCCCAGAATATGTCTTTAAGGGCTCCGTTTTCATGCAGATGCCCAAGGCTGTAAGATGATGCTTTAATGCAGACAGGATGTTTGATTTCTGCTTTAGATGGTTTCTACCATCTTTTCTTCCTTGCTGCCAGTGTTTTCTCTTGCTTCCCTGGGGACACCAGATGCATCTAATGAGTCACTTCCAGCTTCCAAGCTGAAACAGATCATGGACAGCAGCCAGGTGTTGTTCAGATTCTTGCATTCTTTCTCTTGCTGAACCAATTCACTCAATAAGAATTTGTTTTATATCAAACTGGCATTGCTTTTAGCTAACTCCAACCTTTTCTACTTTATCCTTAATTCCAAGCTTTTATTATATGCTAAAAGAGGAGACTTGCCTTAAAAGAAAACTATTGTCTCTGACAGTTCACCTTGCTCTCAGCCTAAATGATAGGATAAGAACTTTTCAAACCCAGAAGTTGCAGGCTGTAGCTGGTGTAAAATAAGACATGCTTCTCCCTAGTGTTGCATAAGTAGGTATATAATGTAAAATGTACTGCGACATCACAGCAGGTCTCCCAGATTGAAAACAAGGAGGAATAAAAGACTGCTGCACCTTGGCTCTTAAATCCTTGAATGTGTTGTCTGTGTTGATTAGTTACTTTGATTTGTGCTTCCCCACACAGATCATTTTTCCCTTTAATAAGAGTTCAGCTTGTAAATTGTCACTTGTATTTGCACCAAACACTGCAATTAGGCTGGAGTGATGGAATATATTACATTGTTTGTTTTCCATTATGTTTATTCCAGATGGTTTTTGTCACTGACTCTTTTTCTGAGCTGGGCCGTTAATAAACATAAGATAAATCTAATGAATAAATTTACTGTGTTCAGTATAGATCTGTGGTGGTGGCTGAGATGGGGCTATGCTGCTAAGTAATGGGTTCTTATTAGAACTACAGAAATGTTAATTCTTGCTCACTTATGAGAGAGAGACAGAATCCATGGATGGTGAGGGGTTAAAGAAGATGCTTACGGGGGACTTTTTACCTTTAAAAGACATCCATTTAAAATTTTAACTGAGGTTATGACAAGTTCATAGTTCTGAAGCTTTATTGCTTCTCTGAACAAAAGAAGTGTTTTATGGTAAAGCTACAGAGTGAATACCTGTGTTCAAGGCTTTCATTGCTGGAAAGCTTTCCTGTGCCCTTGAGCAAGCTGTTTCGGTCTTGGTTCCTGAACAAACACTTCTTTTCTTGTTCAACTGTCTTGTCTCTTCAAATAGAAATTGTTCAAAGTCCCTGCCTAGGCTGGACATGCAAAATTGGTTTTAGAAAGAGAACTGGAATACTTTGGAGAAAAGAACTCCATATGGGATGGAGGCACAATGTGGAAGTCTACAAGGCACCAGGAGTCGTCTTAATCTGCTCACTTGTCAAAGTAGCATTGACCGGAAAAAAATGAAAGCTGCGACAGCAGATCTTGGAAAAGTCCTATCACTTATAGAGTTTTCCAGTAGTGGCCTCTTAGTTTTTCCACCAGAAAGGAACATAAGAAAATCCGAGATGAAACACAACATGGTCCGTCCTACCATCTTGAAGAAGTTTTAAAATGAGAAGAGGTGACTGTGGTTGCTCAGTAGTGGGATTTTAGAGTCTTAGTTAAAGAGCACATTTTTAGAAGATCAACTAAAAGCAGCTGTAGCAAACAAATTTTGCTTCTACTAACATTTCCCACTTTCTCTGAATTGTTCCAGGGAGCACATAAGGAAGCATCAGCCAGCAGTGCTGCCCTTTGTCAGTACAAGTGGCTTCTCCCACATCTGTCAGTTGCCTAGCTCTGCTCCGAGCAAAAAACCCCTCTCTGTCTCTGTAGGTAGTGCAAGGCAACACTTCCTCAAGTGAAAAACCAAGTGATGAACACAAGAGTGTTGATTTTCCAATGTCTGGAAGAAGAAATTGTTCATCTGGGCTCACATGGGGCCACTAGCAGGTGGCTGGAGAACCCAGTCAGTGCTGCAAGCTGGGCAGCAGTGAGTCTCAGCCACCATGGAGAAGAGAAAGTTTCTAGGAACAGGACTGGACAAGGAAGAGGAAGGAGAAGTAAGAGGTGTGGGAGCAGTAATTCAAGAAAGCCCCAAAGGCATGGGGAGCTAAGAAAGGCAGGAAAGGCATGACTGTTTTGGTAACTGAGGTATAAAGAAAATGAGGATACAGCCCATACATGCAGCAGTGGGTGTCCTGCCTGGCCAGGCTGTGAGGCATAAAAGCGTTAACCCTTCTGGAATTGGTTCAGGACATTCCAGTGCTTGAAGTCACACAATAAAAATAAACCTCATGCCAAGCATGTTGCCTATGGGGCTTATGCTCTGCTTTTTGATTCAATCATTTAGGAATGCAAAGCCTTTTCTACCACGTCTGGGCTTTAACAGCATCTTCACTTTGCCACCACTGGACTGTTGCTGACAGTGGAGTAGATCCATGGTAATGAAATCCACAGTAAAAAGGTCCATATCTGCCTGCAGCTACTCTGTCATGCTATTTCTGTAGGGCTTGATTCACCTCTGGACTGTGCTGCAGCATTATTTTTTGAAGACTGAAGACAGATTGCTTTCCCTCCTGTAAGTCTTATCATACTTTTCCTAGACACCACTGCACATTCACTTACATGGCAGGGCAATGGTGAGTCTTCCTCAGAGAGGCTGAGTGTTTGCTGGGAAATAAGGTAAATGAACAGCTTGTACATTGGATTCCTGTGTGTTTTGTTGGTGGGTGGAGGGAGAGTTTAGCCATTCCAAGCCCTTTCACTTTGTATGCAGTGTCACGCAAAAGTGCAGCAAGGCGTGAGTTGGACTTCAGCACTTGGAGGCAGACAGCCACTCCGGGGGTTTGGACCAGAACAGAACTTGGGTTTTGTAATTTTGAGTCACCAAAATTTTTATTTACCCCAGTTCCTGGCACTCGGAGGCCTCCAGTGGGAGTTTCCTCTCATTTCACATCTTCCTCTGTCACTCTCCTTAGTTTAAAGCTGACCATGATCAGATACTTTTGTGTCACTTCCCTTGTCCCCTGGCATTCCTTTGGGTGGAAGATGGCTTCAGATTTCACAGTTACTCTTCCCCTGCTCCCCAGACCCACCAGTTTAATTTTTCTTAGGATCCTTGAGACTGGCAGTACTTTGCAATTCTCACACTGAGAGGTGGTCTACTAAGAAGGCACGTGGGGGAAAACATTGTGGTGTTATTTTTCCTCCTATTAACAAGTGGAGAACATGCAGTGAGCATGATGTTCTCATTGATCTATTTATGAGTAGTTCCTATTCAAAGGAGTGTAAGAGAGAGGCAGGGAACATTGGACCAATTTCTATTTGTTTACTCCTTGAAAAACTGGAAATGACCATGATGTAGTCCAATGACTTACTTTGGATTTACATCAGTGCCAATGAGAACATAGTTTAGTCCACTGATTTTACATCACATCCCAATGGACATGGAGAATATATGCAGTGTGTAAAAATCTATCTGACTGTTTATTAAGAGTCCAGTAATACTGGTATTTACTGAAGATTATTTGCAAACGCATATTCTTTCTTCACTTCATATTCTTTCTCTTGGTCTTCTGTGATTGTCACTGTTTTCACTGAACACCTTAACCATAAAAATGGACAGTCTTTAGTAAACTTTGTGAAGTATTGCACATTTCTCATTTTATTTGTCATAGAATTTTGCTGCCAGCTTAGACTTTCACAGTCTTGTCTTTTAAACTCCAGAATGCACTATGTTTGTAAATATTTCATGCAGAGTTTTCAAATAAAAAGAATTCATAACACCCAACAACTGTCATGAACCAAAATTTATTTTATCTATTGCCTTTATGAAAAGAATATTTTAGCCTGTTATAAGAAATGCTGATAATAATTATTTGATCTCTGCATTGACCTTGTTAATAGCATTCAGGGTGGTATTTAACAACTGTTAATGAAAACCGTTTCACTTAAATATCAGTTGCACAGCAATTTTTGTAGCAAGCTCAAATAGAAAAATGTTCTAGGTCTCTTATTGGGTTCTATGCAATTTTACTTATGCTATTAGAGATGATTCAGAAATTACTGCAAGTCTGATCCAGGTCAGAAAAAACCCCAACCTATCAGTGCCCATACCTCACTGGATTCACATCACTGTTCCCACACAGCAACACATTGCAACACATGCAGTGCACTTGAAGTTGATGACTCTTTCACCAAAAAAAAATGGGGAGGGAAAAAATGCCTGTGCCTTCAGTCAGAGGAGTAGAAAGCAGAAGAATGACATTACAACATGAATCCTCCATGGAGCTGGAGGTAGCAGGAGCTGCACCTTGCACTGAAAATTTCCCAAGCCTTATCCCATTTATTTTCATCTCTGTAATATGCTAATGTGTTAGCTTTACAGTGCAGCACGCTGCCAGAGCATTGCAACAATTGCACTCAATGCCAGATGCTACAAAAGCTTCTTGAAATATTACTAAATAAGGTATTGTAAATATTCTACATGGGAAAAATAAGTACATTCCCTGAGCAGTAAGAATACGGGAATCTCTTAAGTGTAATAGCTGTTTGTCAAATGCTTGTACTTCTTTATGGTGTTTTTCTTCCCTTTCATTTAATTTCTCCAACTTTCAATCTCAATTTGGCAATTTTTTTTTTAATTAAAATGATCTATAATTTGCTATTGCTTTATTATGGTTTGAGATTCATCTTGATCCATTTAGAGGAGTAACAACATACCAAGTCTTCAGTATATATTAAAAATATCACAAGTATCAAAAGGCTGATTATTTGGAACAAAATGAACCTTAGGGCTAAAAGTCAGTAGTGCTGCTGGGCATGCTAATATATTTCCTATATAAGGAGTTGTTTTCAGGATAATAAAACACTTTCTGCAGGTTGCCATGATGGCTAACTGCCTCACACAGTCTCTGGCCAGGAGAAGAGCACTGCACTCACTTAGTGAATGTGGGCGAGACCTGTCTATGACAGAGGGCAAGTCATGGGTCCCAAAGGGTTATGATCATAGTGTTAGCATTCAAAGCTGGAACCAAAATACTTTTTTCCACAGCAGGGTATCCCCAGTATCACTGGAGATAACTAAATGGCAGCATGCCTGCATCAGCCTGGCTCACAGTCCACTCCTGGAGGGACCGTGCCATTGTGTGGGGCAGCACCAGCCTGTTCTTGCTCCTTGTCTTTCTCCCACCTCATCTCCTCTATCACAGCAGGCTCCTATAGGAGACCAAAAGGCTTCTCAGCACTCCCTGGTATATGAATGCTGCAAGGCTGTCCTCACTTGCGTTGGCAAGGTACAGTATGTGCTGGGTCTGCTCACCCTGCACATACACAGAGGGCACATCGCTATAGGGGACAGGCACTGCCATGCATTACATTACACAAGGTAATGCATCACAGCCAGGGATGCCGGGGCACACAGGCACCACAGCAGCAGCAGAGCGAGGAAACAAGACAATGAAATACCTCTTTGATTTTCTGGTCCATGTAAAGGACTCCTGGATGCTCCTGAACCTGTGCAGTGCTTGCTGTCACCTGATCTCAGTATGGCTTCACAGAGGAAATATACAAACTCTTTTCTACACATCTTCTATCTACTGCTCTCCCACAGGCTGCCAAGATCACTTTATTTACTGTTTAAAATCTTTAATGGAAATTGAAAAGTCTCCAACATCATTACTAAAATGTGCAATGGGGACAAGCGGAAAAACTAAATTTATCACTGGAAAAACAAAGCCAATACTCTTGTGAGTGGTTGGAAATCAGTTTGGCACTGCAGTTACAGCACTTCAGTGTCTTATTTTTGTTATGAAAATTGTTTTTCTCAGTTTTCTTCAAGGCCAATCAGCAATCATTTGTTTTGTTGGGTGTGTTTTGCTCTGACAGTTTTCATGTTTCCCTCATTCACAGCCTGATTCCTCAGTTTGCTAAAATACAGCTGATAAAATTGTTTCAGATAAACCAAAAATTACATTTATGCCATAAATACCCCCTGTGATTATGAGAAGACACAGTCAGTCTCTTTTCATTGGCAATGAAATCAGTGTATAAAGCATGCTTGAATATCATTGTTCATTGTTTTCTCAGGGACACTATGCCAAATTCTCCTTTTTTTCAGTACTGTCCTTATCTGAACCTTTAAACCCTTTCTTTCTAAATGATGAAAAGTAGTTCCCAGTATACCCGGTAAAATCCTCTGTCTCTCCTTAGGGTCCATTACATTCAATAAAGAGAAGAGTAAAAGGAAATATGTCATCTCATGACCACAGCAGTCATACCAATTGCTGTGCTGAGATTTTCCCAGTCACTAATAATTTACAATGGATTCCCTATCCTTTTTACTTAGCTCCTAGTAGTATTCTGAAACGTCTTAGTTTATGGTCTGGAATATCAGAAGCCATTATAATCAGATTGCATATTTCAGTGGTAAAATCACTGAAGATCTTGATTCTGAGGATGTACAAGAGATGTTAAAGAATCACAGAATGGGGAAGGTTGGAAGGGGCTACTGGAGGTCCTCTAGTCCCTTCTGCTTAACCCAGAGCACGTTACTTAGGATTGTGTCCAGACAGCTTTTAGAAGAAGACTCCACAATCTTCTTGGGCAATCTGTTCAATGTGTGGTCACCCATACAGTAAAATTCTTCATCATGTTCATGTGGAACTTCCCGTGCATCAGTTTCTGGCCGTTGCCTCTTGTCCTATTGCTTGGCATCACTGAGAAGAGCCTGGCTCCATCCTTTTGACATCCGCCCTTCAGATACTTACAGACATTGATGAGGTTCCTTCTTAGTTCTCTCTTCACAAGACTGACCGTGTTCCCTCAGCCTTGCCTTGTAAGAGAGACACTGAAGTCCCTTACTCATCTTTGTCGCCCTCCTTTGGATCTGCTTCAGAAGCTCCATGTCTCTTTTGTCCTGAGAAACCAAAAACCAGCTCCTTTCACAGAGCTGAGTAACTAGGAGTTTTAATTATGAGTTAACAATCAAACCAGGGACTACACCAAAGCTTCCGATTGGAACTGAAAGTTTCCCTCAGCAGAAGGAAAGATGGACCGTGGGTGGGAGTCAGGCCATGCAAGTCACCATCCATCAGCATTAGGCTGTTGGTTTGAGTCAGAGGGGCTTCAGAGAGCAGCAGCTAAGATGTTTTCACTCAATATGAAATTTCCATTATGAATTATACTGGAAACAGAACAACAACGACAACAAAGTTAGTCCATTTCTTTCAGTATGTTTTAAATTTATCCATACTCTATCATAATATTAGAACCATCACAGTGTCACAGCAATAGCTGGATGGTACAGGATGAACAGACCAGGACAGCTCTTCCTTGCAAGCAGCTTTCGGGAGTCACTGGTGTTTTTTTTCTCTCTGTTTGTGCTTTATGAGTATTAATTAACTCCTCTGGCACCACTGCAGGGCAAGAAATCATTGCCTTCCATATAGCAGTAGAGAAATGAAGCAGATTATGTTATTTGCCCAAAGTTAAAAAAAGAATTGTTATCAGCACTAGGATGAGAACTGATAATTTTTCTTCGTGCATGGTACTGTAATATAATTAGCAGAGCAACCTCCCCTCCCCTCATCTTCTGCTGTGTTACCCCTCACCTGCAAATGGCACTGACTCCAGCAGTGCTTGCTATTTGAAGCTGAATTGTACTGCTAAGATTAATTTCCACTCAACAGGATGACTCCAACCAGTACATTTTTGCATCTAAGAGAAACGCTAAAATGCGCTTTTGATTAAAAGGGACAGAAGAATCCCCTTTAACTGCAGCATGAGCTCGACACTTTAGTAATTTTCCAGGAACAGCTGATGATACAACAGCATTTTTTGTGCCATCTAGTGGTTGCAGAAAATCCGATGCCAAGGTCTGACCCAGCATCAGTGCCACAGTAAATCCTGCTCCTGCTCTGACAACCCCTGTCCCGCTGCTTGTGCCTCTACTTCTTTTGCTGCTCCTGTTGCCACTGTTTCACTTGGATGGCTGTGAGCTGTGCTGCTAAAACTTTCAAGTGGTCTGAAAACAGAGATAAGCCTTGGGATATTCTCAGGAGCACCCTCATATATGCCCATCTCATATATGCCATGTTTCTGTGGAATATTGAACACTTTCTTCACTGCTTGGAGAGTGTGAAGGAAACTGTGGGGACTGAGGAAACGACCAATAAATAATATAAGTCTATATACACAGAATATTAGTAATTTGTTTCCTGAGGAAAAGGACATAACTGGACATGCCTTGGAGGAGGGAGGTGGCTGATCCACTGGGCTGATCACCTGCAGGGAGGACAAGCAATGTCAGAGAGGACCTCAGGGATGAGGCTTGGACCTGGGGTTATTTTCAGACATCTTTTTGATTCACTTCTCAAAAAACACAGATAGGGACTGATTTCTGCACATAACTATGATCTTTACAAGCACAATCAGAAGAAACATTCTCACAGTAAGGGCAGTAATATATAAGATATATATGATATACATATTGTATATGCTTAATTTAAAACCAGCTTGGAGAGTTAAGGAAAGCCAGACATCACTATCAGCAATAGCAATATTTTTCCTACTTTTTAGTGGAACAGCACTTCCTGCTTTCTTTAAGATAAGCAAATTTCTGAACAACACAAAGAAACCAGAAATTTAGCATGCTTGGAAATAGGTCAGCTCTATAGCTAAGGTCATGGACACACAGATGGTTTTGTAAGGGATTTAAGGTGCTTTTAAGCTAAAATATTTTAACTGAGAATATTCATGAGAATAAATATGATAGTTACTAATGCAGATAGGGTTTGAAATAGAAAAAGCATGTTCATTTGTCACAGATGACCTTAGTGTTACACAGAAAGTTCAATACCATCTGCTAAGATAGTATTGGCCAAGGGAAGCTACGGAGCTCACCAGACTGGTCAACATTGTGTCATACTTTGTCTGTACACACATTAACACATTTGGTAAAAATATAACAGCTTGATGAGAAAAGCTTCTGTGTTTGGATTGGACTGCCTCTGACAATCCTTCAGCATCCCTGAGGCCCTAGCTCAAGCCAATGCCAAGAGCTTGGTAAATGAGCAGTCCAAAGACATCAAGTCCGCACCACTCTCCAAATCTCCTTGCCCAGAGACCACCCGTCATGACTTCAGCAGCAGGACAGGCACCCACTCCCACTCCAGCATGGGAAGGCTGCAAATAGATGGCCTTGTCCAAATCCAGCTGTGCTGACCCAAGCTTGTCCCCTGTGCTCCCACTGTTCCCTGGCTAGTTAGGGCTCCCCACTCCCTGCCAGACACAATGAACCAGAGTGACAAGAGCTCTCTTGTTCCCACTGGACAGGCCAACCTGGTTAATTTTGATTGAGAGAGGCCAGAAGATGCACTTTGGAGCACTCAGCAGAGCTGACTGTGTGCAAGAAGGCCAGCAGGGGCAGGCAGGCAGTGACCTCTCCACCCATCACTCCTGAGATGCACGTCTGCACCCTCTTTAAGACACAGAGAGGGTCTGGGATGGCTGTGCCAGCAGAGCTGTGAGGGCAATAACCTCCAGCAGTGTGGCTTGTAATCTTCATCTGGCACAGCTTTCTACAAATAGAACATCTGTCCACAGCCTAAAGAGATGTTTCAAAACTGATTTAATTAGACCTGCACAAGCACCCATCTGGATACTTTTAGCGCTTTGGCTCCCATTCACGTAGCAAACAACGACAATGCATGAAAATCGTTTTCACCTGCCCCAGTTGCAAAGCGGCCAGAAGGAAAGGAGGGTACATCACCCACGCTAGAATCTTAAACTTTTGACAAATACATCTGGTGAATCCTGATGAAGTGGTTTACAAAGTCACCACCTGAGATGTGCCCAATGTGGCGACAGCTGCAGAAAGGGCAGAGGGAGGAATGTGTTCCTGCAGCCATGCAAAGCCCAGTGTCTCAGCTCAAATGGCTGATTTCAGTGGATCTAGTGAGTTCAGGAATGGTTTACACTGTACCATGCCCTGGTCATTTACTACATGAGAAACCTTCCCTTACCCTCTGGCTCTTATGTTCCCCTACACAACAGTACTGGATAGCAAAGCATGCAAATGTTCCTCATATTATTTAATGAAGTGTTGAATGGGTTAAATAGCCTATGGAAGTGGCTAATCTACAAACAAAGGGAGCCACAGAGAACAGCAGCAACAAACTGCAGAGGAATACTTAAATTTTAAATTGGTACATGTGTTTCTGCAGCAAGAGACTGACTATATTCTTAGTTTATATAACTCCTTATCCCAGCTTAGGTCAGATAAAAATAAATGGATTGATTCTAGATTAATTAAAATGTCCACTAAAGATCCGGCATTCATCTAACCAAATTATTTGAAGATAAACCAATGCAAATTTTGTGCATAAATGTTGGGAAAATGTATCATACAGCTTAAAAGAAAAAAAAAATCAACTGAGAGCACTATACCTTTTTCAGCACCATTTGGAGTCTGCAGATAACCCAGGTCTCTAATAGATTTTTTTCTAAACTCTTAATAAAAGCCTACAGTTTACATTACTTTTAATGCACCTCGTGCTTACTATCCATTCCTAAAATCCTTCTCAAAAAAAAAAAAAAGCAGTTGGAATTTTAACTAGTTACAGATGATAGAGATAAAATTGGTCTGTACAAATCTGTGTTTAAAATAGGATTTTCAGGGAGAGCACTGTTTATATTTCCTAATGTTATCCAGGCTATCTATTTGTAAACAGGAGTCAAAGGTTTACAAGTTTTAGCCTGCAATGGAAGTAAATCAGAATATGGGAACAACATGAGCAATGAAACCCCCTGATACTCTGGAGCTGCTTTATCCAACGGGACAAAGATCAGACAGACCACAGCAAGGGGCAAGCAATGAGCTGAAGGGAAGAGATGCCCTTCAAAAAATTTCTATTGTTTTTATGGAGAGAATAGTATTAGCAACTCATCGAATGGTCAGATTGGACTTCATGTGTCCTTGGCCTTTTCTTGGCCAAGGAAAAGTCTTTTTAAAGTCTTTTCAGACTAGACCAGGATGGTAAACAGGCATGTACACAGTCAGACAGGGAAATCTTGGGGTTCCTGAGCTGTTTGCGATTTCTAGAAAGTGGTAAAAGTTGATGGACAGGAGGGATCTGGCACAAAACCCCCACTAGGCCTCTCCCCATTGTAGTTTTAGCTGCCATTGCAGGTGAGAAGGCTGAGGATCCTCAGCCATGTCCTGCTGCTTCTGGGATCATTCTGTGTGCTACCCGCCCTTGGAATGCAGATCTTCTTCCAGGCAAGTGCACAAGTTTCCCTTTTGCTTTCCACAGGGAGATTCGCACAGCCTCTTGCTATGTTCTCTGGCTACATTCACTTTTCCCTGTGAGATATCAGAAGGAAGCTGAATATCTGGAAATGGCAGCAGCATCATGTCTATGCCACCCACTACACACAGCAGATCTCAGCTGCCCATTTGCCTCTGTTCTGTTTTTGGGCACAGAAAGAGCTGCTGATGGCCTGGGTCTCCCCAGGCCTCAGTTCAGCACCCATCAACAAGGCAGAAACATGAAAGGTTTAAAAAATTGTAGAAAAAGAAAGCTGACAGTTTAGAGATGAAACTCCAAACCAGAACAATTTCTTTGGTTAATGGGATCCTTGTTTTTGCCAAACCCAGTATGTTTGCTAACAGGCAAGGGTAAGTCATTGCTGCTCTGTCTCTGCAGCCAAGGGTCCCTGGAGAGCAGGCGGTTTTGGTTGCAATTACTTCTGCACAAGTGGTATCACCTGCACAGCAGCTCAGTTTCCAGAGCTCAAAAGAGAGGACTAGTCTTCAAAAGCCAGCAATTGAAGGGAAGGCAGTGACAGTGAGTGGGACTTTGTGGCTATGCCCTACAGCCCATGGCATTTCTACAAGTCTCTTCTCTATAACTGCTGGCTTACTGCATCCCTGCCAAGGTCTGAAGACAGACCCCAAACAGGGAGAAGTGATTATGACATCTGGGCCCACCACAGCTTCAACATTCACAACAACAAAGACTCTACTTCAGCCCAACTTATGGAAGGAAAAACAAATTCCATGTCTAAGATTTCCATTTAAGGACTTTTCCCAGCCATTTTTCAACTCAGCCAGCTCCAGCATCATGCAGAGGAAACAAACCTTCACATTGCCATCTCTCAGCCACCACATGGCTCTTTAGACAGGTGCCCCTTTCTGTCCCATGTGGAGATGGTTGCAATTTGGAAGGACATATAGAGGTGCGTGAGGGTGTCTCAGGGTTTCCCCGGGTTTTGCATGCTGCTGTATCTCTCCTTTCCCTTCCCCTCCAGCCTCACTGTCTGGCAATTAATGCAAACAACCCAGAGGAATCCACATCCTGATAGACAGGGAACAAAGGAAAATAGTGTCTTTTCCTCATATGCCAGTTGGGAGCAGGACAGACCTTTGGGTTCTTTCTGCTGGGAAGAGAGCTCAGCCGTGTCAGGAGCCCAGCAAGGAGAAAGGAATTCTGTGCTTGCAGGCACAGGAGGAGAAGAAACAGGAGGAGGAGGAAAGCCAATCTGACAGGGCATGGCAAATGTCATCACCCTGTAACTCAGCCAGCACCGTGTCTGTGAGGACATGTGGTCCTCAGTCACAGCACGGTGTACAGCTGGCTACTCATGGAAGGCAAAGCAAGAGCCTGCACAGTCTGACGGTCTGAGGTTAAAGCAGACAAATAAACAAACTTGATTTTGAATAATAAGGAGACACATCTGTATTAAGAAATCATGATTGTTTTGTTTAAATTGTGCCAATGAAAGCAGTATTTTATAGAGTATTTGAAAGACTGTCCTTTGAGCTGTCTGTAGCAAACACGAGAGTTTATGCAGCTTTGATGAATTCAAAAGGGTTTATTTCTTCCTGTAAGAGCCACCGATGTCTCCTAGAAAAACATTATATTTACTTTTTACTTTTACATTATATATACATTATATTTACTTTTTCCTTGGCTTTTAAGTCTAGCAGAATGACAATCACTACAACAGGCAGAGGTCAGACAGCACAGTCTCAGGAAGCTGCATTTTTTGCAGCTGTAATTCTGCATTTTTCATTTTTGTTAGAGATGATGGGTTTATGCTGACCTGAGGACATAACATGAAAACTCTTTTTCTGTGTCATTCAGAATCTTGATACTAATCTTAATACACTACAGGAAATGAGCAGATGGCTCTTAAAATTTAGTGGACTATATAACCACTACAATTTTTAATTGTAATTTTATAATATTTAAAAAAAAAATCTGTGGCCATCATAATGTTACCACTTTTCTGAGAAAGATAACATACTAATAAGCAGATTAATCATTGTCTCCTATAAAGCAAGAAATAGAAGGAATCAAATTAAATCATCAGTTAAAAAGATTTCAGGGAGACAAAACGGTTCAAGAGAGACAAATGCATTCTGTGCACAATTAACTTAACAAATTTACCAATCATGAGGAATGTTGTGAAAAGCCAGAGTTTAAACTCCTTCCAAGTTTATGGATAAAGAGTCCAGCAAGGCTGACAAGAAAGTAAGGACTCAGAAAATATCTCCAGTTTGAAAGACCTCAGCTGCAGGACTCAGGAAGATACCTCCTGGCAAGCATCGCTGCGCTTCCCACATCCTCGGGAAGAGTGCAAGAGCCTGCTACAGGACACTGCCTGAGAGCAAGGGTACAGGGCTACAAGGGCCTCTGATTGTATTTACCAGAGTTCTTCATATGTAACACTAATCCCAAAACACAGACATAATGAAATGACTGCTATAGATGATTTCATAATTGCCCCAAGAGAACAGTTGGGATACTAATTAATTTGATTGAGAAGGAACAGCAGTGGCTTATGAACTTCCGCATTAACAAAACAAGCAGAATAGATAAAAACTATAAAAGAGAAGCTATGCCAATAAAATTGTGTACAAATGAAGTATTTTGATATTCTCTCCCAGAAGCTGATAAATTTATGAAACTTCTTTTTGACTTTACAGTATGTGTACATATGTATATATTTGCGTGTACAGACATTCAAACTTCCCCAAAGACAGAAGAAAAACAGAAGTTTCATAAGAAATCAAAGCATCCCACAGTAAGAAAAGGAGAATTCTAAGCAGGAAAGACATGACTTTTAAGCATAGGAGAGTTTTCAATTGCAATTATCCTGTTCAGGACATAATGTGTATTTTAAGCAATAAGCAAAATCACACATATCAGAACAGAACTTTCTGCAATGCCCAATGAAAATACCTATAACAAAGATAAAAACAGATTATTACATGCCGGCTTACTTTTTATCAGTTAGAAACAAATCTAAGTACATTGTTAATTCAGGGCATCAGAGAATAGATCTGTATTAAAGAAAATTAACTCCATCAGTCAAAGTCAAATAGAAAAAAAATCTTTAATAATATATTTGACATAAAATGTATCCACCATGCTCCAAGGCCTTGAAGAAAAGCTAAGTGAAAATGAGACTCCTTTGGCTGGTAAACATAAAGATATATATGTGCATGCATGCACACACACATGCACGCATACACATATTTATCTGTGATGAAATTATGCTCTGGCTGTGGGAAAAGCAACTGCCTGAACTGATCTGAAAGACTTTAAATTATAAGAATTTTTTCAGTTTTATATCTTGATTCCATGCCATAAAACTTAAATACTTTTATCACTGAAAGGAAAGGTCATTTTAACCAAAGCAAGAGAAAGCTTCTCCATGTTTTATGTATTTTCAACTTTATTTGCAAGTCAATACATTCTGAATCTCTGTAGGTTTCCATTAAAGTGGAAATTGCAAAACCCTTTACCATGATGGAAGCTTGAAGCTGATATGCTCTAAGCCCTGCATGACTCCTCTTTTTTATATATATGTTATTTTTATCAACAATTATGTAAGGAGATTTCTGGGGGACAGATCATTAGAAGTGATTCTGGCATACTGCTTGTCTCAGACTAGCCAGAATTTCTTAAGAAATAAATTTAAATTGAGGTTACTGTTTAAAATTCAAAAAGGCTCATGGCCGACTGCTGCCATGGAGTTGCAACTGCAAAATAACATTGAGTTTATTGTCATTGTTGTAAACTACATCTGTAGACACTTGAATAATAAGCTTGAGCAAAGCTCCAGACACTACAATAAGGCAAAGTTACATTCACTGATTATGGAATTTAAAAGACAATCCCTTTCCTTTTTAAGAAATAAGCCTACTTAGGCACAACCCACCACATACCACTACCTTGGGCTGTGCTTGCCCTGCAGGTGCACCCCAAGACCCGTGGATATGACTGTGTGCTACCTGTGTGTCCTATTTACTTCTGTGGTGCTGTGCCTGGGCAATCCAGCTGGTACTCCCAGGGCCCAGAGCACCACACAGCTTGGGGTCCACCCAAGCCTGTTCTACTGGCTGTGCAGACTAATCTCAGCACACTGCTGCTGCCTTTGGGTCAGATGGCTCCAGCTCTGCTATTTGCTACACACTGGCATCTTAACTGGTGTGGGGAAGATCAGATGGATTGTGGACATCCCAGGGTGACTAACACCCCATGATTCAAAGTTAGGTGGGACTTGTTGATGGATAGAGATCAGGGGAAATTAAAGTGAAAATGAGATTAAATTGTTTGCTAAACACTCTGTGACCTTCCGACATCTGGGAATGACCACTTATGTCCCATGGAGAATGTGCTGAGATCACCCTGAATCATCACACACATATACAAAATAAAGTCAAGGCAAAGCCTGCTCCTTACCAGCCAAAGGTCAGACTTTCCTACTGAAAGGTGACATGTTGACTGACAGCTGAAGCTTTTTCATGCTATTCCCTGGAGGAACCCAAGGAAACAAACACTTTCTAGATAGGATGGATTTCAAAAGAAACCAGTCCAATTATTGTTGCAAGAACTTAAGTGAGAAAATCTTCTGTTACAGAGTCAGAAATGACCAGTTATCAGATGCTAGACCTTATCTGCACTGTAATGAAAAACTGCAAGAATTATGCTGACTTCATCCATTTTAATCTCCCATGAGAGAATTTATTTGAAATACGAAATGGCAGTTCACAATTACTCAAGGAAAGCAGAATCTGAAAAGTGCTTTTGAAATAACCTGCCTTTGCATCCACAATATTATCCCTGATATTATTGATGTTGTTGTTCTACTGATAAAGAAATAGAAGCATGTAAGATTAAAGAATTGCCATGGAATAGACATTTCTGATTGAGGAACAGAAATTAGATCTCCTGAAAGAAAACTCTGTGCTCTGTTTTCTTTCTTTCTCTCTGTGAATTTGATCAAATGTCACTAATAAGAGAGAGATTTGCATTTGATTTCAGTATGTACAGAAGCAGGCTGACAAATGATTATGTGTATCAAATTGAAGTTATCATATCACAGGGAAAACTGTCATTCTTCTAAGTGAATTTGTGCCAGACAAATTTGCGTCAGGCGAATTTGTGTCAAACAAAAGAAGACAAAGCTCTTCCCTCTCCTCTCATCTCATGCCTTGCCCTCCCCTCCCCTCCCCTCTTTTCTCCTCTCGTCTCCTCTCCTCAAAATCTTATGTTTATTAAACTCTTTTTAAAGACTTGTCAGGAAATATTGCAATTAGGATATATAATTATATAGTAGGCTATAGTAGTTAACTGAAGAGATGGATAGACTCTCCAGAGTTCTATATAACAGCATGAGCTTTTCACTTTCAAGGTTTGTACAAATTAGAAAACAAATAAATGAGATAATACTTTCTTTTTTCTTCCAAGCTTTTTGCTCAGAGATTTAAAGCTGCCTGCCTGAATTGTCCAAGTCAGAAATACAGAGGAAAAATTAGTGTCAGTGTTACTTCAATAAGGAAAAAGGTCTTAAAACAGATTTTAGATTTTACAATGTGTTTTAAGAACAATCTGAGTATTTTTTCAAATAAATAAGCTTGACACTTAGGTCCTCACAATACATGGCAATTCATGTATTAAACTCTAAACAGCCTGGACTAAAACTCTGCAAATCCAAACAGTCTGACACAGAAATGTTCTCATCAGGAGACTGATGAAAGCAAGACAAAATTCTGAAGGACATAGGTTGGCTACATGGCTCAGTCAATGCTTCAGTGGGGAAAGGCATAAGGATCCATATGGAATTAAAAAGACCTTTGAATGTATTGTGCCAAAAATTGTTATTTCCATATGAGTAGAGTGGATTCATGCTGCCAGACTGGGATCACAATGTTTTTTTTCTCTTTGAATAAGTACAATCTACCACAGCCATGAGGACACTGACATCCCTGAAATCCATGCCAGGCGCTCCTGGTGTGTCCCATTACTCTGCCCATGGTCCAAGACTCCATTGTAGTCCAGCTGAGTACCATCCACAGGTTGATATCCTGGTCTGGCCTCAGATGCAAAGAGTGTCTCCAGCTGCCTCCAGGCTGCCCTGGTGCTTCCTAGGGTGATGAGATGGGCTCTGGCTGGTAAGACCCTGCCCTGCTATCCTTCTCCCTGGGAGTTCCATCACTCCCAGTCCCAGGGAGCAGCCAGACCTTGCCCAACACAAACACCTCCACAAGATACAAAGTTGTAGAACGTCAATCCAATCAACTAGAACCACATGTCCTGTGTGAGTGCTTGCTGCCTGCCAATGGGATGCCAGAGGGTGGGTTTGGGTGGAGCTTGCACTCCTGTGAAGTCTGATGTGAGACAGGATGCATTGTCCCTTCTGCTTCTCTATGGAAACACAAGTCTTTGTTTCAGTAAGAAAATACCAAACCATACAAAAATTAAATGAAATTTTATTTTCCAGCTCTAAACTGTTTAGAGCTGTCTTTCTAATGTGCATGCCCTTCAGTCCCACAAAGGGGTCAACCTCACTGAAAATAAAAGGTTTGATTTAATCAGGAAGAAGTGTACTTTAAAAACCTGCTATTACCTAAAAGCAGACATTACATAAATTTCATTCTATTTTTATATCTTCCTGGCTCCAGTCGCCTGAATCCAACATTAACCATAACAATCACACATGTGGCTAAATCAGGCCAAATTCTCCTTTTTTTTATTCCAGTATAAATATGGAAGTAATACTATTGAAGTAATAGCTTTGAGGTAGACTCTCTCCACAAGAACAGGACTTTTCTCAGAACAGCCAGAATCAGGAAAGTATGCTGATTTTGAGGACAGATTTTTACTGACAAGTTATAGCACTAGAGTAGAGGGGACCACTGGGGTTGATATGAGAGCCTGAGCAGAGAGGCTAAGATGCGTGGCATTTTGAAAAGCACATGAGGTTTCAAAGCTCTCGTGCCATTTTCAAAATGCCTTAGGCTTTCAGAAGTTCAAGTCCCACTGACTTGCAGCAAAGCTTAAGCTTTTAAATGCATTTACCATTTCTGCCAATGAGACACGGCTACCTGAAAGAAAGACTCACATCTCTGTGAGATTTAGATTCACAGTCACAACCTCTCCCTTAAGCCTGACTTCAGTTTCTTGTTGAGGATATGTCTTTCTTGCTCTTGAACATGCCAACATTACACCGAGGGTCAGATGGAGACCTTGCAGCTAACTCTGAGCAGGGGATATTGCATTGCCCCATGGATGTAGTCCTGCAAGAAAGCTATCAGCATTGGCATGGCTACAGGTTGCTCAGTCATTGAGCCATGTCAGGTGTGCACAGCCTGGATCTCGTTGCTGACCTGAGCATCCGTGTTGCCCAGGTAGGCAAAACCTCCATTCTTTCTCCTGGGAAAAGCTAAAGGCTTGCTGTGTTGTAGGTGTACCTGTTGTACACCTAGAAACATTGCTAACTTAACTATGACTGCAGTTTGGAAAAATTTACTCATGTCAAGTTGTGGACAGATGTCCTCTTCCTTGTACAGCAGAACAGGAACAAGAGGTTGCCACTCAGCTGAACACGACTGCTCCTGGCCCCAGGTCCCAGCCTCCACTGGCCCTTTGTGAGAGAAGTTTATGGGAACCTTCCCCAGTTTGCTTCAGGGAAAATCAACCAGCCCAAACACTTAAACTGCTCCTTCTGTCTTTGCTTAGTTCAATGCAGAGTGTAGTCCTTGGCTGGATGCCTTCTTTTCTTCAGGGTTCCCAGAAAGGCACAGTGCCAGGGTGATATCATTTGATGAACTTCCAGAAGAAAACAACGTGCTGCGGGAGGAGTGTCCCTTTGAGGGCCTGGAAGCTTTCTTCTCTTCATATTTGTCTTCTTAAATGGTGAACATTGTTCTTTGCTGCAATGTGCTGTACCAAGAGAGCAACTGGGTGAAGGAGAATCCATCTTCAGAGGTGTCTGTGACCTAATAAATTACATTTACCAGGAGGGATTGAGAACTGAGCCGTGCCCAGGGACTACAACATATTCAGCTATATATCCAGCAAGGATCTCACAGTTGTTCTTGCTTTGCTGGCTGGTCCCTCTGTGCAAAGTGGCTGCTCTCATTATAGAAGCTCTTTATGGACTTCTGCTCAAAAAGCCCAAGTGCAAACACAAGTGAGCACAAGGCACAAGGCAGTGGAAGTTTGTTCCCTATGAATCACGGCAATAGTCTGTGACTTTTGTTCTTGTTTGTCCCCATGTACCTTGCAGTCTGAAATCCTATTTTTGCACCCTCTGTTTTGACTTTTTCCATGCCATCCAAAATAGTTTTCCCAGTCTGTTCTCTATTTCTCTTCTATCATCGCAAGGTTGATAAAGCAGAATGATCTCAGACAGGAGATAGAAATTTTCCTGGTAAGGACTGGGGAGGAACCAAGAAGAGGAAGCCTGCTTGAACTTAAAGGCACTCCACAGGAAATGGGCACATTGCTCTAGAGATGTATTCACGTATTTAGATGTCTAAAATCTTCCATATACTTTATTCCAGTTCAGATTCATAACTAATCCTTCAAATTGTAGGTTATGAGGAAGACAGATTCTGATTTATGGCTCTTGTCTCATTTTAAGAAAACAGAGAAAACTTTTTAAAGAAGGTTTTTCCTGAGATGGAAGGACACTCATATGCTAAGTCTTCTAGTGTTAAATTCTGGCCATTTTTCACTACATGGGAAGCAATCATTTTAATTGTCTCCATGTTACTTGCCAACTGTAAGCAAGTAGCCTATCTTCTCAGCTCTCTGTCAAAACAAATTCTGTCAGGTTTTATTTGTGTGTTCTGTTACAGATGACAGTGAAACTGCTTCACCTGCCAGCATTCTTGTTAAAACTTCCCCCGGCTGAGTCAAACTACCTCATCAACACACACCTTGACCAGGTTCTAGGGCATTTTATGGAAAAACAACCTTTCAAATAATAGGAATACCTGGAACCAGAGAAGCTATGTTTCAAGTCAAACACAGAGAAATAAAATTGCTCCCACTCCTTTGATATATTGAAAATCAAACATGTTGAATTTCTGGTCTTTATTATAAGCACTCCATTTTTTCGTGAAGGCTTGAGACATAGTTGAAGAATCTGACTGCATTCACCATAGTTATGGAGACTGTTCAAACACGACTGAACACAAACTTAAGCTAGTGAGACCATTAAATGTCAGCACTGCTAATGGGGTCTTTAAGGATTATTTTCTCAGAAATATTTATCTAATATTCCTTCCCACTAGCTGACTGATTCCTTTGGGCACCACCAGCCATTCTAGCACTGGGATTCAAAAGTTCAGACTACTCGAAAAATTCCAGGTCACTCTCCCCTTCTTAAGGGAAGGAAAGAAAATGTAAAGCCATGTAAGCCATGTGAAGATTGCTGGATTGTGTAGCTAACCCAAGGAGTGTGGTGGTGGCCAGCTGTCATCTTAAAGTAAGGCATGGTCTTACATGTAGAGCTCTAGAAGTCCAGCATAGCTGCCATAACACGAAACAAGCTGAGAGACTCATAAACCTGTGGCCAAGTGAAGGTGGATGAGAATGTAACATCCATGGGAAAGAAATCCATATTTAAGATTTACATTTAAATTCCATACAAATCACATAGTGCAAAGAAACTGCAGAGTGTGGCATGCCAAACCATAAGCCACTGTTTCTGAGTCTTTGTAGAAAGGTCAGTGGTGGTGGCAAGTTGAGTGGCAGGTTTGGACCCTTCAGGCATGTGGGCACAACTGACTTTTGTGGATCATGTTTTGAGAGGGAAAAGACATGGCACAGCGAGTGACATTTCAAACAAATTGTTGATGTCTTCTCATCCTGACTTACTACCTCCTTCTACCCCTTGTTTCTCCTTCCCCAGCTACTGGACGGGAGAGCTGGGGAAGGTCTGTACATCTCACAAAAAGGATTCAAGGTCATGATGTAATATTAGCCTTTGCTTTTGGAAAGCCAGAGGACGTATAGACTATCTTGTTCTTCACCACTAATCCACTGCCAGTGCTGCAGACAGAAAAGACCCACATGCATCACAGCTTCTTATCTACATCTTGCACAAGGAAGTTAAAACACACCTTCTTCTCCTGCTCAAACAGCTGTGCATATGTATTGGAAGTGAATAGCTACTGGCTCTTGACCCAGCTTGTATTTATATCAGATTCATGGGAAATCTTCTAAGATTGTTTCAAAACAATGCCAATTACTAAATTCTAGAATTAGTTCTGCATAGTTGGACAAGGAAGAAAGATTAGATCATATACCAGGGAGGCTCAAAACTGGAATTAGATACAACCCCTTAATTCCTAAATTTTAAAAAATGTTAATGACATAGTCTGAGTATACTAGCAATGAAATGAGATTTCCTAATGACTTGATGTTAAAGACACTCTGCCCAGCACCTAGTTTCAATGGGAATGTAACTTATAGAGTATGTTCTCATAGAATCATAGAATAGTTTGTGTTGGAGGGACCTTTAAAAGCTATCTAGTCCAACCGCCCTGCAATTAACAGGGTCATCTTCAGCTAGATCATGCTGCTCAGAGCCCTGTCAAACCTGGCCTTGAATGTTTCCAGGGATGGGGCATTCATCACCTCTCAGCAATCTATTCCAGTGTTTTGTCACCATCATGATAAAATATTTATTCCTTATATCTAGTTTAATCTACCCTCTTTTTGTTTAAAGCCATTACTGCTAGTCCTATCACAACTGGCCCTACTATAAAGTCTGTTGCCTCTTTCTTTTAAGTGCCCCCTTTAAGTACTGACTCTCTCAGTCTTCATAGGAGAGGGGCTCCATCCCTTTGATCATCTTTGTGGCCCTCCTCAGGACCTGCTCCAACAGGTCCATGTTTTTCCTGTGCTGAACACCCCAGAGCTGGATGCAGCACTCCAGGTGAGGTCTCATGAGAGCAGAGTAGAGGGACAAAACCACCTCCCTCAATCTGCTGGTCACATTGGTCTTGATTCTTTAGACCTGCCACCTTAACAAACTGCAACAAGATCCAGAATAGATTTTTTAATGTTTTTCCAATATCAAATGAATGAGATGACCTTTGAAAGTGATGGAACAAAGCAATCTGCCACTCTCACTTAGAAAATCCGTTCTAGAAATCACTCTGAGCAACCTGGTCTAGTGAAAAGTATCCCTGCCCATGGGAGGGAGGTTGGAACTAGGTGATCTTTAAGGTCCTTTCCAACACAGACCATCCTATGATTCTATTACTAGAACTGATCAGGCTGTCCATTGTATTCCAGTGAATGACTTGATGTGCACTCTTGCTCTACCTAGTGGATTTGAAACCTATTGAAATGCCATTTTCTAAACTTGGAAAAACATTATTTTAACCCTGTGTTCATATCATTCTCATTATTATTTTTTCTCATTATTATTTCCTCAAATCTTCCTTTTTCCTGAAGAAAAATTACTTGGCATATAAATTACTTTGTTTCCTACCCCAGTTTATAGACAAAAGTTTCTATCTTTGAAAAGAACAATCAGAAGCAAAGAACAAAGTGTAATTTATGACTTGCTTTATGCCTAGCAGTACTGCAACGTACGTGAGTCCTGAGAAAGTGATCTTGGAGGTCTATTTCACCCTCGAAATTTATAAACTCATGTGAACTGAAATTTCTGGTTTTGGCCACCTAACTCAGCCTGAAATTTAAAAAACCACAGTCATATATTCTTATTCACCTTTAACATTATAGTGGTGCTTTTATAGCACTCACCAGGAAACAGTGGGCATGGGTTCAACACTGCACATTCTTCCTTGGTCTGAGGAGATTCACCCTTCCCAAGAGACTGCCGCAATAACAGAGAGGCACCTTGCCCACTCCTTTTAAAATGCTTACTACTATGCACAAAGAAATGCCAAAGTCTGAAGTCAAAGGGCAAGAGAAGTCCTGATTCTCTGGCCTAATGCCTGCTTTCCCAAATGTCATTTGTTGGCTATCACTGTCGAAAGTAACTTTCTGTATTCCTCCCAAGACTAAATTCAGGTCTGTAAACATCATCACCCGAATATTTTCACCATTTTCTCTCAATCCCAGCTCTGTGTCCCTTCCTGCAGTCCCACCATTCTGCCTCACAGTCCCATCACTCCTTAAGATCCCTGACCCATAGCTGAAAGCTTCATGTATTCCTCTCTCTTTCTCCTCCTTCCTAAATTGGTTCTCCAACCACAATGCCCCAGGCATCTAAGGCACATTCCTATCTAAACAACCCCATTCCCCTCACCTTCCCCAAATTATCCTTTTCCCATGGTCTTTTCAGAAATACATATCCCGGACTAATTAATTTCCTGTAGGCACATGAGAAGAACAGCAGGGGAGGTCTGGGACCTGGAGACAGCTTCATACATCAATAAGTTACTGGCCAGCCAGTGACAGGAGCAGCTGTGTGAAGGCTCTTATTCTGATTTGTAAAAAATCCTGGACATCAGCAAAAACAGCAGCTGTTGAGACTGTTTTTGCTTGGCTTACATACAACACAGTGTGAGAACACCTAGCCTACTGATTCAGACTTTCATCTGGCAAAGGGCAGGGGTTTTTTCCAGTCCTTGATCCTTAGGTTGTGTCTGCTTCTTATCCACCAACTTTGTGTAAAATGCATATGCAGCCTTAAGCATGAACTCCCTCTAAGCTATTCCCTCCTGGCTGTGTGTTTAAAGTTGTTCTTCTCTGCAGAGAGCTTTTTTGTCCCTGATTTAAGTTCCATGAAAATCCATGAGCTTTATTTGGGTACACTCAGTAGTACATCAGAGCAAACATCACTGTGAAGTTTGTGCTTGTAGCTAACAATTGTCCTGGAGTTATCATTTGCTACTCTGCTGTAATGTTAAGCATTCATATGCTAATCCACTCGTGGAGGCTGTTGTGCTGTACTGTAAGGCTTTATCAAATGATAGCAAAATTAATAGTCTGGTTTCTGCCAATTTGACATGAGATGCTTGATATGAAAAGCAGAATATATCTCTCTGAAGAGAATTTTGGGGCATGGTTTATTTCTCTCCAACTAAAATATTTTCATGTTTTTTCTGCATTACCACTGATACCAAGACAGTTTCTAATTTTCTATTCTGTAAAACATAAAAGATTCTTCATAAAGACTGTGTATGTGTATATGTATGTGTATAAGCTGATTTTTTGCCTGCTGAATGGATCTGACCACAGCCTGTACCTGTTGAAATATTATGAACTGAAAATAAATATAATGGTTTGGGGTTTAAAATCAATCAGTCAATGACAATCAGTATCACAGAGAAGGAAATGAGAACAACAATTTGCTGATTAATTCACTATGCAACTTCTTTAACTCCGAGCTTGGGAATGAATTTGGTAACCAGTGGTGTTCACCAGGGCTCAGTGTTGGGGTTAGCCCTGTTTAGTATCTTTATTGATGATCTGGACAAGAGGATCAAGTGCACTCTCACTCACTTTGCAGACAACACTAAGCTGGGCAGGAGTGTCGATCTGCTGGAGGGCAGGAAGGCTCTGCAGAGGGAGACAGGCTGGATCGATGGGCTGAGGCCAGTTGTATGAGGTTCAACAAGGCAAAGTGCTGGTCCTTCACTTTTGTCACAACATCCCCACACAGGCTGGGGGAAGAGGGGCTGGAAAGCTGCCCAGCAGAACAGCACCTGGGGATGCTGGTCAAGAGCAGCCAAACACGAGCCAGCAGTGTGTTGAGATAGCCAAGAAGGCCAAGGGCACCCTGGCTTGTATCAGAAATAGTGTGGCCAGCAGGACCAGGGCAGTGATTGTCCCCCTGCACTTGGCACTGGTGAGTCCACACCTTGAATCCTGTGTCCAGTTTTGGGCCCCTCAAGACAAGAAGGATATTGAGGTGCTGGAGTGAGTCCAGAGAAGGGCAATGGAGCTGGGGAAGGGTCTGCAGCATGAGTCTTATGAGGGGCAGCTGAGGGAGCTGGGGGTGTTTAGCGTGGACAAAATGAGGCTCAGGGGAGATCTTTTCACTCTCTACAACTCCTTGAAAGGAGGTTGTAGCCAGGTGGGGCTGAGCCTCTTCTCCCAGGTAACAAGTGAGAGGATAAGAGGAAATAATGCCAAGTTGCAGCAGGGGAGGTTTAGATTGGATATTAGGAAAAGTTTCTTGACAGAAAGGGTTGTCAATTGTTGGAACAGGCCGCCCAGGGAAATGGTGGAGTCACCATCTCTGGAGGCATTCAAAAAACATGTGGATGTGACGGTTTAGTGGTGAACATGGTGATGGTGCTAGGTGGACGGTTGGACTTTATGATCTTATAGGTCTTTTCCAACCTTAACGATTCTATGATTCACTGTAAAACCAAGTCAATTGCAATTCAGACAGATATTTTTCTCAGTCTCCCATTCTATTTCTTCTTTTTTTCCTCCACAGAAACCAGTGGACTCTGATTTCCTTGAATATTGTAAATTAGCTCCGAAGGAATGGACAACTTCAACACAAAACCTCACACATGTTTTGTGAGAAGACAGCAAAGGAACTAGAAAAAAACAGCTAGACTTGCAGATTCCCACCAGACCCATGACTGACTCTCTGCTAATGCACCACTAATTTAAGACACCTTTGTACATCAGGTACTGTAACTCCTCAGCATGTCATTGTTTGTACGGTGACTTTTTTTAGTATCCAAGTATATAGTGGAACAGTGAAATCCAATTTCCATTCATAGTTTAAGAACCATTTTCATGGTTTATGAAAACACTCAAATACTATATATAAAGCTTTAAGCAATTTTCTTGCAAGATATTGCAACACCGTTAATTTCATATGACAGTCCAAGACAGGCTTAAAAACCAAACCTGTTAGCAGCTCATCCACATTCCATCCATTCCCCTGCTGGGCAGCTGCCTGATTCCACCTGGCTGATTGGGGTGAAGTGGTTATTTATGCTGTTTCCAACCAGGCACTGAAACTTATGCCATCCTTTCTGCAGATTCAATAAGTTTCTTCTGCCATTATTTGATCTGGAGATTAATTTGCCACCATAAGGGCAAATTTCAAGTGAAAGTGTAAGCTTTATCCTCAGTAGAAGAGACTGTTCCTACAGGTACATCCTCCAATCACAGACATAACTCCCTCTAGCAAGAGGGCTTTTCCCTGTAAAGCTTATGTAGGGCCCAAAGACAAAATAAACTATGCAAGCAAAGGACTTTGCATTGAAAAATCCAGATTCTTTTTTTCATATGTCAACATTTGGCCCAAAAAAGCTGATATTCACTAGTTATACTACATCAGCCTACAGACTGCTTAGCTGAAAGACATACAGCAACACATACAGTGACCAGAAAAAGCTTCAACCTCACAGACTTTCCTCCTTGCCTCCTATGTGGATTTTGGTAACGCAGAAATCCCAGGCAGAGCTCTGCACCTGTACCTGTGCATAATGAATTATAGTGTCACACTTATTTGCATATTCAGAGCCATCCACGTGTAACTAGAATGTCACAATATACATAGTCTTATTCATATGTATCTTTTCCAGATCCGAGGATGTTTGTGTTGCTGTACATTACAAGTTTTGCCATCTATACAAGCGAACAACCACTTCAAAGCCAGCTCAAAGGAGAAAATTACTACACCAGATACATCTGTAGCATCCCTGGTTTGCCAGGCCCTGCAGGTCCTCCTGGAGCCAGCGGATCCCCGGGGCCACATGGACGCATTGGTCTTCCAGGAAGAGATGGTAGAGATGGCAGAAAGGGAGAAAAAGGTGAAAAAGGGAGTGCAGGTATTGAATATTTGTGTAACCTAACACAGTAGTACAACAAAGCAAGACCTTTCATCATCCCTGTTGCACACACATACACACACATAAATATATGTATATGATGAATGTATGTGTCTGTGTGGGTTTGTGTGATGCATGCATATATATATAGTGAGAGAAAGGAAATATGCAGATATATTTTAGATATGTCTAATATGCATATACTGACATCAGTGTAAAGAAAAGTAAATGCACAACCTTCCTGCACACAGATGCTAAAAAAAGTTTAGGAAGAATGAAGCATGTGTGCTGTCAAGTAAATAGTCTCATTTGTGCCCTTAACCAGGAGTAAAATATTAGCAGGTACTTAAGTACACACTAAAAATGCTCTAATTGTAGGAGATATTTAGTGCAGAAGTATCATTACTTAGGTAACCACGCTGTTGTCCTTCCTACAGCAGTGCCTGTAGATCAGGCAGCAATAGACAGATTACCTATAAAATTCTTCAATGTGTAATCAAGATGTATGAAGAAAAGTAGGAATATATAAATAAAGAACCTCCAGGCTGTGAAGCCTGGTCATCTATTCCCACCTGATATTCCTTTCATTGATTTACTAGAATATTTTGAAAGTATTTTTGCAGTATTTTGAAATCTGGACCATGGTTTTCTTGTTTGTTCAGGCACACACAGTAGCCCACACAATCATTTGCTGAGGTGAAATGTGCAATGATTAACTAACTTAAAATATTTTTGAAGGTTTAAGAGGAAAGACTGGGCCACTAGGACCAGCTGGAGAGAAAGGAGACCAAGGTCAGTCTGGTAAAAAAGGACCTGGAGGATTGACTGGTGCCAAAGGTGAAGTAGGTCCAGCTGGGCCACCTGGACCAAAGGGAGATAAAGGAGACCGAGGAGAGCCAGGAGCACCAGGGGTCTGTAAGTGTGGAAAGATAGTGCTGAAATCTGCCTTTTCTGTTGGCATCACCACGAGCTACCCAGAAGAAAGATTACCAATTGTATTCAATAAAGTCCTCTTCAATGAGGGGGAGCATTACAACCCTTCCACAGGGAAGTTCATTTGTGCCATCCCAGGGATTTATTATTTTTCTTATGACATCACCTTAGCAAACAAGCATCTTGCCATCGGGCTGGTTCATAATGGGAAGTACCGGATAAAAACATTTGATGCAAATACAGGCAACCATGATGTGGCTTCTGGATCCACAGTGATCTACCTTCAGCCAGAAGATGAAGTGTGGCTTGAGATCTTCTACACTGATCAAAATGGTCTCTTTTCTGATCCAACGTGGGCAGACAGTTTGTTTTCTGGATTTCTCTTATATGTTGATACAGATTACCTTGACGCTTTATCAGATGAAGATGAGCTCTGAAACAGGTGATATCAAATGACATTCAAACTGGATGCCCCAGCACAGGATTTTATCCAGCTGTGTGGGGAACACAGAGTTGAAAAAAAAAAAAATTATGGGAATTTGTTCTTGCTCTGATGGGAACCAAATCTGAGCTCATAAGGATGTTTCTAGAATCTAAGCTGGATTTTCTACTGAACAGCATGGATATCAAAGAGAACTGTAATTAAAAATAGACTGCATCACTCCAGAACTGACTCTTCCTGAAAGTTATAATACTATTTAAACAAATTTAAGATACTGTACATTGAATTTTATATAAAATATATTAAGTTGCAATGTAGAATGGATATTTTGTATATGACATTAAAGTAAAATTGAACAACTGACAACAATATCATCTTTGGTCATTTAAGACAGGCAATGTATTAAAAATAGATAAAAGATTTTAAAAGGAGAGGAATAAAATAGGAATGTCTGCTTCAGGATGTCTCTGAACAGGTTACAAGGGCATAATCATCTGATATTTACACCCACAAATAACATTCATAACTAACCAACCTCCCAATAAATACGTGAAAATTTGTACTAGCTGAAGACTATCCAACAGCAGACATAAAAGACCAGAACAAAGGTATTAAGCATATCAAGAAATTAAAAACTGGGAGATCTGAAAACTTGGATATATACAGTCAATATTCAGCATGGGTATTTTCAGTGTAATTCCAAGTGGATTTGCTATTCTTTCAATGCTATCCATTATCTTTATGAGAAATATGGAAAAAAGTACAAAGTTTTTGCTGAAGAAAATTGATAGAACAGCAACCAGTAACAAGCATAAATTATATGCAGCAAAGTGAATCACACCATTAAAGCAGACTTAATTATAGTCCAATATCACTAAATACGATGAAATAAATGTAGGTCACACACAGGATGAAAAAGTGCATTTAGAAAACCCATGAATTTGGAAAAGGTACATGGAACCTTACGGATGATCAGCTAAATATGAGTAATCAAAGTAGGCTGTTCCTACAGCCCTTTGGATGTATGATAAATGGAATTAAAATTACAAGTAAAAAGTAATTACTTAGGAAGCTGCTACTTCTGTCAATGTTTCAAAAATTTGCTTGAAAATTGGGAAAAAAATTGGTTATAATTCTATTCAGGTGGCTTACACGAGAGATGTAACAAGGTAAATTTAGTTTTCTTGTCAATGAGGTTAAGAGGTGATTTGATCACATACTGCAGGTGTCCATCTGGAGATAAAATTTCTGGTAGTAGCTAGCACTTCCCTCTATCAGATAGGAGCACAGCAATATTCATTGGTGAGAAACTGTATCAATCCCCGTTTTACCAGTGGCAACAATTGACCATTGTAAAAATACCTAGGAACATCATGAGTTCTCCAGCATCCAACACCAGTCAAGATTGGCAATCATTCACTGGACTCTCTTACTTTCCAAGAATTTACAATCTTCTTTTATTCATCCTAGATTTACAGAAACCGGCTATTTCTAAAAGTTATTCACATAATGTCAAATGCTAGTGGTCTGTGTTGCAGAACTCTTGATCCCACTTTAGTTATGAACAAGGCAGAGGGAAATTCCTACTTTTTGCCTTTGTACTTGAGTGAATTAAGAAAATTACAATCAGATAAAATGACACAAAAATACCAGCGAGATCGCAGAACAAGCTCTACAGTTATGTATGAAACATTAGTCTGTGCACCCTGTGTCCACATCTTCATTTCCTCCCACATTAGCATGCATGGCTTTGAGTACATGACTGCTGCTTTATGCAGTGAACAGGTGCAGAGTCTTGATCACAAATCAAACAAGCAATGCTTGTACAACCATTATTTTATTTGACAGTGAGAGATGTGCGATAGAAGACAGAAGTGGATTATTTTTCTAACTAGACATCTAATATATTAGTGTCATACAAGGGCTGTTTTCTGTGAAAAATATGGAGGAGAACACTTAGAGATTCAGTTTGTCACCCTGCTGTACAATCATTTATACATCTGCAAATTAAGCAGAATATGAGTGCAAAATGCAGCCTCATGATCATTTACAACAATGATTGATGCCAAAGCTTCACAGCCATCAGTGCCTATGTAAGGCACAAAGACCATTGGCATTGCTCGGTGCTGCCTGCACTGAATTCCACAGGAAACAACAGATGATCATATCAGGCCCAGGACTTCTTGGAAGTGTAACAGATGCTGGACTGGACCTATACGTAGCAAAAGCCCTTTATAGAAGTATTCAACTAGATTATTATCTTAAAAATACAGAAATACGTTTATGAAATTTGAGTCGATAAAAAATTCATGTTAAGAGTAACAATTCTATCTTTATTAGAATTAGATAATCTTCTATAAATCCAAGTTTAAGAAAAGAGTATGACCAATTTTTTTGACATTCTGCAGAAACGTAATTGGTAGTTATAATACATCTGGAAATTTTCAGGCAAAACTAATTTCTTTCAACTGAACAAAAAAAAAATACAGCTTTATAGTGAAATGTTCCTGGTTGCAATCCTAACTAAAAGCAAACTACTTTTATGTAATAATCTTGTAAAAATGAATCCAATGTAAAAGAGAGATTTTAACCACAAATATGACATCATGGGAATAAGTAAACCAAGAGTTACTGCTTTCCTTTATTTAGAGATTCAGATTTGTATTTGTCCAATGACAAAAAAAAAAAATTTTAGCTTCCCTAAGTTTCCCCAAATGGATTCTGTAGTTTTTTAACAGTCTAATATTTTGGCATGAACAGTTAAAAGGAAGTAATTCTGTTGAATTATTTCTATAGGTTTTGGCAAGAAGAATCATTTTACTACATGTATGGACAACATATGTTTACAAGTAGCATGTGTCCTTGCCCTCATTAAGGATTTCAAGACATCATCCTAAAGTAAATCATTGCTATTGCTAGTATATTACTTGAAAATAGATCAACTTTGATGACATGATATTTCATTTGGGATATTCCTGTGTTTAAATTTGAATTTATATGGAAAATACCTTGGGCTGATCTCTTCCCACTATTCACACCAGTAGATGGGGAGATCTGGTTTGGTTTCAAGATGTTGTAGGATAACAAAGAGCAAAATCTCTTTGGGATTAAATTTGAAAATAATTGAAGATTTCTGCACAATATATAGGGCATTCTACAAAGGCCATAATACTATATAAAATTAGGCATCCAGACCAAACTAGTCATCTAGACTTTGCCTATAATCAACTGAGAGAAATTAGCATCACTGGGAGAAACTCCCAGGAGGGAGCATGTCTTTGCTGCAGCACCAACTCTTGGGCTGCAAGAACTTGTACAGACCTCATACTACCAGGACAACTTCAAACAATATTAAGAAGCTCAGTGTTTCTGAGATTGATAAGTAAAACACACATATTTACTTGGCATATACATATGTTAAGATGTATAAGTAAAAATAAAGTAATTTGAAACAAAATAGTTCCCCACAGACTTTTACTCTTTCAGACTTTCTTTATATTTGTTAGAGTGACATCAAGCAGGAAGTCAGTCACCTGTTCCATTGCTGAATATTTTTAACCTAGATACCTAATTAAACATTTAACTACATATTCAAATTGATATGAGTATGTTGCTTTGAATAAATATATTCACTTTCCTCACTACTGGTATTCATGTCCATAGGTTAGGTTGTAGTACAATTTTTTCAGAAGCAATAGGTCCTCAGTTTTTTACAATGTTGAGACAATACGGAGGAAATAGTTACTAATGGATATCAGTACTGAGAACATTATCTACATTCTTCAGATCTTTTTAAACCTACCTAACACCATTTATGTACTTTTGGGATATGCAAAACTATACAAAACTGACAAGTAGCTTATTTCATTTCCTACTAAGTATGTTACATTAGTTGTTGCAGTTCATTTAATACTTTATTTTTATTTACCTTTCCCAGGTCATCCACTACGTTCAGTTCATATTCATTCACTAAAACATTTACTGAATAACTTAGTTTTCCCAGATTGGTTTATCTATTGATTTATTTATTCATTGGCAGGTAATTAATACTCAGAATAACTATACTGATGCTGTACTAGGCGACTTGATCAGCAGGAACTTTAGTTTCAGGAGGAAATTTGACTTGGTTTATATACGTCTTTCATCAGGTGAAGAGTCCCATCCAAGAAATAATACATGAAAGTAAACGGG
This sequence comes from Calyptomena viridis, assembly GCA_013390005.1. Lineage (NCBI taxonomy): Eukaryota > Metazoa > Chordata > Aves > Passeriformes > Eurylaimidae > Calyptomena > Calyptomena viridis. The sequence continues at coordinate 24,116 of WEIV01017867.1, read as the reverse complement.
AGACAAAGAGTTGAGAAAGCAATATACTACTATCCTTACCTATGAGTAATACATTGCTTTCAAGAAGCAATTTATTCCTTCCAGTATAAACCACCTAGACCAGCTCAGAGAGCATTAAGAGGTCATATATACTTCCCTATAACTCCTTAGGTCAACACTCCCAAGTGAGATTATGTCAGTATTTCTGAATTTCAGAGACATGACTTCCTCGTGTCCACAGGAAGAAATTTCCAAATACTGCCATGTCTCAAATATTTGGTTTTGTCCTACCTTCATACATCAGATCAATTTATGAAAGTTCCTACCTAAGGAAAAAGAAAAAATAATTACACATATACGTATCTTTTAAGAGCAAACATACACAAAGAGAATGGTGTCTTGGATTATTTGGATTATATCCCTCAATTCTGAGTATAATTTTGTATAATTTTAGCAGCTACCTGCTAGAAGAGGTGTAAGGAGATTTTTTTTCCTCTATGGAGACTGTTCCTGCAGCAGCATTAGTAGAAAATTTCTCTTACCTGACTTTAATCCATAAAAGCTCAAAGATCATTGTGTAGGCTAAATAAGTTGTTACTTCTCCTGCCACCAGTGCAAAGAAATAGGTGGGGTAAGTCTCTGTTTGGATGGCCCTGTATTAGAGACTTTCATTAAGACAGGAGGAATCAGGAGGTACTGTCTCTTCACATGACCTGTATCTAAGTGACTAACTTAGGTTAGCCTTTAACTTTGAGATGGCAAAAGTTAAATAAGATGTCTGCTCTTCAAGAACAATCTACTAAGTGGAAAAACTGGTGTAATTTAATTTGGCAATTTATATGTCTTACAATTAGAGAGAAGATGTAGATTGATGAAAACACAGAAGTACCTTTATAATGATGGAAGTGACCTTTTGTCAGATCTTTCATAAAGTATTTCTTAAATTCCTCCTGGGACAAATTCAGCTGCAGTAACTTGGCTGGTCTCCAGAAAATTCTGTAGTGTATTAAAATGGGCTAGCCATCCTCTCACAGCACCAAATTCAATATATTTAAATATATATAAAATATTGACTGTTTTAAGGATACTTAATTTCAGGTGTCCTAAAATGTCCTAAAATGGATCCTGGAGTGATTCTTCAAAATCAAAACAATAAATTTGTTTCTTTTCAACATTAAAGCACCAGTCAAAATCCTAAATACAATACAAAAAATCACGCAGTATTTGTAAAATCGTCTCTGTGAAAGAATAGCCTTGTTTATACCATCTTAACAAGAGGAAAAAATTACTGAATTCTTGAAAAACATAAATGGACCACTGTTCTCAGCAGGCTCTAAAGTGAATCTTTTGCATGATGCAGATGGGATTTCTAGAAATGAGTAATTTGTATAAAGGAAATGTACCAGCAGTTTGTTTTCTTTACCTACTTTCAACAAAGTATTATCTGTAGGCTCAGAAGAAAGTGCTAAGGGCTTAAAATTTTTGAGTTGTAGAACAACTTCTTTAATCATCTGAAAACTTGACTACCACTGATGCTAATGTTCCTTCCATGCACCACCTTTCATGTACGCTTTGTCAGATCTTCTGGTACGTGAACAAAGACTTCTAAACTGTGTGTGACAAATTGCAAGAAATGTTATTTGGGATTTGCAATTAGTTTAAAATAATCAAGATGAGCAGAGTTTGTTCTTCCTTGTTTGTAAACTCCCTGAAACTGGGATTGCTGTAGCGTTGCACATAGTACTTGAACTCCTATTCTAAGACCACAGCAACATGTTCTCTTACTCTGCAAATGCCATACATGGCTTGAAAGATTTGCAGTTTCCCTTATGTTTTGTTTTTCCAAAAATGTTGACCTTGATTCTAGGCAGGTAATAAGAGGCATATGTGGCAAAGCAAACTTTACATTATCATCAAAGCCTGAGAATAAACACCATCATTCATTGTCCCCTGATCAGTTTTGAGTGGTTTTAATTCGGTACTTGGGGTCTGTGATCCCACAGCCTGCCTGCTCCTGGGGCAGCCTGCATCATGGTCACTACAAGCTGCCATCTACTCTACTGCCTGTGCTAAAGCCATCCTTGACTGTTAGAGCACTTTTAAAGATATTTGTGGATGACCCCAGCTCTTGTTTTCAGGCATTTCTTCTTATTATCAAAGTCCAGTACCAGATAAAGGAATAAAACTCGCAGCTTCTCAGTTTTTGTTGCTTTTTATGAAGTTCTTATTACAACTGCANACACTTGACCATCACTGACAAAACAGTGATTAATAAGCAAGTGTGACAGTGTCACATCTAACGTAAAGTAAAGCAGCTCACACTATCTTATTTGAGCACTAAGATGACATTAGGCTGGTCTTTGTTTTTATAATGCTGACTGAGATAAATGAGGTGTTCTCCACCCCAGGAAACATATGTGGTTTGAATTCTGTATGTCTCCTGTGAGCAGAGTCATTGTACCAACATGTGGTTTTAAGCAGCTTTCCATCCCATTAAGCAAAGGTCCCCCACTGCTCCTTTAGGGTATCACAGTAATACTCCTTACATAATGCTGTTCATATTTGTCCATCATTTAAATTGTTTGTACAACTGTTTCTGAGACTGCAATATATTTTTGGGACACAGACTCATCAGCAAAACAAGATGTTGAACCTGAGTTCTTGCCAAAATTTTGTATGAAGTTTCACCCACTGGATCATTTCCACAGTTCCACATATGGTGAGACTGAGCAGATAACTGAGATTGTGTACTGTGTATGTTATCCCAAAAAACCTGTCCTCTGATTACATGTCTTTCCCACTCTTGAAAGCTGTTGTCATGTCAAGTGTGTCTTCTAACTATGATAGTTCCTCTTTTAGCAACTAAAAATGAACAGTCCAAATCTTTTTAACTATGACTATTTACTTCTTCCCATGGTCTTCTTCATATCTTAGATTAGCACTCAGAAATGAGAAACAATTTAGCCCTCTCTTTTCATCTGATTCTAATTACTAAAACTTTGTAGTGACAGACCTTCAGCTTTTTTAGGGACTGTTTATATACAGACAACTATAAATAGATCTAACAACTCCATTTAGTATTAGCAATATTGGGTTTTTTCTGATCATACTAGAGATACTGAAACACATGTCAACATAAGAAATCATTTTGTTAACAATTCAGTGCAGCAGAAAATATCCCTCTCTAGATTTGACATGAAAACTATAAATTCCTTTGTAGCTATAAAATTAGGAATCATATATTATCTCACAGTGCTGACATTTCTGCCATTCCTAGTATCTACATAAGGCGGTTGTGAGCATTTAACAAGAAGAAAATCCATCTCCTATCAGCTTCTCTATCCAGGGCTTCAGGATTGTGTTTCCCTTTAAGTGGACTCTAGAACAACTATCATAGCCATAATTTTTTTTTCCTACAGAAGCACTGAAGTATATTGATAACTCTATAAGGTCATTATTTCTAACACATTTTTTAATCCTGAGGTGGCAAAAAGCCTGTTCACAAGTTACAGCTGCTGAGAGATGATATCTTTTTTAACTCTACTGTGTTTTCCGTAATTTGTCCCCAAATGACATCCTAAGAAGTTTTCTGAGACTCATGCTGATTTGTAAAGGTCCTCTGTAAAGAATAATGCAGTTTTCCCCTTTATGCATCTTCAGTTAATACTCCGTGTACTTTAATGCATTAGAAGACAGAAAGCACTAGGAAAACAACTGGCCACCAACCATTCACTTCAAGGATTTATCCCTTGAAGTTGTCAGGGATTTTTTTCAGAGTGAAACTAATCTAAAAAACATTTACTTGCTGGAATATTGGCATATATGCTGCATTAGAGTTTAAATGTCTCTTTAGTCACCACAGTGAAGCAGTCTCTTCCATAAAGGATTCATATTCAGGAATCACTGTTTCATACAAGTCCTAAGAAGGGTCTGCGCCCCTCCTTTACTTACTTTAGAAGAAGTACAGAAATCAAGTCAGATAACTTAGCAAAGTTAAGTTCATACAGTTAGGACGAGTGACTATTTGATTGTATTCCAGTCTTAAATAACCGTCCTTGATCCTGCAAAAATAGACTATGGATATTTGCTTTTTAAAGTCACTGTCTGCAGTCATTGTCTGCAGGAGCTGAATCCTCCCCATATTTTATTTATGACTTTCCCTTTTCCTCTAAATTACATTGTTTATGAAAAGAAGTCTGCCAGAAGTCTTTTAGTGGTTTAAGCAGGAGAATTTGGCTCCTTTTCTTAAAAAGCAAAGCTGAAGCATCGTTGCTAGGGATAGTGTTGTGCTTGGTTCTTGCCTGTGCTCCGAGAGCTGCTGTATAAGAAAACCCAGGTAGGAAGCAAACATTTTCCTTTAGCTCTGTTTCAGTGTCACTGCAATTTGTGTGTTTTCATGAATGAGACAGATTTAAGAACCCCAAATCCTCAAAAATATTTTTCTAGGTGCTCTTGAAGTAATTTTTTTTTTTTTTTTTAAAGAGCAGTGAGAGAAGCTTCATTGTGTTTATGTTGTTGGTTTTCAGTGCTTGGAAACCACCTCTGAGCTAGTGGAGAGTTTTGTTGTTTCTTGCATCCAGTTGTTTATTACATTTTAAAGAATCTGTTACAGTACTTCAAGAAATGCTACCAAATTGTTAAAGAGAGCTGCCATAAGGCATTTCTACTATGCTAACAGTGTTCTCCATTTACATGTGCCCTTAAGAAAGACTGTTTAAATTGACACATAAAGCTTGATATGAAAAAGAGGTTGTCACTTTTTGCAGTGCTGTACTTTTGTGCCATGAAGAAGATACTTGATGACCCTTGCTGGCAGCAAGGAAATGTGGCCATTTTTGGATACATCACCCTTAGCCTGGTGAGAGATACTTACTGAGGAAATTGGTGTTGAGGCCAATGCACTGGTGGTTTGTGAGAGATTTGTCTAAGAGAACCACTTGCTTGGGTGAGTTCTGCTCCCTGTGCTAGATGAGATCTACTTAGAAATCTGAAAATAGCTGGGGCTAGTATCTGCTAAAGCTAAGCCTCAGGCAGGAGATAACCACGTTGCTCTTCCTCTACTTCTCCTTTTTGATTAGATATTTCCTAAGAGATAAAGAGGAACACGAAGATCACTCTGCCTAATCTGGGCTGGGCTGGAAGCACTTTTTGAGGCAAGTATGCATGAGCCTGTATGTACCTAGTACAAAGAAGTGATGGGGAAACCACTGGTGACCTGTGTCAGCCTCAGTTAGCCCTCTTGGTAGAGGAGATTTAGCCAAAAATTTTACTCCAGTGAGTTGTTTCATGGCGATTTTAAAATCCAGAATGAATTATGCCATTGTGAGTTACTTCATCTGTGAGCCCAGTACATCGTCCCTTGGGTTTTGCACTGGTGCAGCTACACTGGTGGAAGTTTTGTGCCAGGAACCAGTATAGCCATGGTCATGTTCCTGTCCATCAAAGGTCAAGCAGGACAGGGACTCACAGTAATAGCAATTAATTGAGTTGTATGGATATCAATTTAAACATTTCCTCAATGCTTGTAATCAAATACAGCCACTTTCTGGTGCAAAACAAATGGAAGTAATTTGGTGGGTAGAAGTGATTTCAGCCCAATGCTGAAGGTAGGGAAAAAAGGGATTGAGCATGTCTCTGTGATCTTAATATTGCAGATTTCTTTATGGACCATAGATGGGTTGTTTATGTAAGAAAAAAATAACAGGAGGTTATTAAACAGCAGGTACAGGCCCACATTTTTCACTATTGTATAGAATAATTAAATGGATACATATATTTTTTAATCATTCCATTATGAAAACATATGGGGGTTTTAAGTACTAAGGCTGTACGTTAAATGGTGTCCTTCGAGTGTTTGGGGTGAAAATGGTAAATGGAATGTCTCTCATGATCATTATGCACATATTGAAGCGTATCTCTCTTGAGTAATTCCTGTGTTACTTGTGACAGCCAGGTGTCAGCCACTCCCCAGATGAACCGCAGCAAAGAATCCCAGATGACAGTCATGGAGGTTAGTGTCCAGTTAGCTGAGACAAAAAAGGTGTATGATCATTTTTCACTAAAGAGTAATAGGAATCTTTTTATACAGGTAACTGTGAAAAGTGAAATAAATAAGACAAGAATTTCTTTTAAGCTCTTGTCAACCCTGAATCTGTCACTACAATTCTAGCTAATCAGGATTTGCATAATTAATTTCTGTGCAAGTACACTGCAACCATAAGTGCCATATGCTAGAAGCAGGCACCTTTAATGTGTTTATTTTTTAAAATTCTTTTTCATATTGATCCAACACTTTGTTGATTAAATTATCTTCAAATTATTTGTTAAATACCAATGAATAGGCTTAGTCTTGAGTAAATTGCAAAACCATAAAGTTATCCTGTTTTCTTATCTGCAGAAAAGTTTTTGAAGTGACGTTTAAGCAGTAAAATATCAGAAAGGGAAAAAAAGCCCCAAAACCTCCTGTGATATGAGATAAATCGTAAAGGTAAGGCAAGATGCTTTGTAGGGGTCAGGAGGCTTTAATCTTGCTAACAAATAGCAATGTGTGCTAACTCTGGGCGCTGTCGGGACTGTAGCCTGCCAATGGCACCAGTGAAATATATATATATACATATACCCAGGTGGTAACCATCGATCCAGCTCACATAGATACACGCACACATATACACACATACATACATATATATA
>WEIV01017867.1:2674-17106 GCA_013390005.1 Calyptomena viridis | reverse complement strand
CTCCCAGCGGCGGGGCGGGCCGGGCCGGGCCGGGGCGGTGCCGGAGTGCAGGGGCCGAGGGCAGCTCGTCCTGCCGGCGTTCCTTGGGTTCAGTGTCTCGGCTCCGAGGTTGCCTGCGGCGCACGAACGGCGGCATTGCTGCGGGAACGTGGGCGCTCCCCTGCCCTCGTCCTCGCAGAGCTTCCCCAGGCTCTGCTGGCATTCGAGTGTCCGCACGGGGGGAGGAGTGTCTGTGTCTGCCAGTGACGAGTCAGTTCGGGCTTCCATCGTGCTGTCGGCGCCGCACTCGAAAGACGTGCACCTGTCGTGTTTAAACATGATTAGGTTATGAAATGCTCTTGAAGTTTTCAGTTGTATTAGTGTAGGCATGCAGTATTTAAATGTGAACTGGCTGGTCAGCCTTATCTCTGTCCCTGGAAAGATGATGGAACAGATGATTCTGGAGGTCATCACCAAGTATGTAAGAGAAGAGAAAGTCATTATGAGAAGTCAGCATAGATTCATCGAGATTGCTTGACCAATCTGATGGCATGGTCGATGAGGGAAGAGCAGTGAATGTTGTCTACCTTGACTTCAGCAAGGCTTTTGACACTGTTTCCTATAACATCTTCGTAGGTGAGCTCAGAAAATGTGTATTAGATGAATGGACAGTGAGGTGGATCAAGAGCTGGCTGAACAGCAGAGCTCAGAGGGTTGTGATCAGCAGAGTAGAATCCAGTTGGAGGCCTGTAGTCAGTGACATTCCCCAGGGATCAGTACTGAGTTCAGTCTTATTCAGCTTGTTTATCAAGGTGCTGGACCAAGGGGTAGAATGCACTGTCGGCAAGTTTACTGAAGATACAAAACTGGGGGGAGTGGCTGATACACCTGAAGGCTGTGCTGACATTCAGGAGGACCTTGACAGGCTGGGGAGCTGGGAGGAGAGAAACCTGATGAGGTTCAACAAGGGCAAGTGTAGGGTATTGCACCTGGGGAATAATAACCCTAAGCACCAGTACAGGCTGGGGGCTGATCTACCAGAGAGCAGCTCTGCAGAGAAGGACCTGGGAGTATTGATGGATGACAAGTTGACTATGAGCCTCCAGTGTGCCTTGGGACCAGGAGGGCCGATGGTATTCTGGGGTGCACCTGGAAGAGTGTGGCCAGCAGGTCAAGGGAGATGACTGTCCCTCTCTACTTGGCCCTAGTGAGGCCATATCTGTAGTATTGTGTTCAATTCTGCCCTCCACAGTTCAGGAAAGACAGTCTGGTACTGTGAGTGTGCAGCAGAGGGCCACAAAGATGATGCATCTGGAGCATCTCTCTTACAAGGAGAGACTGCAGGAGCTGGGCCTGCTTAGTCTAAAGAAGAGAAGACTGAGAGGGGATCTCATTAATGCATATAAATATCTTAAAGGCAGGTGCCAAGAGGATGGTGCCAGACTGTTTTCAGTGGTACCCAGTGAGAGGACAAGGAGCAATGGCCATAAAATAAAACACGAGAAGTTTCACCTCTACAAGAGGAAGAACTTCATTACGCTGAGGGTGGCAGAGCACTGGAACAGGCTGCCCAGGGAGGTCATGGAGTCTCTCTGGAGACATTCAAAACCCACCTGGATGTGTTCCCGTGTCACCTGCTCTGGGTGACCCTGCCTTGGCAAGGAAGTTGGACTAGGTGATCTCCACAGGTCCCTTCCAACCCTAATGATTCTGTGAACATCATATTTTTTGTTTGAAGTGTCATTATTCATGGATATGAAGATGTGTAGATTTATTGATGTGCTGTTTTTACTGTCACCTGTGAAATACTTTACTCACAAAGTAGGAGAGTGTAAGATGTGGTAGGGAGCTGTTAAAACTGAATGTCTGAGTGCAGGCTTGAAAAGACTGATACTCAAAAACTAATCAAGTTCTTTGGCAGAATTACTGCAATATTCCTGTTAAATACTTTGGACAAGATTAATATGGTGAATCTTACTGCATGATTTTATGGTTAACTTAAATTGCATGTGTAAAAGAGCTAAATAAGAGCAGAATATCAAAAAGTCAGTAAAATGAAAATCTTGTGAAATATACACATGCTTAGTTTTTCATTGGTACCAGGTTTTACCAAAATAAAATGTACATATTCTCCTTACACACATTTTAGCAAAATATGGTGTTTGTTACAGACATCCACTCTTTTCAGCTCTTTCTTGAAGGTCCATGTACTTTTCTTCTGAATTTTTTTTTTTGACTCACTGTGTCAGCTTGTGCTAGGAAGTGATATGTTGTTGACAGACAGAGTCCAAACAACTTCCAGAATTGATTGCATGGGGAAATCAAGAGTCACCCTCTAGTGATGGTTATTTTCTTTTACAGAAGCTCCTTTTCCACGAATAAACTGCACGGCACAGCAGTACTCTGAGAAGAAAACTAGTTGTTAGTTCCCCCATGTGATAAGTGTTTTGTTTTCTGAAGTATTTTGCTGTTACTTGTTCCGTTTCTGAAATCCCTGTAAGTCTGCAAATTTTCTGTGACCAAGTGAAAAGTACTGGATATGGTATTTTGAATAGACTGTATCATTGGTTTACTTAATTGCAATATAATTTATCCATCTGTTTGTTTGGTTATTTTTAAATTGCATCTTAAATTTTGGTTGCACCTTGAGCTGAAGGCCTCAGTGCTGGACCAGGTAACTGATTCTTGGTCACAGTGTTACTGTCTGTCTGCTTTCCCTCATGCCTGGTTTCTGCATCCTGTCAAGATGCTTGCAGCAGTTCTGGGTCTGCAGAGACCTTTGAATCCACACAGAGATCTAGTGAGCATGGGCTCCTCTGAGTGCAGGAAAAATCAAGGGAGAATACTTACTAGTATTCTATGACATTTTTAAGTTCTCATTTGGGCCTTTTGTCAGTTTGACTATCCAGCACACTTATTAGATCTGCCTGAATTAAAATATGGAGCCATTGTAGGATAATGACACTTCCAGTGTAAAACATGGTGTGAATTTTTTTGATACAGGTTTGTAATGGTGATCCTGCAAAGCAATGCTCTCATGGCAATCAGTTTTAATTCTTTCACTTCAAAACTATATTTTGAAATTAAGCACAAATTAGATGGCTGCAGAGCGCATTCACATAAGCAGAAATAAAATAGCAAAACCATTTTTTTGTGGTCCTTTTTTCAAGGAACTACTGGATCCTACCGTGATCAATGCATTGAATTAATTTTACTGTAACTACCAAAGCCTTAAAATGTTTTTCATTATGTATAGAAAAGATAATTACCTGTTGAAAAGATAAGTTCCTTTTGTCTCAAGGAACTGATTAATCCATGAAGAATTCTGCATACAGAGCATGAGTTCTGATGCTTTCAGAGCTGCTTAAGGTAGCAGCAGATTGTTTCTGCTCTAATTTTGCATGTTTATGCTGTTCACTTTAACCTGGCTTGTCTGGTAATGTTTACAGACAATTTTCAAGTATTTCAGAAGATCAAAAGCAGATTCTAATCTATTGCTTTCTAGTTTTCATTTATCAGACTGGAATTGAAATGAAGTGCTTGCTGCAATGAAATAGAATATGTTTTTGCATGCTGACTGAACAGAATGCAATGGTAGAAAAAATTCACAAGGGGAAAATCAAAAGGTAACTTTAGACGAACTTCTCCCTTTAAGTAATTTTATCTAAATCTTGATACTTGGTTTTGCTGGGGATATTGGTTTTGGTTGATTGGTTTTCTTTGAGGGTTGTTTTTTGATGTTGGTTGTTGTTTTGTTTTGTTTTTTTAACTTAAAAGCTTGCATTAGTGAAGGTTCCATAACTGTTTAAGGGGCACAGTTCCAGTGATAGAATACTCCAAAGGTTAAAAAGTTTTTCCAAAGTGTACTCGCCTTTTGTATTGCAGTTAAAGTCCATCATTTCCATCTCCAGCAGACAGAGCCTTTCTTCTGTGTGCCAGAATCTTTTGTGGGCCTGAAGCTGTAAAAGTTGTGGAAGTTTTTTCTCAGTTCCAGAAACTTTTGAAATGGTGTCTTTGAGTAAATGTGACTTCTGAGCATTTTTGCCTGTATGTTTTATACACAGATATTACTCCACCATTCAAACCATTAATAAATGTTCTAAAGGCATTTGATGGAAGTAGACCTGAAAAATTTCTGCTGGGGTTTGAATTTATTAACTGTTACTTGCTTATCTTTTTAAATGTGATTTTCCAGTTTTTATCCCCTTTCCCCATCCACACTGTCATTTCATCAAAATATTTCCTACTGAGAGACACTTTTTAGGCAGCAGGCTCAAAAGTTGAGATGAATGCTTTTTCTGATATTCACAAGAATGGGTAGAAGATATGGTGAAGAACATTAAATTGGCTTGGTAGGTTTTAATCCTGGCTAATCTAGGCCTTCTGTTGCTTATTATTTTAAAGTCTTTTAAGTATTTACAAATAGGCTGAACATTTTGTGTAGAGTTGAAGTTAGACTTGTTTATGCTTCTGCAGATTGCTCTTTCTTGTTTCTTAGAAAAGATAATTGCCTGCGAGTTTGGAACTTGCCTGTTCTCCATCATTTCTCAGAATCACTGACAGTTCTGGCTTTGCTGCAGCCAGTTCATTATTGGATACCCTACCATGATGGTTTTTAATTAGCTCAGTCTGATAAATATTTATCTAGGTCTTGTCCTCTGTTTTGCCATTAATTCTTACCCAGTTCTTACTCATTCTGCATTCTTTGCTAGAAAAGACAAAATGCAATTAGGTTTTTCTGTGTGTTGTCTCTTAGTGTCTCTACCGAGTACTTCCTTATTTCTGCCTCTGCTATTCCTCTTGGAAAGGAAGTGGTTGTGGGATGCTTACTTCCATGTGTCTTATGCTAGTGGTATTCACTGTGTGCCCTGTTCATTCTTTTGAAAGCTTCCAAATACAATGAATGTTTCTTTTTTACAAACACAGGCAGTAAATTGTGTAGTTTGGAAAGATTAGGATTCTCCAAAATCTTTTGATATTTCTGAATAGAATCAATAGTAGTGGGGTTTATCTTAATGTATTTTTTTTCTAACTGAGAGTGGACTAAGGCTATCCTAGAAATTAGATTGCACTTTGACTTTGGCACAGTAGGTAGCCTTTAAATGTTTAAGTTTTGTATTCAACATATAGTATTTGCTGCTGCCAGTAAAGCTCTCGGAATAATAATGAATCAGCCATAATGTGATATATGTTTTGTGACATTACCACTCCTAAGCCCATACCCTTTGCTATTTCATCTCCTTTTCATGAATTTAATGCCTTATATAAACCTGAAATCACCCTTTACTTAAGACCTTGGCAAGCCATGTTCTTTCATAAGGGCCAAGAACAATCAGTATTTGGCTCAAGGAACAGACAGGTAATGTAATTCTCTAAGTGGTGGTAACTAGAAAAACTCACTTACCTAGAATGTTATGTGTTCCCAGATTAAAAATTAAAGAAAAAGAGCCACCACAAAGCCTATGTGCAAAAAGGGCTACAGTTTTCTCCTAATATTTGTCTTAGAGTTGTTCCAGTTAAAGGGCCAGTGTGTTCTGGACTTCCTTCTGGAAATAAAATCTAATTGCAGAAGTTCAGGAGAGAAAAAGAATATGATGTTTCCATGTATAAGAAGGGATGTAAATAATTTCTCTTTGAAAAGTTAATATTGCATGTAGCGATTGAAGTTAAAGTTTCAGTAAGCTCCTGAGAATTTCCAGGTGAACTCCAGGGCTCCAGTGAGACTCAAGAGGTTGGTGCAGATGGGGAGATAATTGTGTAGCTAGGATCAGTTTTGATAATAAAGAAATTAACTAGGTGTTTCAAAAAGAACAGTATTGAAATTATGACTTTTCAAGCTATTGTGTATGTAAAACCATGTTTTCAGCTAAAAATACTCTGGAAGCTTTTATGAAGAGGATAATCATGAGTTTTGTGCAGTTGTAGTGTAATCCAAGAGGGAAATGGGTACCTTCTCAAAATACTGTGCAGAAGACAAACAATACATGAAACTGGTGGACCTATTGCCATTTGCTTACGCATAGAACCTCATTTACATTGTACTTTTAAAATGTTTTTCATTTGTGTTTGTATGAGAGGATAAGTTGTAGGTGTCCACTCCTTTCTGTATTTGACCACAAGAAGGAAGCTTCTCTGTAAACAACTGGATAATTATTCATTCTTTTGATTTAAGTATCAAAGGAATGCAGTAGGGTACAGGATCACCCTGCTATTATTTACTGAATCTTCATGAAGAAATCATAATATGAGAAGATTTGATATGTGGAAGATAAGGGGAAGGAATGCCATCAGTCTTTCATGCACATTCTTTCTGTTGGAACACGGGACTCTGTGGTGTAGATGGTTTTATTTTACATACATTTCTTTCAGCAAATATTTAAGCACGTTACCACATTTTCTTTGTTTCAGAGTTGCCACCTGTTCCTTCTACATCAGGGACAGGCTTTGCAGAACTTTCTGTTAGACAGCGAATGAGAGAGAAACTGAAAGCAGCAAAGGTGAGAATCCTTCAGAAGTCCTGTTTGATTGACCTTAATGTTATAAGTACCACCCACTTCATTTTACTTGCCCTGTGCTATGTGGGTCTGAGTTGGGATATCTGCTTTTTTATTTCTAGTACTGAAATAATGCACAGTTCATCAGTACAGTTATTTTCTGTATTGCTTTTTTTTTCTAAAGTTTGTATTTATTTGTTTGTAATAGCTTAACAGGTATCGTTGTTTTATATTCAGATGATACAATCATTACAAGATCCTTCTGTGTTTTTTGTCAAAAAATTTCTTACACTATTTTAAAATCAATAGATTTTTTGTAAGTTTACTGCACAGTTTAATAATGAGTGTTAATACCTAGGTCTGTAAAAATCACTTAAGCTGATTATATAGTTAAGAGATTCTGTCCCTAACACAAAGATGAATAAGTTGTTGAGTTCCTGGGAATTATTGTATCTTTAATGTTATTCTATTTCTATTGTAGCTAAGCATTTTTTCATTTGTTTACTTAGTCAAAAGCTGAAATTACTTTGTCACAAGAAGACTCCAGTCCACAACCAAGATGTTTAAAAAGTGTCAGAGAAAGAAAAGCAGAAATCAGACTGGATAAAGCGGTAAGAAAGTGCATTGTATCTTGCTATCCTGATAATACAAAAGCGAATGTGAAACATAAATCAAAGACTACACAGTCTTGAAGATCAATTTCATTTATCAAAATTATACTACTGTTTGAATTAGTAACCAGGAAGGAACCTTTCTGATTATTGCTTTTATTGTATGTATTTAACGATAATAATTTGCTTTTATTCTAGTATAGACATCATGTGAAAGTTTTGTCATTTAGAGGTTCATGACGTCTGTTGCTTAAGATGCCTTGAAATATTTATCATTTACCCTAACAGAAGAGACCACTGTATTGCAGCTTTATGTAAATTTGCACAGTGTAATTGCTAAATGCTGGATATTAACTTTATGTCATTATACTGTATTGTATTTCCTGGTTACTATTTTATATTGTGCTTTTTTAGTATAAGCATGTTCTATCTTAGAAATTGAATTTTGTATTAAAAAAAATTCTGCCTGTGCAGAATTTACACTCATATTCTTCAAAATTTACAAAGAGATTGCTTGCCAGTAGCAAATGTCTTCCAAAGAATGTGTATGCCCAGGAAATAACAGCCTGTAGCAGTAATGCTTTTATCTGGAATTCCAAACAATAGGAATTAGCCTGGCTAAATTGCTTATCTAGAGAAGAATGACCTTTTCATGTAACTTGGGGGGGGGGAGGGGTTGGCAGTGGCATCTTATAATGAGTAGTTGTTACAGCTTTCAGTTAAGTAGTACTGCTTTAATATGTTTGTGTTAGGAAAATGCAGAAGTGATACCCTAATTAGAGTTATTTATTAGCTTTATATAAAGCGTATCTGAAACCTTCCACGTGTTGGTTTTGTTTACTGTACTTATTTACTCACATTTGGGTTATTGTTTTGTCGTTAAACAAACAGCCATCAGGTTGACAGGGTTTGAGATTTTCTTTTTGCTATTATTATTTTGAAGTTTAGGTGAAGTAGTTATAAGCCTGAGAAGTGTCTTCCTTTAATCTAACAATTCAGGCCATAAGGAAAAACAGATAGGATGGTAGATGTGTTTATGTTGGCTGAGTCTGATGAAAATCACTTTGAAGCACTTAAATGAACTTGGTGAACCCCAGAACCAGTGACATTTACAGTGATCTGTGTGTAGGGACAGATAAGGCTTCAGAAAACTGGGAATTGGATAAACATGCTACTCTTTTTCTTGAAAAGGCAGGAGGGTATCATGTGTAGAGTTTGAGAGTAGCCTAGCAGTCATTGTTTGAGAGAAAATAAAACAGGTAATCAAGTCTGTATTTCAGCATCCAAGCAATGTGTGCCACCTTTTCTGAATAATACCAAAGAGAGTTTTCCTCATTGCAGCAGTGGTTATCTGAGAGGCACCTTGATTCCCTGCCCTGGGCAGCAGTGCCTGGGGCTGTCTGCCAGCCCCTCATTTACAGTGGGGAAGATTTGCCATTGCTGCCCCATTTCTCCCCCTTTGGAGACCAGCATGAGGCTGCTTGTGTTCAGGAGTGCAGAAACAGTGATCCCATCAGCAGTGAAGACAGTAAGTTGTCATTTAGGCAATGAACCATTCCTTGGTATTCTACAGTCTGTTTCTTGACCCAAAGGAATTAAGTAATAGTTAGATGTACCCTTTTAAAATAAATATAAAATCAGTTTGTTACCACAGTGACTGTATTTCTCTGGTTATTTTTTTCCTCTAAAAATCCAATATCTAATAATCGTATTCAATTGTTTGCATACTAAAACTTATTTATCTATTTTTATACAGTCTGATAATGATAAATATAGGGAGATGCAAGAGGATGAATCTCACTTAACACCAAAAGTAAAGTTTCGTGATTCTGTGAAAAAGCTTAAGCAAAAGTCAACAGTAAGTACCAATTCCTTCATTTCAGTAACCCATACTAATTTAATTTAAACACTAGCTATGGCTTCATGATTCTGTTTGAAGAAGCAGTCAGAATTCAGTCTTAAGCAGTGGAGAAGGTTTTATTTAATTTAGAATTTCACAAACAGAGTATGCCAACAGTTGAAGTATATAAAGGGAACCTTCATCAAATATGACAAGGGATTTGGGTCATTTGATTAAAAAAAAATCAAGTAAATCCATCTGACACAATTACTGGAACTTGGAGGAAAAATGTTTCTTCTGTTTAAATCCTTTTTCATTTACAGTTGGCATTCAGTTAAAGCATTTTACAGATTAGTATATTGACATTAGCCACAAAATGTTACTGTTAATTCTTTTGTTAAAGGATTCATCCTAAAGCTAAAGGGTCCTGGGTCCTTTGGAGACAAAAACCATTAGAAATTTCTCTCCATATCATTCATCTGAATATCTGCATTATGGGCAGAATTTAAACTTTTACTATCCTGTGACAAGAGTTTATACATGCTGCTGTTTCATATTATTAATGGAAAAATTTATTCACTTGCCCTAATTTTCTTATAAATGCCATCTTAAAATATGTTTGTGTTCTTTTCTTAGTTCCAGAATGATTTTCCTTCTGTGGAAGAAGCATATAATTTCTTTACTTTCAATTTTGATGCTGGACCAGAGAATAGGAAAAGGAATGGATTAAATGAAGAAGATGAGGCAGAAGAGGAATGTGTAGAAACTCATGAAGATGAACAAGAGGAGGATGAAATGGTCTGAACTATAGGATAAATGTTTATATTTTTATTAAGACTTCTTGTATAAATTTTAATAGTCTAACACAAAATGGAAAATTTTGTTTCCTTAAAAATTACGAAAGTATACTTTTTCAAGAAACTTCTTAAGAAACAGACAAACTAACAGAGATGTTTGCACTTAACCTATAGGATGAAGACGTACACCTAGTTAAAGATGATGATTTATTCATGGGGCAGACAGCTGAAGATTTTGTAGTAATAAGACCTGCTGAATGTGAAAGCTACTCTGAACAACTGAGAAGGGAAAAGGAATTTCTCTTCATTCCTAGCATGCTAACGGGTATGAAGACTGTGCTTACCCATTTTGTTCCTGGATTTTGCGTAGCATGGTGCTCTTTGATCTGCTGAATAAGTCTTGTATGGACTACAAACTAACAGAGAGAGATACTTAATTGTGACTCTCTGGCACTGATCATCCAGTCAGGTCTGAAAAGGTCTGGCAGAACAGATTAACTAGGAACATGCACACCTCAGTGGGTCATCAGCTGGTAAATTCACCAGTGTATTCAAGGCACATCAGTTGCTCTGGGGTAATTACCTTGGTGCTGCTTGTAGGAAATGCAAGATCCTGACTCCTCTTCCACTGGGGTTTAGCTGTTAACGTTATTTAACAAATGCAGCAGATTACTGGGTACATGCATTTAGGTTCTAAAGTGGCTCATGCACTGTACATTATAACTTACACTATTTATTCACTTGGCTACATCTGCAAGTTTTTCTGTGTGGCAAGTTTGTCATGAGTCATGTAACATAAGGATTTTTTTGATTCAAGGGGCCTTTTTCACAAAATCTGATTTTGTGAATTGGAAATAGTTAAGTCAACACTGATCTTTTTGCCTTATTCCTATAGAACTTCAAAGTCCTAAAAAATTGCTTTATAATATCACTTTTTAATATTTGAACTGGAAAAAAAAAGTCTCTCAGTGGTCTGTGCCAGAATGGTATCGGTGCAACTTGCAATGCAATATCAAAATATTTGACATTGGGTGCCTCTGTTTATTCGTGTCTTGTAACTTTGTTCTGACTGCTTCCAGTGTGATCCACTGTTTTCTGAGGTAGGGGATAACTTTTATTGTAACCGTCAGTATAATCCCTCTCTGTTTCAAGATTATTCACTGAGAGAATGGGCTCAGTATTTTTGAAGAGTTTTTGAAGAATATTTTGAATAATTTGAATATTTTGAAGAATTTTTCAGGCAGGCTTTAAAAAATTCCACCAGCTATTATTGGGCCAACATAAATTTTTTTGCACGTTCCGTATTTTGTATGAGAGTATCTTAAGCAAAGTATTAATAATAGTTAAAGATCTTAGTTGAAGTTTCACTTTCTATTAGAAAGACTTAGAAATACTTCTCTAGTCAGTTGCTGCTGCAGGTTTTTTACACTGTTGTGCAAGCAACCATTAAAACTAAACTCCACTAAATTACTCGAAGTGTGTTTTGGTGAGGAAGTGTTTAATTACCAGTTCAGAAGATTGTGACACTTTATGAGAGGTTTAAACTGTGAATCTGTCCTGATTAAGAAAAGGACCTATTTCAGTTAAATATTTACTTCCTTTTTTTTCCCATGTAGGAAAAGATTTCTGACAGGATGCTTAAAATGCGATGCCATTCATTTTAAGAATTGCATAGGCTCCTAGAGAATTAACAGGCTAGAACTAGAGTTGCAAGATATTTTGTGTTGTTTTCTCTTTAACTTTTTAGTGCCTGCTTCTGAGAAAATGCCTAGAAATATGCAGCCAAGGTACCTTGAGGATGAAGGTCTTTATACAGGAGAAAGGCCCTTTGTGTCACAGTCTAATCAAAATATTTTAGAAAACAGAATACTCAGACAGGAGCAAGTAAGTCACTGCTACCTTCTTAATTGTCTTTATTTATCAGTATTTTATTTTGTCATAGTTACATAAGTGGATAGTCATGCTAATGTGGGGCTTTCATCTTTAAAATGTTTAGCAGCATCAGATGTCGGGAAATAGATTTTTATAGGATTGTGTTCTTAGGTAACCCAATTCTCAGAGCACCAGACTGGGTCTTAGGAAACTGGTGTCTTTTCCTGCCTCTGCTTGTAGCCTGCTGGGGAACAGATCACTGATCAGACTGTAAGGGTAATCAAATATTGGTATAGATTATCTGGAAAAGTCATAGAATCCTTCCAGATTTTTAAGAATATCTTATAGAAACACTTGGGAAGTTGGCTTGGATATATTTTGTCCTGCAATATTATTCTCCTATACACAGTAAGGTGTGTATAGTTCAGTATAGATTTAAGCTCCTATGCAGCAGCTGCCCTTTATATTTTTTTATGATTCTGTGTATTCTTTGTGGGCTAGCAGATTCACTTCTGTGAATCAGATTGGGAGTATTTGGATCTCAAATTTTTAACTGGCTGGCTTCAACCTCATTAGTTTTCTGGTTTGCTTCATGGTTATGGTGTCATTGTTTGGTTCTACAGTCAGCTTAAACCAGGTATGGAAATAAGAGGGCATGGCAGCATCTTTGGGCAGCTGCACTGGTGTCAGCTATATTTGAATCCAGGTAATGAGAACAGAGGGGTGAATGATGAACATGCTCAACTTGCGAAGCCGTGGATACAGTTGGTGTGTAAGATACTTACCTCATCTGCTTTCATACACGCTGTTTACACAACCTGTAGTTCAGGTTGTGGACTAGAAGATTTGAGAGATGCTTTGATAAATGATTTGAACTGCCATTTAGCCCTTGTGTAAAACAAAACTCACAATTTTTTCAGTTTTACTGATTTAAGAAAGCAACATTTAAATTAAGTTATTTAAGTGTTGATTTTTTTTTCCTTTCGAATCTGTAACACTGTATGCTGAAGGGAAAAAAAATCAGTATTCTTAAATTTTGAGCAACCTCTTGGTCTTTGATTTCAAAACCTACCCATGGCATATTTGAAGGTATCGTTTTGGTGTCATAGGAAAATTTTGGTTATTTCAGTCACAAACAATTAATAGTCACCTTTTAGTCGGTATTTTTTGATAAGAATGATAATTTTGCAAGTAATTTCTGTAAAACATAAGAAATAATAGGAAATTATGTTTTCCTTTGTAGGGAAAAGAGTGGTTTGGTGACGATGGCAAAGTCTTAGCATTGCCTAATCCAATTAAACAGTCTTCTACTAGGCCTCCAATATTCTCACTTGAAGAAGGCATTGCACCAGAACTTGAAACAGTGTATAGAAAGGTAGGCATATTTCATGTATGTGGTTCCTAAGACCCAATATCCCAGTTCTTCTGCACCAGAAGCCCTGGTTTTGTGCTAAGAACTATGACTGTTGACCATTTTTTGTGATTCCACAACTGTTCTTTTAATGTGCTCTATTTTTAAAAGTATATTCTACCTTTTTTTTTTCTGTAAAAATGCATACCAAAGGATGAAGAGTTTAGTAAGTGTCAGTCCATGACAGAGTCACTAGGGTCTCTGTGAGGCACCTGTTGTGAGGCACCTATTCTCAGGGCAGTTCCTATATTAGTGTATCTGTAAAGCTCCTTGAGGTAGGAGCTGGTAGACAGGCTTGGTCACTGGCAGCTTAAGAGAAATAATTGAAGGGCATGTGCATGGTGATTATTTTACAGTGATTAAACTCCTCCAAAATAAGTCTTTATGTGCAGTTCACTCATGTAGACAGCAACTAATTTTGAGTTATGTGGCATCTGTTCAGATATTTTGGGGGAGTTAGAGGTTTTTGGTGGCTTTTTTTACTTGTTGTTTCTATTTTTTGATTGGCCTGTTTTGTTTGCAGGTGTTTTTGTTACTGTTTTTCCCTCAGTCACAGCATACCTACCCTGGCAAACAGCAGTTGCAATGTGTAATCAGTACAAATCAAAATAAGTTTCAATTAAAACGATTCAGCAAGCTTGAAACAAGCTTTAATTGTTCTGCTTGTTAGCACTCTATTACCCTCTTGGAAAAACTAACTTTTAAGACTTTACAGTAGATTGCTCTTTTGGGACACAAAAGTGTTTCTGACTGTCACTGTTGATAAAGATTTAAACATGGTCCTTTAATTGATGCTGGTTATAAATATGCAGTTTACAGGATGCATCCAGTTCCATTAATCTGTGCAGGGTGTTTCTGCAGGCAGGAAAAGTTTACTGCTTAGATCTTGTAGAGATAGGCCAAGGGAGCTTATGTTTCAAGAACACTGTTTTTAAATGAACTGTGACATGTAAATATACAAATAACTACAGTCAGACATTGAGGTTAGGGGTCCTTTATGGACAGAGAAGTAGTTAAAGCATAAGGAATCAAAGCTGTCATTTTTATGACAGATTACATGATATTAAGTGCTTTGATGTGAAACTGAATGTGGAAGGATCAGGTAGACTTAAGTGTGTTTCATGGCCATTTATATCAGTCCTGTAAAAAAACTTTACAAAAGCTAAATTCCACTCGTAATCCCCCCTTTTCCCATTCTCAGGAAGGGACTGCAACAAATACTACGTAACTAACAACTTCATCTTTTATGGTACCAGAATGTCTCTGATCAATATCTTTGAAAGGATTCTAAGAAGCAAGCAGCAGTAGTCAGGCTGGAAGTACAGTTAATTGTCTTTGAATTTCAGTAACTTGGGGATGTAAGCCATGAATGTCTTTCGGTTGCAGTGGGTTGAAGCAGAATTTTTAAGTTTTGTTGCCGAAAGCTTT
>WEIV01017866.1:3555-15538 GCA_013390005.1 Calyptomena viridis | reverse complement strand
ACTTAAGAAAGCATAGGAAAGAAGTTACCAACCACAATCCACTTTTAGGTGATGGTATGGGGGAGGGGTGTGTGTCTGCGTGTGTGCAGAGGGGGGGAGAAGTTTTGTTGTTACTATCCTGTCCTCTCCGATCTGGCAAGCTGGCCCTTTGGAATGTAGCAAAGCTGGTTTTGCAGGATCGAGTCACTGGATTAGCATCCGTGTTGTCCATAGTTTTGGGGTTCCAGGCAGGCGGCTGATGTGGGGCTCGGCTCATGCGTCGGCAGGAACGAGCTCCTCTGCAGCTGGTTTAAACCTCCCGCCCGGCAAGGCCTTTGCTGCATACGTGTTCCTCAGCCACGTGGAGAGCAGTGAGTGTGCAAGTCCAAACCTCCCCTTTGCAGCTCGTGTTCCCAGGTGAGCTTGTGTCCAGGCCTCAAAGGTGCAGGGTTGGGGGTGTTTTGTGACTCACAGGCTGCTCTCTGGTCCTCGGGGCAGGCTCCGTTCTCCAGGCAGGTACGAGGTGGGTGTCCCCTTTCTCGGCAGCAGGGTCTCAGCTCCAGGCACGCTTGTACTGATATGAAGCTTGTATAAATTTGTTAGAAAAATTCATATGATTAAAGTGGGGTATATATATACTATGTACAAGCCTTGTTAAAAATCAGGTAGCTAAAGTAAATAATTTTGTTACTAAGTAAGCCCACTTTGTGCACCTCGACCATGGTATAAGCTGAAGCAAACGTATATTTCCTGACAAAAACAGAAAGGCAAACTTAACCGACCAAGTCAGCTCTTCAGCAAGTCCAGAGTTCGGAACAACAAACCAAGGTTCTTACACGCCTGCGTAGAAGGAGAGGTCATCAAAAGGACACCCTGAAATCTATTAAAAAGACCCTGGAATCTATCAAAAAGACCACTACTCACGAGCACCAGGAGGCACAGAGCAAGCGCAGAACTGATAAAAGCTAATTATAATACGGGGGGGGACACAGGATATGTATATGTATAGGTGAATTGAGAAATCTAATGAATATGTATACCTCCGACTGATATAAGGAAGTCGTGAGGNAATACGAAGCGAGGAAGGCGGGGACAGAATATTAATATGTATAGGCGAATTGAGAAATCTAGTGAATATGTATATTTTGACTGATATAAGCAAGATGTTCAGCCTGAACCGGTACACATGGCTTTGGGAAATGATTCCACATGTGTCTCAGCTGAATAAAACATACCTCTCTTACAATTTTGAATTGTGAGAGTCATTCTACGAGTCAGTACCCCACCAGGCTTCAGGTGCTGCTTCAGGTGCTTGCAAAATTGTGTTGGAAGAAAGCGTGAGCGTGAGGAGAGGGAGGGGGGAGGGTGAAGGGTTTCCCAGCAGAGAGGCTTCCTGCTGCACCTCTCCCTTTTCCTTTCTCTCCTCCAAAAGCAGGCTTTTTGGCAAGCTTCTTTATAGGGTTTTTTCATTAGTAGTACACAAGAAATGGTATGTAGGCTCTCAGGTGTTTTTAGAGATAAAGGGGGCCCTAGTACAATGTCGAAGCAGATATTGGGCCCTCTCAGAATTATCAGTTCTCTACAGATGGAAATGGGCTCTGCTGCAGCACAGCTCCCAGGGCTTAATGTTCTGCTGCTCCAGTAAAAGAAGGAAGAAGAGAGTTGACTTGCTGATGGAAAATTGAAACCTTTTTTTTAATTTTTTTTTTCCCTGCCTTTCAGAGACCCCTGAGTGTGACTGTTTCACTTCCTAGAGGGGATGAGGCTTTCACCAGCTCAGAACACATTTTCCTGAGCAGGGCCAGCTCTGGGCTCTGCCTTCAGTGTGTCACTGCCCACTGGGACAGACCTGCTGGGAGCTGGAGGCTGATGGATTTGCCCAGTGATATGGGCAGTCGAGTTCCATCAAATGACTCAGGAAGGTCTCAGGGGCTGTTTTGTCTGGTAGAGGAAACCAGTGGAGGAGGGTTGTGGTGGGTCTGATTCATCTGGTGTCAGATCTCCTGTTTGAGAACTGAGAATTTAATGTTTCCTTCTACTCTTTTCTTTTTCAGCTGCAATATCATCCCCTTGCAAAGATAACCATTGCTTGGAAAACAATAAAGCTGAAGCTTGTGCCTGCTTTCTGGACTCTAATCTGGTTTGAAAACTTCCCTGTGTGTTGTTGCTGTGACCTGTGGTGCCAGAGTGGCAGAGCCTGAAGGGATTCTGGCAGAGCAGGGCCTGTCTGCAGTTCAGAATTGCACTGGTTGTCAGTGCAGAGTTGCAAGATGTGACTTCTCATCCCTTCCACCTTGTATCAACTTAGAAAAAGGCTCTAGAGAGACCCAAACTTCACTTGATACAAGCTCTAAAGAGCTCAAAATGCTCTTAATTGGTGATAATGGAACATTCCTTTCCCCCCCTCCCCCCAAATTCCTCACTGAACATCTTGCAATATATGCTAAAAACTTCTGGAGCATTTTTGATGCCTGTCATAGTAGATGACAGGCAAGAAATATGCAAGTTTGATACTTTATCTTGCCCATGTTACCACAACTTTTAAAGTCACTGAACACACTGAAAGGATTTTTGGAATACCCAGTTATTTTAACTCAATGAGATAAGGAATAGGGGTTATAATTCTACTTTGGTTTACTTTTAGTAGCTCATGTAGACATGATAAAAGTGCTCCTAATCTGATGTCTCTTTTTATTTTTTAATAATTTTTAAACATCTGTTTATTTGTGAGAGTTGGTTTTGGGGTGTTGTCCCAGTTCCAGCCAGGACAAGTTTTACCTTTTTGTACCTCCCATTCTCCCCTACATCTATGGGGAGTGGGGGGAGTGAGCAAGTGATGTTTGGTCTGGGGTGTTTTCAGTGGGAACATTAAATTGGGGAATATCATTCCTAAACCATGACAGGTGTGTAAACTGTTTGAAGGGATTTCAGGGATGACTGGTTTGTCTTAAGCTTGTTTCCAGTTGAACTTCAAAATACTCTCTCAAAACAATAAAACTGAGTATTGCCTCTCTCTGTTCTCGTAGAAGTGATTATTTGGGGCAAAGTTGGGTGGGTTAAATGCAAATTTGCACAGACACAAAATCATGAGCCCTGACCTTCCAGAGCTGAAGCCCAGACAAGGTGCAAGTCTTGCATTAGTGCTTCACAAACAGGTTGTGGCATAAATAACACATCACATGTAATGAGCAATTTTGTAATAAATAACCAGACCTGAAACAGGCTAAAAAAGTGGACTATTCCAGGTGGGAATAAAAGCAGCATGTCTGAACAAGCTTGAAGCTGAACACAGCTCCCTCCTTGTACCTGGCAGAGATGGGGTGTTGTGGTGGTGCATCCCCCCTCTCTCCCACCCAGGTGGGGGTAAGTGATGCGTTCCTGGATGCTGCCAAGGTTCCCTACAATCCAGCTAACCCGCTGCGACAGTGGCTGGGGGCGTCAGGGGAAATACCACCCTGATGCTGGATAGTGTGAGCGGTGTTTAAAGAACAGACACCCTGGTCTGTCTTTAGGCAGGATTAGTTCTGGAAAAATGAGTCACTCACACATCTTCAGTGGATAAAGGAGGCAAGGAGTCCTCCCTGGGTGACAGTCCAAGTTTATTCCAGAATTCTGGGGCAGCAGATCCAGAGACTTCTAGTGAGCTCAGGGAAGAACAACCCAGAAAGGCAAAGAACAATAGACTGCATGAACTTATAACTGGGGGTGGTTACATGGGAATGGACCAATGGGAGACTGGGATGGGAAGGGCTAGGGAAGGATGGGCAAGCATGGATAACCAATAGGAGTAAGGGGAGGGATAGGGAAGGTCAGTGCACCTATGACCTGCTGAGAATTAGGGGTTTCCCAGGAGGGGTTTATTGATTGACAGGGAATATGCTGGAACAAGAGGTGTGGTTTAGGTGATTGATAGGGAAGAGGCTGGAAGAAGGGCTGAAGTTGGGGAGGAGTTTTGGGGATTTACATAATAAGGGGTGTATACATTTAACAGACTGTACCATTACAGAATGGGGTAGAACATATCATTTGGAAGGGGTAGACAAACTTAAAAATACAGCACCACAGGTAAGGATAAAAATCTACTTTGGTAAGGACCAAATCCTGCTCCTGAAGCTGCAGAACTCCCTGATTGTGCCACGGAGGAGGGGTTGGAGCAGCCTCTCCAGGAGAGGGGAGAGTGGGAGCTGATAACAAAACTCCTTTCTGCTCCCAGCAGAGTGTGAGGCTCCTGCTGGGCAGAAGGAAAAACAAGTTTAGAAATTGTTATTATATGAGCTTAACAGCAAGGCTGGGTCAACAGCTGGAAGCACTTGGAGATGTTTATCTGCGGGGTGAAGGGAGAACTTGGAGTGATCTCTGGGAGTGAGGTTCCCCTGTGCAAGCGCCATCCTGTCAGAGAGCTGAGGATGGTGTGGGGACCTGGGAGGGAATGGGGGATGATTTTTCTGTCTTTGACTCTGCTTGTCCTGCCCAGGGGAGCCACGGGAGTAGAGCTGCCTACAACTCCTTGGGGGATTAACGGGTAAAGAGCCCTCATCCCATTCCCCAGGCAGGATGAGGTTTCAATTCCAAAAGGGCTCTGGGAGTGCCAAGAGGGGCTTTGTCACAGCCATAAGCAGGATTTAGGCTTGGGCAGGGTGAAGGGCTGGATGTGTGTCCCCCTCCAGGTCCCTGCTTTGGGTGGGGGATCAGCCCGGCCTGTCCCTGGCAGCCAGGGGCATCAGGAGGGTCCCCCCTTGTCTCCCTGTCCAGCCTCCCCTTCTCCCCCGGCAGTTCCCGGTGCAGCTAGTGTGGCCATTGCTTGGGAATGGCAGTCAGAGGCAAAGGGACACGGGGATCCCTGACGGGGTGTCCAGGGGGATCTCCAGGCCTGGAGGGGGCTGGTCCTCAAGCGGCTGTTCCCGATGTGAAAAATGAGTGAATAATTTTTTTTTTTTGGCTTTTGCATATAGGTTATAGAAATACTTCTGTTAGCTTATATATAAATGCTCCTTGTTAAGGTTTTTTTATGAATATTGTTTAAGCTGACCTTTTCATAGGAATATTCCTGTAAACTTTCCTGATTAATTTTTTTTTACACATGAATGTTTTCTTTTAGACCTCTTTTTAGTATTAAGACACATGAATGTTTTACACATATATACCTCTTGTTGTTAAGACACATGAATGTTCTCTTTTAGACATGCACCTCTTTTTGTCATAAGAATATAGTTTGAAAGTAAAAAGAGCCCCAAAGAAATTAAAAGTGTGAGTTTAGATAACCAATCCAAAACCCGAGAAGGACGAGACCAGCTAAGAAGAAGTTGAAAAAAATAATAGACTCCAGGAGTATGAGCCCAGCTAAGAAGAAAAGAAGTTGGAACAGATAACAGGAGACTCCCAAGGGTGTGAGCCCAGCTAAGTTGGGAAAATGAACAAATTCAAGGACTACCCTAAAATGTTTTTACCTGATAAAGGAAATTAAAAGGCCCACCTAAAGAAACTGAGCATGCTCTAAAAAGGTGTGAAAAATGAAAATGAATTAATGAATATGTTAAAATTGTATGAATATGTAAACCCTAGACTGTATAAAAATTAAAAACTCCCCGAGCAAGGTGTGTTCTTGTAGGCCCGTGCTGAAGGCTAATCTCTGCCTGAGTATGTGTAGAAGTGAGACTCTGACTAGACATGGCCTGAACCTTGTAATTGGACAAGGAGAAATTGATCTCCAGGTCATTGGGTGATTAATGTAAACAATATAGTGTGATATATAGCTGTAACTGTGTAGCAGGAGGAAGGCAGACATGTTGTAGTCTTCTTAGAGAGCAGACCCTCTGCTTGGCTATGAGAAATGGCCAAGCAGAGAGACATGTGTCCAGGCCCTGCTAGACGCACTGTCTGGGGGCATGGACACAGAGTCTGCTAGGAAGTTAAGATATGCTTAGCTATGCTTAGAATGCTTAGGATTAGACTGTAGAATGCCAGCACACAAATAGTTAAATAAACACCTGAGAAACTTCATTAAGTCCAGCCTTCTCATATTTTATGCCTCTCGGATGGACCAGACACAACATGTTTGAACTCGGTTAGACACCCGGTGCCACTTTGCTTTGCTGACTTTGTCCCCAAATAAATTCCTTCTAAAAAAGAAACAGAGGAGTGGGCTCTGTTTCTCACACTGAGCTCCCGTCCTGCTCGCCGGGGCTGAGGGAGGTGTTTTCTCAGGGCCCTTTCCTGCTCCCATGAATTCTGCACACAAGGTTTCGGTGTTGACTCAAATCCAGACCTGCAAAGCCGGAGACGAACCAGGAGCTGCCCTGCTGCTTATGGGGACTGGGACAAGTTCCCATCCAAAGGGAAATGTCCATGCCAGGTGCGGGCAGATGGGGAAGGAGCCTGGGCTCGGCTGGAGTAACTGGGGCTGTGCAAGGCTTGCTTGTGCTCAGTGGGAGCGTTACTGGAGCTGAAAAGGGGCTCTGGAACCCATTTCCCACCTTCACAGGTGCCCCCCTGCTGTGTCCAATCCCGGGTCGTAGTGAAGTCAAACCATGGGGGAGTGTGTGTGTGTGGAGTATTCCAGAGCATCTCCAGCCCCCAGCTCCCTGGAAGGAGAGTGAAGGTGTGGGTGGATGGTTCCTGTGAAGTCACACCAGAGGAACCCACCGAGGGAAGTGTAGGAATAAGCAGTAAGCCCAAGAAGGTGCCTCAGGAAGGACAGACGGCTAAGGAGATGGATGAGCAGGTGAGGGCAGTGCCATGGTAAGTCCTGCCTGAGACATTCCCTGGGGCAGTTCCTGATGGAAACGGAGCCCCTGGGTCCAGGATAGTATCCCCAGGATGTGGTTTCCCCCAAGAGGTCCCAGGGGAGGGGTGTGGGGGGCTCAGCAGAGGCAGCATCTCCGTGCAGTCTCAGCCCAGCCATCAATATTTGCTGACACTTGAGCTGCCTGGAGTTACCTGAGCAGGAGGGAACCCGGCTCCTCCCTGTGCTGAATGAAATGTTATCCAACCTCCCTTGAAACCAGGAATGGTGTCCAAGAGAGGTTTATACCTTTCAGGAGAGATTGCTATGGAAAATCCAGTAGTCTAGTGGGGAAGAGGCAAAAGCTGGTGTAGATCCCAAGAACAAGATTAGGTAGTCAGTTCTCAGATTGGGGACCCCCTGTCTGGGGGCTGCTGCCAGCTCTGACACCCCAGGGCTGGTTAATACATTTACTGACAGGCTGATGAGGGGCTGAGAAGTCAGTACCCACCAAAACCTCTCTCCCTTTCCAAGGATCCCCTTACTACCACTAAGGAGAAGGAAGGACCACCAGAGGATGCTGGAACAGATGCGCTGTTGGGTCCACTGTCATCTCCTTCAGGGATGAGGATCCCAGACACCCTGCCCAGCTGGCACCTGGGCTGGGAGCCAGGATGTGCTGGGGGAAGACACTGCTAGGACATCATGCCTGAAGGACGCTGGACCCCCTAAACCACCCCCAGCACTGTCTGAGCCCAAGGGGGCCATTTCCAGCCTTCACTCTGGCTGCAGGAAATGGGACACACAGCAAAGGAGTGGGAAGGTGTACTATCTGAGCCTGCAGCAGCCTTAGCAGTGCTATGAGATAACACTCCACTGTTTTGACTGCTGTGAGGCAGAGGGGACATGAGCAGGCCAGGTGACCCAGACTGACCAAAGGGATATTCCAGACCATATGACGTCAGCTCAGATATAAAGCCAAGGAAAGGAATAGGAGGGGCGGGGATGTTTGGTTGTTTCCAATGGCCACCTGCTGAGAAGACAACTAACGCATAGAGCCCTGCTTCTCAGGACGCGAGCTGACCTCGTGGAATGGGAAGTAGAGATTAGATTTTCCCTGCTTTGCTTTTTGCGCGCGTAAACCTTTCGCTTATGGTAAATTGCCTTGTCTTAAAACCTATAAGTCGTTGTCATCTTATTGGTAAAAAGGAAGGGGTGAGAGACTGTCTGGGCACTCGGCATCCAGCTAAGGTCAACCCGTTACAAAAGGACAACCAGCATGATGGCTCTGCTAGCTTGGTGTGGGCAGCCACACCAGGGATGCTATTCCAGAAGGACAAGGAGAGCAGCCCTGACCCCCTTGTGAGTACCCACAGGCACAGTGCCACCATGATGGTGCCCATGGCACCTGGTGCTCCTGCCCTGCTCTCTTCCATCACCCCACAGATCTTGTGTGGCTTTTTTGTCCTGGCTGTTAAGAGCCAAGAGGTGTCTCTTCCCTGCAGAACCTGTCCTGGGTGTTTGGCTACAACAACAGCCTGGCCGTGCACAACCTGATGGATGGGAAGGACCAGGTGCTCCTGTACATCTCCTCCCACATAGCAGTCATCCATGATGTCCTGGGCAACAGGCAGTACCACCCGCAGGTCTGGCACACAATCTCTCCTTGTCCTTCTCTTTTCTCAAACTCTCTGCCTCTATCTCTTTCTTCAGGGCTCAGGGGTCACCTATAACTTTTCCCGTGCAAAGGGGTGTGTCAGTTTGCTCTCACACTTGTTGCAATTCCCAACATGTGATGGTGGAAGGCACTTTGTGTTGGGTTGCAGCACTGATCTCATGAGCAGAGCAGCTCAATGAATGCTTTAGACAGCCCCAGGTCTGGAGCCTCCAAGGCACTTTGCTGCTTCCCTTTCCTAGGGCCATGCAAATGTCATTTCTTGCCTGTGTGTGAGTGAAGACAAGCGCTGGGTTGCGACTGCTGACCGAGGGCTGGATGCTCTGATCATCATGTGGGACTCCTTCTCTGAGTAAGCTCCCAGGATCCTCCTCTTTGGAAACTCCCTATGTTCAGTTAATCAGGACTGACTCCAGCCTCAGCTGAGAGTGAAATGGGGGAGCATGGGGAAGGATTAAAGCAACAAAGGAGCCAAAACCAAACCGAGGGCTTCATCATCCTCATATCACCCACACTCATGGAACACTGAGATGGAGCCTAGCTCCCCCAGACTAAGTATATCACAGCTCCAAGCTGTAGTATTTTCTTAAAAAAATCCCTGGTGAGTAGTTTCCCAGCACCATTTGCTTGAAAGGAAAGGATGGAGGGGACAATGAGGACCAGCTGCAGTGCTGGCTGCTCCCACAGCAGCTCCGGTGTTTTCAGCCTCCCTCTTTCCCTTCCTCCCTCCCTCTCTCCATGCAGACCAGGGTGGACTGTTGGGATGCATGGCGAGGTGAACTGACATGATGCTTGAGCGAAGCAGCCTGTAATCAAAACATGTTTAGCTGTTGATAGTCTGCAGCGAGACCATGTCGCGTGAACACCGGGTGACCAGAGCATTGATTGGACCAGAGGACACATGGACAACTTGTGGACTCGTTAACCTTCAGATGATTGGAGTAATAATGTAAATGTTGTTGCTTAATATAGCTGTTGTTGCTGTAGTAGACATATTAGACATGAGTAGACAGATGTAGTATAGAGTAGACATGTTAGTTAGTTATGGTGGTTAGTTAGAGGTAGTTATAGAGTTAGTTATAGTAGATGTAGCTGCAGGATGTATGCTGTATGTAAATATAGTCTGTAATATAGATATAGCTGTAAGCTGTATAGAGCAGTGTAACCGTAGTAGTAATAAAGGATCCAGCAGCGCAAACTGCATCCGAGAGCATTATTTTGATTAACAACAGGCTGTGCCACAGATTTTGCCAAGTGACTGCCTTCAACCCCCTGTGCTGCCATGGGCACCCACGAGGTGTTTGCTCCGTAGGGTCCTGGTGTGCACCATCTTTGGGAGCCATCCAGAGGACAGGGTCTGTGCTATTGCCATTTCCCAGGATGTGAGGTATTTGGTGACCATTAGTGCTGGCACAGTGCAGGTAAAGAGAATATCTCCTCTTTCACAGCTTTGCAGGATAGAGCCCTGGAAGTTTTTCCCAGTGCAGCACAGGGGATGGGGAGAGCAGGAGGGAGGCAGAGTGGTTTGCAGAGTGATGGCTTGTTTTTTCTGAGCCATTAGAAGACGGACCTGGATTTCGTTAAAGTGAATGCTGCAGAGTTGAGAAAATGCATCTTAATTTGGGATAAAAGCTTCTGACTTAATAATTTTCATTGAAGCAATTTCTAGCATTATTTCCTGAAATTAATCTCTCTGCTGCCAGGCCATGCTGGGTTTTATCCTGCTCCAGTCTCCTATGCCCTGCCATCCACTGCAGCAGGGGTGGAACAGGGTTCATCTGGCTCCCCCAAGCTTCCAAAAAGCCACATGCATTGTTTGGGCTTTTCTTCCCTTCTTTCCCAGAGAGTTTGTGTTTGGAGGTGGACTTTGCCCACAGAGAAACCAATGTGCAGCACGGAGCTGAGGTCTGAATTTGGGCACCAGGTGAGTGACTGCAGCCAAGGTGGGCAGAGGTATTGGACTGGGATGGACTAGGCTGAACTGGGCAGCCCCATCCCCACCTGCTCCCATCCAGTACAGGACTGTTGGTAGATGCTGGCTGGAGATGGGAGGCAGGATCACACCCCATCCCTGGGGCACCCTGATGCAGTGGAGCATCCCAAGGGATTATCCCTGTTCCTCTGGTACCTAACAGACACGGGGTGAGGAGGGGACCCTGGGTGGGGTGTCCTTCACCACAGCTCTGGCACTGGCTGGGAAAGCCCACATTCCTGCTGGCTCAGAGAGGAGGAAGCACAGGGAATCTGCCCTCTGTTTTTACTTCAGTGCAGGTGGTGAAGTAGGGTTTGGATAAAAACAGATGTTTTGCAGGGAGAATAAGCAGAAAGCATTGCTAAGCTGGATGCTAATGTGATTCTTACCTTTGAATTTCAGGATTATGTAATTTTTAACCCTCAAAATCCCCATGAGTTTGTCAGCAACAGCAAAACCCAGATGATATTTTACCTGTGGGTAAGTAGGGACACGGGAAATTGTGTTTCTGGTGCCAGAAAGGAGGTGGCAGAGCGGGAACATACTGGTGAGGCAGCGTGGGCTGTGGGGCCATGTGTCTGCCCACAACTNAGGATTATGTCACTTTTAACCCTCAAAATGCCCATGAATTTGTCAGCAATAGCAAAACCCAGGTGATATTTTACTTGTGGGTAAGTAGGGACTTGGGAAGTTGTGTTTCTGGTGCCAGAAAGGAGGTGGCAGAGGTGGGGCAGTGTGGGCTGTTGGGCCACGTGTCTGTCCATGACTGGGGTCACACTTTGCTTTGCAGAGCTGCCCCTGCCCTCACCCCCCTCACCCTCCCCACTCCCTGCCCTCTCTAGACTCCAAGGTGGTCTTGGCAGAGTGTAGCCCTCCCTCCACTCCCACACTGGGTCAGTCCCAGCTGTGGCAGGGATACTCTCCTCCTCTCCCATCCGTGCTTTCCTGTGGGCCCTTCATGTGCCTTGTGCCAGTCAGCAACATTTGGAAGAGGAGCAGGTAGAGGGAGATGGTGTTTTGTGCTCTCTGGAAGGTCTTGGAGCCTTTGTGCCCCAGCAGCCCTGCTTTGGTCACCATGGTGCGGTGCCAGTGCCCAGAGGATGAGGAGGGGACATGCTGGCACAGAGCACAGTTCCAAAATCCTTGTCCTGGATGTTTTCTCTGTTTTCCTCAGGTGTTATGGTTTGACTCCGGCTTAATGCCAAGAACCCACACACACATCCAAAATTTCTCAGAGAAGAAAAACAACCCTCAACTTTTGTGATAAGGATTATAAGCAACTTTTTATTAACTATTTCACAAGCAAAACAGGGTCTAACTTAGAATATTAAGAATTCACTACTACTAAAATCAGAGCTTAAGAGTGAGAAGTTTGATAGATGTTACAGACACCTTCCCCCCCCCTAAGATCTTTCTCCTTCCCTCAGCAGCCCAGGAAGACAGGAGGGGGGGGTTATGGTCAGATGTTGTTTCTGCTGCTGCTCAGAGAGAGTCCTACCCCTGCTTTCCTCGTGGGGTCTTCTCCACAAAAACAGTCTGTTACAAAACTGTTTTGTGGATTTATTACTGACAACAGCTTTTCAGGTATTGTTGTCATGTAAGTCACTTTACCATAGGTGCAGTCATTCAGGTGCTG
>WEIV01017862.1:214754-400927 GCA_013390005.1 Calyptomena viridis | reverse complement strand
AAGACTTCTCTTTTTTTTCAAATCTGGAGCAATCTCCAATGTAGATGCAAAGGTCAGGAGTGTGAAGGCAGGGGAGGAGGTGGAGAAATGTAAATCCCCAGTTAATTCTCTTCTCTGATCAGGGAATGGGGAGGAGGGGGAGGGAAGAGGCTGTGTAGGTTGAAGCAGGAAGCAGGATTTATCACCTCTGCTGGAATTCCATTAACCATTAGCTAAAGGGAGAATCCAGGCTATAGGAGCTCTCCAGAGTCACAAAAAGAGGAAGAACATGGGCTCCAACATGGTTATGTCTCCAAAGTGCATGGATATGGCTCCACACACAGCTGAACTGAGAAAAAGAATGGCATTTTGAAAATTTTATAGCTTCCCCCCCAATACTTCTATGTTATTATATATTTATAGTTAATATTTGCTGCTATTTTTATAGCTAGCCTGCAGTTCAAGATAACAAGTTTTACTCATGCTTCAGAGATTATAAACTATGCTATTTGTTCTCCCACTTGTGACCAGGAGATTGAACAACACAGAAGGAAAAGAAGAAAAATGCAGCAGCTCCAAAAAGGCTGATGCCAACAGTCCAAATGCACGGGATAAATTATAACAAGATATCTCAGAGCTTTTTTACCCTTTCTCCCACATATTGATTTAGATTAACATATGAGGGAAAGCAACACCTAATGAACATCCCATCTTGAGAGAGAGCACTGCCTGTGCAGCATTTCTGGATCAGAGCTGATGACAAAAGTCCTGTTGATCAATAATTGCTTGTTGGCAGACTGGAGTGATGCAAACACCACAGCACAGATGTGTGTAACATGCATGTTGTTAAGCCAAGTGAAGCTAAATTTCCTCAGTCCTTATCTTTCCTTTTTAGTTTTGTTTTTGGCTAGAAGATCCAGCAGTTCCTTATTTGTATAAAAGATTATCTACCTTCCTCACCTCGGTGTCTGGATGCTGTGTTTATTACATTTCTCCCCAGAAAACCAGGCAACTACTGTCTGTTCCCATTTAACAGATGAAAGAAGGAAGTCAAATAAAAATGAGATCAAGTCTTGCAGAACCAAAGTACTCAAATCCTAATTTTTAACAGCTCTGAAGCCCATCCAGGCCCCCCCAGCTTCCATCTATCTCTCTGTACCTCTTAGTTGTGTCAGCTGGAGCCCTTGGTCATGACAGAGAGGCTCAGGGGTTGTGCCCTGCCAGTTCCATCCACCCCAGTATGTCCTCCCTAGGCCAGACTGCATTTTTACAGAAAATTAGATCAAGAAAGCAGTTATCCCCAGTCAGTGAGATGGGCTACAGACTGGGAAATGCTTGCTGTGACGTGGACAAAGACTTCAGTCCACCTCCCACCTGGTTTGTGGCCATAACCTGAATGAGGATCTTCCCTATGCCAGGAGGGTGAACACTCCACAGGTATAAAGACAGCCCATTCTCTTATCAGTGACCTTCCTTCTTTACCCTCATGCTCAGTGTTTCTTTCCTTCAGACTCCTGCAGAGTCCAGAAGATTCCAGCTGTACCTGCCTTTCATCCTGGTTTCCTGTTAAAATGAAGACAAGTCAGGAGAAGAGAAAGCTTAGGTCATACCTTACACCCCTGTGTAGGGGTAACTCAGCACACACTCCCCACTCCTAGAGATGTCTCCAAAGAGACAATCCCATGTTTTCCAGTCATATTTGTACAGTCCATTTGCATACACTGTCTCCTAGTAATGATTTCCATGAGCGCTTTGAAATGTACATTAAATTTGTTCCATGTAATTTGAACTCCTTCCTGAAAGTCCCCAAACCCAGCACGTGATGGGCACAGTTGAGTGGCTACATGCCAGACAGGAAAGAGTTGTGCAGCTACTAATCATAAGATTATAAAATAATAGCACTCGAGTAGCAAAACAGTCCAATGGAAATGTTACTGTTCAAACTTTCAATTTATTTGTGTGAAAGGGCCCCTTCAACTCAGTTTTAAGTTTAACTGTTAATATCCTTTATCATGTTATGGTAATTCCTCAGGCAACCAGACAAATAAGAAAAATATATTCCCTTCCTTATGACTGATGGTAAAATCAACGTGCTCTAACAGCAGCCTACAAACAAAATGACTGTTTTGCACATGTAAGATAATATGAAAAATTATTTTATTATAATAGGGGGTTTGTTTAACTTTGTGCCAAAACCAGGCTGCTGAGTGCATTTCCTTCTTCATTAGATTAATTAGGACAGAAAACTGATCAGTAAGAAAAGCTCTAGAGAGACCATATGCTAAAACAAGATCTGCTTGGATCCTAAAAAAATAAAGGAAATAAAGGAAACATAGAGAAATCGATTTGCTGTTCTCCCTGAAACTCAGGTTAGGTTTTCCTTGTCCTACTACACTCCACAGACTTGTCCTTGCACAAAGCTATGCAAAGAACTCCTGGCCAATTTGGTACTATTCTCTCTCTTACCTTAGAATTGTTTCAAATTTATTCTCACTTGGCTCATTAATGACAAAAAAGTGAAACAATATTTGGACACCTCAGAATATAGGATAAATAATTAGGATCACAGAATAATTGAGGTTGAAAGGGAGGTCACTGAGTGTTACCCA
Source organism: Calyptomena viridis (assembly GCA_013390005.1). Lineage (NCBI taxonomy): Eukaryota > Metazoa > Chordata > Aves > Passeriformes > Eurylaimidae > Calyptomena > Calyptomena viridis. Next base: position 398,339 of record WEIV01017862.1, on the reverse strand, counting down.
TTGCTTACGGGAGGGTCAGTCAGCTCCACCTGCTTAGGGCTTGCACAAGAGAGTTTTCAGCATCTCCAGGGATGGAGATCTGAGATCCCCTCTGGGTCCCAGCCTGACCAGATTCATGCTGATATTGTTTTTCCTGGTATCTAATCAGAGGTCCCAATGTTTCAACCTGTGCCCACTGCCTCTTGTCCTGTCACCCTGAATTTCTGAGAACAGCCTGGCTCCATCCCCTGCAACCTCCCATGAGCAAAAATTCCCTTCAGCTGTCTCTTCTCCAGCCTGAACAGTCCCAGCTCCCTCTGCCTCTCCTTGTGTGTCCTGTGCTCCAGCTCCTGACCATTTTGTTAGTCCTGTGCTGGACTTGCTCCTGAAAATCTGTATCTTTCTTTTACTGGGAGCCCCAAACTGGACCCAGCACTAAAGATGTGGCCTCACTAGTGCTAGTCACCTCCTGGACTTGGTAGCTACACCCTTGTCACAACCTTCTGAAAAGCAGCTCCATGTATCAACTGCTTCCACAGGGGGAACTTGCACTGCTCTCTGACTCATTGCCTTGGTCATTACTGAAAGCATGAACCACTCCTGGTCCAAGTATTGATCCCTGAGGCTTCTGGTAACTGGTTACCAGCTGGACTTTGGACCACTGATGGATCACAGACAACCCTCTGAGCCCAGCAGTCCAGTCAGTTCTCCACCCACCCTATCACCCACTTGTCCACTCCATATCTCACTGGTTTGGCAATAGAGATATTGAAGAAAACACTATCAAAGGCCTTGCTGGAATTTAAAGATGATGTCCCNAGCATCTCCAGGGATGGAGATCTGAGATCCCCTCTGGGTCCCAGCCTGACCAGATTCATGCTGATATTGTTTTTCCTGGTATCTAATCAGAGGTCCCAATGTTTCAACCTGTGCCCACTGCCTCTTGTCCTGTCACCCTGAATTTCTGAGAACAGCCTGGCTCCATCCCCTGCAACCTCCCATGAGCAAAAATTCCCTTCAGCTGTCTCTTCTCCAGCCTGAACAGTCCCAGCTCCCTCTGCCTCTCCTTGTGTGTCCTGTGCTCCAGCTCCTGACCATTTTGTTAGTCCTGTGCTGGACTTGCTCCTGAAAATCTGTATCTTTCTTTTACTGGGAGCCCCAAACTGGACCCAGCACTAAAGATGTGGCCTCACTAGTGCTAGTCACCTCCTGGACTTGGTAGCTACACCCTTGTCACAACCTTCTGAAAAGCAGCTCCATGTATCAACTGCTTCCACAGGGGGAACTTGCACTGCTCTCTGACTCATTGCCTTGGTCATTACTGAAAGCATGAACCACTCCTGGTCCAAGTATTGATCCCTGAGGCTTCTGGTAACTGGTTACCAGCTGGACTTTGGACCACTGATGGATCACAGACAACCCTCTGAGCCCAGCAGTCCAGTCAGTTCTCCACCCACCCTATCACCCACTTGTCCACTCCATATCTCACTGGTCTTGACTCAGAGGCCTTGCTGGAGTTTAGGAAGATGATGTCCACTTCTCTCCCTTCATACACAGAGCTCGTCATACCACCATAGAAAGTGTCCAGGCTGGAAGGGCACAATTAGCCTCTGGTAAATCCATGTTGGCTGTTCCAAATCAACTTCTTGTTCTTCCTGTGTCTGGAAATGGCTTGTGAGAGGATTTTCTCTATGACATCCCCAAGGACTGAGCTGGGGCTCACCAGCCTCTAGCTCCCCAGGTCCTCCTTTTCCTTCATTTGTCTTTTTCCAGTCATTGGGACCCTTGTTGTGACCAATGACAGAAAGTGGCCTTGCTTCCCAAGTTCCCTGGATGTCTTCCATCTGGTCCCATGGATGTGTCTATGGTTAATTAGCTCAACCACTCACTAACTCTGTCTCTCTCTACTCTGACTATGGTTTTGCTCCCACAGGCTCTGCAAGGAGGCTCAGACACCTGAGAGGCCAGAGGACCGACCTGAACAGTGACAAACAAGGCAACAAAGGCACTGAGCACCTCAGCCTGTTTTATATTAGGCCTGAGGTCCCCAGCCCCACTGAACAGCAGCCCAACATCTTCCTTAGCCTTCATTTGGCTGCAAATCTACTTAAAGAAAGAATTCTTTTTGTCCTTCACATCCTTTGCTGAGCTTCACCTCCAGCTAAGCTTTGGTTTTCCTAACCACATCCCTGCATGCTCTGGCAATGCCTTGATACACCTCCCAGGTCCTGTCCCTGTTTTCTCCTGTGCACTCTCCTTTTTTTCTGGTATCTTTTTGAAGTGAGGTTACTATACTAGGAGTTAGAGCTTTAAACTATTTTCACAGGCATCCCACGGCAAATTCATACAATCAATAGACGTTTTTCATCACAAGTTCCTTTAGATGTAAAGTTTTCTGATTTTTTTCCCATTCAATTTCTGATAATCTCCCATGTTAATTTAATTCTATTATTTTCAGCTGATTTCTTCATTTTCCTAATACCACCTCTCCCTGAATGTTTTGCTCCAACTAAATCCTTGCATAGTTGTCTTGCCTTTAATTGGTTACACCTGGGGTTCATTGCACCTGGTTTCCAACAATATGAATTTACTACATTTTACTGCATAAATAAGTATTAATAAATACATATATATATCCAATCTGGTAAATCTTTACCACCTGTGTTGTTACTATATAATTATTATTCAGTCTAGTTACTCATGTAACCTTCGCATTTTGGCTTTATAATCCTACCAAGTTTCTAAACACATTACTGAATGTAGGTTTTGGGGGAAGAAGGAAGATAAAGTTAGACCTCCTCCTCCCAAAATCTCACTTCACTGTTCTCTCACACGACCATAAAATAAAGAAAAATCTCATTCCAATGTTGCCTACAGTTATTATTCTGACTCTTGTGATTCATTCAGTTTACTCAAGCAGCACCATGCACAAGCATTTGAAAGGTAAATGTATTAATCTTATAAAAACTATAATTTGATAATTTAAGGACTCGTTGGCAAACAAAGGATCTACAACAATAGGAAAGGTAATATGCTCTGTTCTTTAGGCATCCAGCTCCATAAATAGTGTATATAACAACAAAAGTAAAACCCAGTAATGAGTAAGAAAATTCACGCCTCATTTTGATCATTAATTTCTATTTGCTCTCAGGAGTTAGGTGGAAGCAAACCCACATACTTTCATCTTTTCAGTTTTCTTTCTGGTATTCTTCCTGGCCTTGGCACTGTCACTTTCCCAAAGACACAGAGAGTGGGATCGAGCTCACCCTCAGCACATCTGCAGGTGACAGGAGGCTGAGCAGGGCAGGTGAAATAATAAAGGATGGGGCCATTCAGAGAGACCTGGACAAGCTTCAGAAGTGGGGCCATGAGAAGCTCCTGAGGTTCAACAAGGCCAAGTGCAAGGTGCTGCACCCGGGTCAGGGCAATCCCAGAAACACTGAATCACAGAATCATTAAGGTTGGAAGACACCTTCAGGATCATCCAGTCCCACTGTCAACCCAGCACCACCATAATCACCCCTAAACCATATCCCCAAGTGCCACTTCCCCACGCCCCATGAACATTTTAACAGTGTTCACTGTGTCTTTAACAGGAGTTTTGTTTTGAACACCTGTGGATTTTTTCCTTGTGTTCAAGATCTGAAGAGCAATGTCCTCCAGTCTCCTGTACAGCACTTAGCCCAAGCTCAGCATAACCTGGAGCAGTGCAATGCCAGTAAGATCCCAACCATGCCAGGAAGGTCTCCCAGTTCCAGTCAGAGGAATGTCTGGGACCTTATCTACGCTGTGAAAAAATGCCTGAGGTTAGAAAGCAGAGGTCTCTCCAGGCTCACTTTATTGCTCTCTGCATTCCCCACCCACCACAGAGGCTGCTGTCACTGCAGCAAGGGTTATCCAAGTGGAGCAGGACTCATGGACAACACCCCCAGCAAGGGGCCCTCGCTCTGAGCCTCTGTTTGCCCTCAGATATTTCAGTTCTTAAAACCAACAGCCTGGGCCACGCTGCAGGTATTAACTGTACTTCACCTGTGTTGCAATTGAGGGCAAAAATGTGCCTTTGCAATCCTAAACTTGTGCTTTTAAGCAAGATGTTCCCCCAGATTAACTGCAAGAGGAAAGGGTCAGTTATAAGCTATGCTCACTTGTCCATGCTGAGCTGTGTAAGGTCAGCCTTTGCTGATATGGATGAAGTTATGCTCTATTTCTTTAAAAATGTGGTACCTTGCAAAGAAATAAACTGGATCTTGGAGGAGCTGGCCTCTGCTATTTATTTATGATGCATTAATTGTTGTCATTTCAGCACAGACTATGAGAAGCTGAGTGCTCAAAGTATTTATATAACTGATCATATGAATAATCTCTGTGATTTAATATTAAAATGTTATTATATAATGACAAAAGTGGACCTGGCAGATGTTCACAACAAAATGCAAGCAAAGAGAGTTCTGAAACCCTCTCGTATTGACAACACTCTCAGAGAGAAAGTTTCCCCTTTCTCTTGTGTTGATATGTGGGGGTTTATCACGAAAGTACAATTCTAGAAGAGCCCAAATGGCCTTGCAAATTTAAGATCAGGAAAACATGGCAGGAAGAGAAAGAGTTGGGGCAAAAGAGAAGGAAAATAAACAGGCCATTTGTGTCCAGCAAAAGATGGATGTGAGTCACACAGACAGACACACAGGGAAATGAGGGACATGTTTAGGTCAGCAAGTAGCTCATGTCCACATCCAGGCAACTCCTGCCAGGACATCTCAGCCTCTGCTAACATGATCAAAACAGCCCCCTCCTAAGGGATGAATGACACTAAAAACCCCAAAGAACCAAAGTGTGCAGGCACCAGTGGTACATGTTGTCCTGGTATCTCACATCCCAGACAAAAGTGTCTGAGGAAAATATACAAAAGGGTGTCCTGAAACCTTATGTTCAGCAGAATAGGCAAGACGTCTACAAAAAATCACATGAGCTTTAGTTTCACTAACCCACATTAAAAATCCAACCCAAACAACGAAAAAAAATCCTAAAAAACCTGAACCAAAAACCCCAGCCAAAACCTCGGGAAAAAAAAATCTATCATGGGACACAAAATAACTGTTTCTGTTTGTTTCCCACACAGCTTTACTGAAACAAATCTTTCAAGTCATCTTGTGGCAGACTATTTTACGCAATACTCCATTGAAGTGTCTTTGAGATGAGGGTTGTTTCTACATCCCCATTTTTTCTGAGGTCAGTACACTTCTAGTATGAAAAACCTGTCCCAACAGCCTGCTCCTTTGAGGCTGATAGAGCCAGGCTGCCTCTCCAAGAGGATATCTATCCATCAGTCGGCCTCTGGAAAATGTGGAAGATTTTTTGTAGTCAACTCTTTATATTCCATCTCTCAAACCATCCTGCAGGAGTCCTATTCCTCAGTTTCACCCTTGTATGTTGGTCTGACCTCAAACAGAGCACACATTTGATACAGGAAGTGTCAGAATCAGCAGGGCTCTTCCCTGATAAAAATATTTGTTTCGGTTCAGCTCTGTGTGTTAAAATCCTTGTATAGGTCTGAGTCCCATGCACTTCATTCAGCTCTCATTATGGATGTGAGGTTTGTTCTGGATGGACTCTCCACCCACCTCCTGAAACAGATTCTCTTTTCCAAAACACTCATTTTTGCCACATATCAGGATTATTCTTTACTGGAGGAGCACAGATTTTTTTCCTTTGAGATCCTGAAAACCTCACTTTTCTTGTAATATCCTTCATGGAGTCTATCACTGCAGCCATGGAAGGCAGCACAACATGAGATGGACCATCTGTAAATGCCCATGGGGAAAAAGAGGAATTCACCTGCCTCTTTATCCTGAGGAAATAGGCTGTGAAACAAGACAACTGCTTAGAAAAACATGAGGCTACACTTGTCAGTTCCCCTCAGGAGAGCTGGGACAGTGGCTCTCAGTGCACCTGAGCAGCTGAAGCCCTTGTTTTTCAGTGGATGCAGGACAATCATCAGGAGCTCCAGGTAGGACTCACAGTGCCACAGGTGATCACATCACTTCAGTAAGTGGAGAAATACAAGAGCAAGGAGTCAGGATGAGGTACGTTGATCCCAGACTTGGCTGAGGGTCTCACACATTGAATAGCACCTGTGAGGAGAGGAATTATAGAAGATTTCTTAATTAAGACATGGATCATAATGTACCTGACCTTTCCCAGGCATTTTAGTAACTTCTTAAGGCAGCCCTGAGCAAATGTCAAACTGGCACATGGTACTGCCATTCCTGAAGAACATGGAAAACCAAGCCCAAGGAGGAATGAGGATGCCAGCTCCACACTTGTCCTCAGACTGCAAATAGCTCTTAATTTCTGGGAATACTTCTCAAAAAGCCTCAGAGGCTTTACAGTCTGTGTCTCATCTTACTCAGAGGTCTTCTGGGTGCAGTAATAAAAACATAAAAACATTGGCAAAGGTTTCACACAAGTACAGTGAGTGCTCTGTCTGCTCTAGGAAGGAAAACCAGCTCCTTCTTGATTTGGCATGGATTTACAGTCCTGGATAGCTTGTCTATTTACCTTTTCCAGGACACGCAAGCTATTTGGCAGAGTTCTTTTACATTCTGGTGGAAGGAACGGGTTAAAAAGACTGGAAGAGGACTGTAAACTGCCCAAGTGACCTTGCAACTGGGAATAACCCTTGATAAGCCCGTGTAAACAGCAGGCCAGCCATCCTCTGGCATGGGCCGAGTTTAACAGTGCCTGTGTCTCTGCATCTGTGCCTCTGCCCGGGTGCTGCTCCGGGGATTCCCTGGTTAGAAAGGTAATGGAAATAAATTTATTCTTTGTGTTTCAGTTGGGAGTTTGTGGGTTTTCTGGCCCCCTGCCTGTGCTGACTCACACAATCACTCTCGAGCTGACATAAACCTGCACGGACTACACGGGGGTAGGGAAAAGCTCTTGATTTCAGGCTTAAAGTCTACCTGACTCTAAGCTCTCCCATAACACTTCCATTGGCAAAACTAGGCTTTCTATAAGTCTGCCATGCCTACCCACCAGCCTTTGAACTCAAGACAGAATGTACCTGAATATCCTTTGCTGGAAACTTCTATTGTAGGTTTGTTTTCTTAATGGCAAACATTCCCAGGTTTGGAATGCGGATCCCATCGAAGCCTGTGACATTTTCTAGGGTGATTAGCCGCAGTTAGTGCCATTACTATGCATTGTGGCCCTTTAACTTCTTTCAGCATATATTTTATAGTTCAGCCACTACACCTTAATGATTCAGAACTTGTGGGTGGCAGCCAGTCACTGTGGGAGGCTCAGCCAGGAGGCTTTTTTGTGTTCCATGCAAAAACCAGAATGGAAAATAAAGTTTTTGATCCATAACCCCGCTAGACAATAGCCTCAAAAGAAGGTAATTTGCAACTGCTCTGCTCCTAAGGGTGCAGAAATACCAGCCTGAGAACAGTATGTGCAGTGAGGACTTTAGTGTCACGCAAAACCAAAAGTGCATTTCAAGCACTCTCTGGAACAGTGTTCCCTCCTGTTCTTCAGTGGATACCCACGTCTAGGAGTAGCTCCTTACAGCTGGAGAGCTCCTGACAGCCTGAAGAGTGTAACCTGAAAAAGCTTCAATGTTCTTGTAGACTATTGACCAGAAAGAAAAAAAAGAGAAGCTAAAAAGCATCAGAGTGAAAGCAGGACGCCTTGACTTTCTTTTTTGTCCCTATAGACTCATGACTTGCACAGCAGCTCTGCTGCTCTGAGGCCCTGCAGTTTCATGCTGTGCAATCAGTTTTCTCTGGAGACCAGGACCCTTCTCTGTGCATGACAACAACCTTTTTCTGAAAATCACACCAAAAGATCACACCTTACTGCAAGTTTGAAACCAACCTGTGTCCAAGTACATGTCAGAGGTCCTGCTATTAAGGAAGACTCAATCTTTCAGTCACCTCTGAGAGAGGTGCAGCTTGTCTTCCTAGCCTTCTCTTATGTTCTCCTCCCTGTTATTCAGGTGGTGGGAGAGCAATCAGGACATCTCTGTTTCTGGAGCACTCTGAAAAAGATGCCAATGTTATGGGTGACATAAAAGGGTGACAAGCCACCAGCCTTTCACTTTGTGGTTTTAGCTTTGGGTGTATTATGAACACAACAGCACCTGCAAAAATGGACAGCCAGTTCCAGGGCTGTTTCACAGGACTGCTCACCTTCTGCACTGGGGCACTGGATGCTCCCAGGACAACAGGGTATGAACATCTCCCAGCTGAAAAGAGAACTGCTGCTCCTGCGAGGGACACACTATTTTAGGGGTTTACGGCTGACCTTTGCAGAGCTTTTCTCTCTCAATTACCTAATCTCTCTGGATCACCATGTGCTTTCAAGAGACTCTACACTGTTAAAACGTACTTGTACAATTAACCTGCCCCTATTTCAGCTTATAGTACATTTCACAGCAGCATATAATTTCTGCCGGCCTCCTCCCCTCCTCCAGAATGGAGCATCTGAAGCAGCTGTTAAAGGATTATTGCTGGTCCCTCTGGGAGCCCTTTGAGGATGCTGATGATGTGCCTCCGTGCGGAACACCGGCATTAGGCTTCCCCTGTTCACATGCAAATGTGTGAAATCTCACCACAGTCAAAACCTGCTGTTCTTTAACCATTCAGAGCCTGACAAACCGCCTGAGTTCCCATCTAGGTAACAGCCAAGGCTGTAACTTTCGTAGTCACATCAAACAGTCCTACAATTTTTGGATTAGTGCGGACTGGTTGGATTCAAACTCCATCCAATCAAGCTATTCTGCGTGCACAGGATGCAGGAGACGCAAAGGCCTCCTTTAAGTCCTTTTATAAGTGACTACTCTGGGTGTTTGAAGGTCAGTCAGATTGTGCTGAATTAAATGGCTCACAGGCGTCTGGGCTAATTTGTCACCTTTAGCATATCTAAGACAAAAATTCCAAGTGTTCTCAGGCAGGGCTCAAACAAGTGCTGAAGTACAGGGACTCTCCTGAATTGGTAACTCTAAACCTGCTCTTCTGGGGCATGTAATGGGATGCTAAATGTCTGGCTATTTGGTGGATTCTTTTCCTTAAGGACTTCTGACAGTTCCCAACATTAAAGTGTAACTTCCTCTCTGAGTTTCAACTCCAATCTCTGCAAGGATATCCGGAAAATCGCATTTTTCATACAATAGGCACCTCGCAGCTGTGTTCAAGGGTGCGAAAATCCTCTTTATCAGGCTGGAGTAGTTCAGTAGAACTAAGTTCACAAGAAACAGGGCAAAGGATTGTTTTGTCTTGAAGATGCAACAACAGGAGAGAAAATAAAACACAACAAGGTAATATTTTCACTTATTGTATAGTTAATGTTAACAGCTGCAACCTGTACATAGACACAAGTAGAAATTACAAAAACAGAGCCATAAATAAAGGCGCAAAATAAAGAAAAGATTTTAAAAATTAAAATATTTACAATGTTCCTCCCTCAACATCAGAATAAGGGGGGATGGTCTTGAAAGTGACTTCAAAAAATAAAACAGGACATGGAAATACAACTCCCCAAAACAATTACAACCCAGTTGGTTCAGATACTCATCATCTATTAGAGAGCAATGAAACAGCAAAAAAAGCGACAATATTAATCCAGTCCCGATACAGGAGCATCTTATCTCACAGACAATCTTTTCACTCCTCAAGGCAGTGTTCTTGTAATATTCCATGAGTTCTTGGGCATTGCAATACCTCTATCTCTTGGCGGAGTTCAAAATCCTTAGGGCAGTGAGGAGGCCACACAGCAAACAGAAAAATGAGATTTACAAGTACCTCAAATATTTATGAGTTCTTGCAGCTTGTATAACTTTCAGAAATAATATGGTACTGTGATTTTTTTATATGTTATTATTTCAGTTCTAGCATTCATGTGTCTCTGGTGACACTAAAGGTGGAATAAACCCCTTGATTACAGACACAACATTTTAATGAAATTAACTACCAGTAGATCAACTTTTGTTACCTGGCTTCCATCTGTGCTATCCATTTTGGGATTTTCCTTCAAAACCTGTATGCACAGACAACAAGATAAGCAATATTTTGCAAAGAAACTCTGTAAGACCGACTTGACCAATAACAATAGTGGTATAATGTTAAGATCTAAAGCTCAGGCTTTGTCAGCTTTGGGTATTTATGGAAATATTAATTTCCTAAGGCCATTTTCTACAGTGCCCATACAATGTTGTCCAAGTGTTTTTCATTGTGAAGATGCCAGCCCTTGCTGGTATTTGTTTTGAGGACTGTTGCTGTTGTCAACATAGAAGTATTTAAGAAAATAGGCCCATACCCAACTTGTACTCCTGTCTCAGGATGGGTTCAAATTACCTTCCAAAAATTATTCACCAGGTGGTTGTATAGGAATCTGATGATTCCTATGTCCAACCCATCCCAGAGAAAACAAATACTTCCAGCCAACTTCTTTTAGATTCATATGAAGCTTTGATTTGTTTCAGTGTGGTTGGGATTTGATCACAAAGGAGTTATAGAACTACTAAGAAAAGATTTGATCAACAAAGCAGTTAAAGCAATATAGAAATTTCCCTTTTCAAAATTTACTTGGTTAATGCAGAAGAGTTGGCAATTAGGTAAAGGTGGAATTAAAACATGAGTCTTTCACCCCTTAGAGGAAAATAGTAATGCCACAGTTTTCATTATTGACCAGCAAGAATCTGTTTTCTTGTGCCACCTTCTCTAAAGACAAGAAGCATTTTGGCTTGGTTTTATTTGTGCCTTCAAACACAAGACTTCTTTACACAGGCAGCAGGCAAGCAAACAGTTCTTGCTTAAGGAATTAATGTAGCCACTGAGCCAGAACAGAGTCAGACCTGAATTAAGAATGATGAAGCGAGACATATTTTAGTCATTGATGAGGAAAATGTAGCAAGTACCAAGAGTGTCTAGTGTGTGATGTCTTACTACAGGTTAATCATTTTTATATCGAGATGTGGAAGAGTGGTAACTGTGATTCAGAAAATATTTCAGAAATCACCATTTTCCCTCCACTCAAAAATACATTCATAGTGCAAAAAGTGTTTCATTGAGCCTCTTCGGTTAAAATTAACAAACAAAAAGTCAAGAAAAATAACATATTGGAGTCAAACTGTAAAATCTTGCCTTACTCACAACCATAAAGTTATCCTGTGAAAAATCATGGACAACACATGTGGGTTTTTTTGTGGAAAGCAGAGCTTCCTGAAAACTGAACTCTTGAATTTACATATACAATTATCACTTTCTCATAATCAAAGTTAACTATATTTCTTCCTGAGTTAATTGCTGGCTTGTTGAAGAATAAAACCAGGTGAAACTGAACTGCATTTTTCCTCCTTTATAACCTGCTCCAGTGAATTGGATCAGTGTTTTGTTTGTGACCAATCAGGGATTTACAGTTTTCTGACTCCATCTGCACCGTTTATCACGGAATTAAAACAATGTCACCTTGTTGATAAAAATCAAGTACTTACACTTAATGCAGGAACAGACCACAAAAGCTCATTTAGCTGCAGGTAAAGAGGGTACTTTATTGTTACCTTTTTAACGGGTTGATCAACAAGTCTCCAAGCACTTTTACTAATATTTGGTTAAATGTGAAAATAGCTGTACTCCTCCTGATATTGCATATCATTAATTTTGTTTTACAGGGCAGGAAAAGCAGCCAGATGGCAACAAATTTACCGAAGTTCTACAGCAAATCTGGAGCTGAACTAGTATGGAAAGTGAAAAAACCCCATAACTTCAGACAAACAAAAGGCAATTCTTTTGGATAGGATTTATCTCTGGTTATCTCATGCAGGTATTCAGAAAATTCAGCTGTTCAAAAGGTCTTGTGTTTTTTAGTTGGGTTTTTTTACCTCTCTAGCATAGGATTATTACCAAATAAATAAAAAAAAATGGGCTTTTTTTTTATACAAGTTTTTTTATACAAGTTTGGGTTTTTTTATACAAGATGGCATGAGTAACATTCAACATTTTAAAAACCAATAATAATTAAATTATCAGTTGAGATGCTCTGACTCCATTAAACCAATGTTAACATTGTCCAAGATTACATTTGGATCCAAAATACATTTTTTTTTCCAATAGGAAAAAAAAAATCTTAGTTTAAGATTTATTGTGGTTTGTCTTTTTTTAATTTTACCAATTAGTATTTTTTCATATGCATCAGGAAAATTAAATATATCTGATCCTAGCTTATACTGAGACACAGTTCTTTCACTAATTGTTTAAAGCCAAGTGCATAAGAAGTGAGTAATTTTCCTTTTGCAAATACATACGAAATATTTTAAAATGTTAAGTTAAAATGTATTGATGTAATTTCTTTCTATCAGAACAGTGAGATCATTCTGCATCAAAACTCAAATTCGCTGATGCATTTTAATTGCTTCAGTTGCTACTGGCACAGGAGTAACTATAAACCTGGCTTAATTGGCTGAGTAGTTTGGATTTATGGCTGCTTTGTGTTACATGTGAAAAAAAAACAGTAACGAAAAAGTCCCATGTATCAGGGAAAAAAAAAGTATAATAAATGAAACTTGTCACACAATTTCTGTGCCACAAGAGTAGAATTATTTTAATGTGAGTAGCAGGTCAAATTTGTAGGTCAAATTCTGTTCTGATGTAGGAAAATGCAGCTGTATTTACGATTTACTTACGATACACCCAGAAAAAAATCCAACAAAGAGCAGTATTTGAATTTTTGTTCTCTCTTGTTATACAGTAACAGAGAAGAAACCCATTGAAACAACATGCACTTAAATGAAAGTGAAGGTCACTTGTTATTCCTGACAGTTTCTTCCCTCTGGGAGACGGCAAAGAATTTCATAACTCTGAGACTTCGTCTCCATACCAGAAAGTGAAGACGGGAGGAAAAGGGAAAAAAAAATAAATTTGAGAACCAAGAAAAGTCTGGGCAATTTTCTGGTTTTTCATCTGTGTGGGGCTTGAAACTCCTGAAAGTTTCTGAAAGGTTGAGGAAGAAGTGAGAATGTTCACAAGGACACACCTTTCTAATCTCCAGGCACATGAGACCCTCTCCTGGTTCCCAGATAAGAGGGTAATTGGCTTAAGGCGTTGTGTTTTTTCAGCATATTTAGTTAATACCCTAACAAAGGACTACCTTCTGCTTCATTCAACAGTTAGAATTAAAAAAGATTATATTTGAAGATGTCTGCCCATTCATCTCGGTTTTTCAAATATACCCGCAGCAGGTAGATTTATGTGTGTGTGTTCATGGTAATACCAGCCACATGCAAACGTACTTCCAAAGTCAATATACATTCAGTTTCAGCTTAGTTATTAAATGACTAATTATGTTCCCAGGTTTGATGTAGTTTTATGGGTGAGTGCACAACTGTAGTGTCCATGATAAAGTGTCAACCATAGGGATCTCTTTCCTGCTACGGAGGGAAGAAAAAAGGCACAGAGGACACCACTATTTGAATATTGATGGGTTCTTTTTTTTCCCCATTTGTGGGATTTAGCACCGAATTTCCCTGGAGACAGGTCTAATTGTAGTTCTATTGGAATGGTAAAAAGAAATCTTGTGCAGTAATCCCAAAGTGTCAAGGGCAAGATCACCCTGATGTGCTGGAGTAACTACTCTGGTGTTTGGCTTTAGGGAGACCTTATCTCCCACTGCCCCGGGGTTTTGATTAGACACATAAAACACAAGCAAAAATCAGAAGTACAATGGAGCATAAGGCACATTGGGCATTAACTGAGTGGGAAATGAACTGTGATGACAAAGTGCCCACAGAAACAAAGTGAGTTATGATAAATTACAGTCTTCAGCATCCTCATGAGGGGAACATGAGGGGCAGGTTCAGATCATTTTCGTGACCAGTGACAGGACTGGAGGAAATGGCATGAAGATGAGGCAGGGGAGGTTTAGGTTGGAGATCGGGAAAAGATTTTTCACCCAGAGGGTCACTGAGCACTGGAACAGGCTCCCCAGGGCAGTGGTACCAAGCCTGTCTGAGTTCAAGAAGCATTTGGACAATGCTCTCAGGGACACGGTGATTCTTGGGATGTCCTGCACAGGGCCAGGAGTTGGACTTAATGATGCTGATGGGTCCCTTCCAACTCAGTATATTCTATGATTCTGTAAATGGGTGGGCAGGGTAAAGGAGGTGTCATAGGAAGCCAAAGGTGTCCCGTGGTAGAATGTACAATGATAGGTGATGCCAGACACTTTAAAAGATCAGTTGATTTACCCTGATGCTTAACACGTTTATAGAAAGGTTAGCTTTTATGCCTGTAAAAAACCACAAAACATCCAAACATCGTTCCCCAGCATCAATACGGAGGAGGAAGTGGTTTGCCAAACATTGAACTATCGATATTTAATTGAGATAAATGTGTTTGGAGTAAGTGCTGACATGAGCAGCATTAGGCTGGGTCACCTTGAAGAAACTCCTGAACCTGAATTCCGAGCAGTGAACGCTGGGCTACCCAGCAAGACCACATCCCTCTCCAGCAAACCGCCTGCCCCTCCCAAAGCATTCAGCCACTCCAAAAACCAAACCCTGCCCTGGTCCGTGCTTTAGAGGCTGCTTATAATCCATTAATAAAATGAATACTCAGCATCCTGCCCTGCGAGAGCCAGCTTTGCATGATTAAAACACGCGCATTTTGGATGAGATACCAGGGCCAAGAGCTCAGTCCTCGACCAGAGAAGACCAGCTGAACAGACCCGGCAGCTTCTGCTGCCAAGAGGAGGCAATGTCCCCCTCCCCAGCTCTGCCGCAGCTCCAGCTCTCCCGTTCCTTTGACCTTTGTTAGCAAGCCGAGTTAACCTGGGGGAATATTAACTCTGGATAAGGGAAAAAAAAAAAAAAAAGGCTTTTACTACGTTAGATCTCAGAGGCCAACCCGCCAGTGAGCCAGATACCAGCCAGAGAGGGAGGGAATAACCGGGGGAAAAGAGGGTGGGAATGCAGTGCTCACTGACCAGCTCAGCCCTCTCTGAGAAGAAAAGGTGTTAACAGGGATAATCAGCGACCTGCTGGCTTATGCCCAGATCTTCAAGTCTGTCACTAAGCAGAGAGCCATTCATTTTAACAGAGCTGCGCTCAGTCTCCTCCCCACCCCGGCAGGTCTGATGCTGTTTCCCAACGCACAAACAGGTCCTCGTAAAAACCTTCCTAGCAAAGCAGCACATCGCTCCTGGGCACAGCATATTTGTCATCTTTTACCGTGTCCTTATGCCCAGTTTTGTTGGTAACACTTGACTTGATGTAGAACCTTAGAAGTGGGTACATGTAGACAACAGGAACCAGACTTTATTTTTTATATCTCCCTTTCCCCTTATCTGTAGCTATTGCAGAAGNTCCTTATCTGTAGCCATTGCACAAGACACGGGCAAATTCAAAGTGAGAATATTCTAAACTCAAAGGAAAAATATTTTTGAAATATATATTGTTAGGTGCCCTAATAACAAAGTGAGCTTTGTCTTGAGAGAGGAACTAGACACCAGTACAGGACTACATAACCTCCACATTACTTTTAAAGAAAAAAAAAAGTGGATTTCCAAAGAAGAGAAATGTTCACGTTCTCCTGTAGAACACAACAGGTCTTCAAGGATTTCTTCTTGTGGCCATGATGCCAAGTGACAATTTGCAGGGAAACCTGCTTCAAACCTAAAATATCTCTAAGCTCTGAAGGCCAGTGACAGAGTTACTGCAGATTAAAGACAAGAAAGGACATGTCACACAGGTGGGCACAATAGAGAACCACAGAAGGTGACAATGCAGTGCATTTTGGTTGTGACTTGGGACGATTTTACATTTTATACTTGAGATGAAATTTGAGGTCCAATTCCTGCAACTGAATCCATACTGGAAAATTACTGAATCTCACCGATTCCTTTTGGGAGCACATGAGCAGAAATAGCCCTACAAATGGTGCAGCTGGAAAGCCTAAGCTAAAGTTAAAAGCCAATACTCCTTAAGTTTTTGTACTGAAGGGCCCGAAGATCCATTAGTTCTCTTTGACTAAACACATAGAGCTGGAAAAATACTGAAGGTATGATCTTCTTGGTGCTCTTGATGTACTTCCTTGATATGCATTTGAAAACACAAACAAACCCCAGACTCTCATCATGCCAAACTTGTGTACTTTGCCTTCTCTGCAGTCTCCATGCAGAGATGTTAAGCATACCATGCAGCAATACTGCAGCTAATTTGGAGCTGTTATTAACAGTGAGTTTAATTTCTTCATTTGCCGACTTACCTTTCCAGTAATACTCTGAAGTTTTAGCATATAAGTGGATTTTTTTTTCTGTGGAGGTCAGATTTCGCAGAGAAAAAACCTCAGTCATTGTATCATAGATTATGCTAAATTGGAAAGGATCCATCAGGACCATCGAGTCCAATGCGTGGTCCTGCTCAGGACACCCCAAGGATCCTACCATGTCCCTGGGAGCATTATCCAAACGCTTCTTGAACTCCTACCGTCTTGGGGTCATGCCCACTGCCCTGGGGAGCCTGTTCCAGTGCCCGACCACCCTCTGGATGAAAAACTTTTTCCTGTTTTCCAACCAAATCCTCTCCCGACTCAGCTTCAAGCCATTTCCTCGGGTCCTGCCACTGGTCACGAGTAGGTCTGTTCACAGGAGTTGCCACAAGTCACCAGAGCGTTGGAAGTAACACGACCACTGAGATTACAGTAATTTTCCAGAGCGCCCCGTTATTAAACGGTCCTAAAAAGCCCGAGAAAACGGAAGTAATTTCCCCGGGCCGGTTTCAAGCAGGCTTTATCAGGTGCTGACCTGCTCTGCTCAGGGAAGCATTGTGATTCCTTATTTACCTGCAACACCCTGAAAAAACGGAGGCCAACAGGGATCGATGGGCGAGTTAAAAAAAAAAAAAAAAAAAGCAAGTGTGGGTGACTCTTGAGCTGGAGCAGCAAAAACCAAACCTGGGACAGCACCGGGGTCTCACACGGGGAGGGGGCACCGCCACCACCTCCCCCTCGGGGTGTCTGTCCCTTTGCTTCCGTCCGGCTTGTTTGTTTCGCAAACGCCCGGGGGAAAAGGAGGAGGGCTGTGGGGAGGAGGAGAGGGAAGACCCGGCAGGGCTGGTGGGCTCGGTCCGCGCCGGGTCCGGCCGCGGGCAGCGCCCTCCTCNCATCCCATCCCATCCCATCTCATTCCATCCCATCCCGTCCCGTCCCGTCCCATCCCGCTCCGCGCCGGCCGGGGCAGCCCCAGGTAAGCGCAGCGCTCCCCGGCGCGGCCCCTTCGCCTCGCACGGGCTCTTCTTCCCCTGGGACAGCGGAGCCGCCGGGGAAGGCAGGGTGGGAATCGCCATCCCGGCCGCTCCGGGTTGCGCCTGCTGCTTTTGGCTTTTGAATTCAGGAGTTGCGGCTTTGCTTTGCGGGCGTGCGGAGGCACCACGGCGGCGTCTGGAAAGCCCCGTCCCGCGGGGATAGGAGGCGCCGGCTGATAAAAAAGCGAGGGGGCCGCAGCTCGCCCCTCTCCGCGGTGTTCCCCCTGCTTTCCCCGGTCGCCCGCTCTCCGCAGCCAGTTTTGGTGGATGGAGCGCGGTAAAGTTGCGGTTCCCCGCGGGGCGGTGCGTGAGGGGAGCCGGGAGCTGAACTCGCCCGGAGGAGCTGGATGGGTGCTGTGAATTCAGAGAATAACGCGGTCCGGGGAGGTGTGCGGGCCCCCACCGCGCCCCTCCCAGGTGGAGATTGTCCTTGTCTCGCCGTGGTGATGAAGGGCAAGAGATTAGGCAACTTTCTCAAGGTCATCGAGCGAACAATCGGTCATATAGAGAATAAAACAGAACAGCGTTTAGTTGTGGGGCCTCTTCAGTGTGTATTAATGCTTTGGTTTCTTGCAAAGGCGCTAATTTCTGGTTAAAATCGTCGCAACTCATCAAGTGATTTTGGAAGAGTAACTTTCAGAAGAGCTGTATCACTGAAACTTCTGGGCCAAAGCTTTGCAAGCTGAAGTCAACCCCACTCCACATCTTCCCTCAGGTGGCTTTGTGTTCATAGTTTGCCTGGCCTTCGAATTTCACCTCAGGTTTCTGGGTGGGTGTCAGTGAATTTAAGGGGCATTTCTCACACTGAACCTTTGTCCTAAGTATCCTTGTTTGCCCTGAGTAAAGTGACACTAATGACTTTTAGTGCTTTAGAAAGAGCCAAAAGAATCAGCTTGGATGATTTGCAGTATTAGGTGGGGAAAGATTTTTACAGTATTTTCGACTTTTACAGTATTAGGTGGGGGAAGAGAGGGACATTGTGTGTGACACAGATCAATGAACTGGGAAATATTGCAATTGTGGCTGCTGCCTACAGGTATCAAGGTAAATGTAAAGCCAAAAAACAGGTGGACAAAGGTAAAATTAGGTGTCAAAGTAGGATTTAACATGACTTTTTCCCTTTTTCCTTTCATTCTTAAATGGTTAAAAATTATACTTGTTCATAGGACAGTGAGCTTGAGAGCAAATCTATCACGGTAGCCAAGTGTGCAAATGGAAGTAAGTTGAAACTATGTTCCTGGATGTTGATGGAAAAACAAAGCAACTCATTATTCATAGAATATGCTGAGTTGAAAGGAACCCACCAGGATCATCAAGTTTAACTCCTGGCCCTGCACAGGACACCCCAAAAATGACACCATGTGCATGAGAGCGTTGTCCAAGTTCTTCTAGAGCTCTGTCAGGCTTGGTGCTGTGACCACTTCCCTGGGGAGCCTGTTCCAGTGCCTGACCACCCTTCGGGTGAAAAACATTTTCCTGATTCTGGTTGCTGGTCAAAATATTTATTTTGGAGTTGCTGGTCCTGAAGATACAGGCTTTTCCTCCATGACAGTCAAGGTTGGTCCACACTGAGTGGTTCCAGTGCCACAATAGTAGCTCAGCAGTGTCTGTGCTACTGCAGCAGTACTTCACCCACATCTTTGATGCCTGGATCCCAAAACCTGTTTCTGGCAACATGGGCCTCCCCCTGGAGTGAATTCAACCCTGCCAGAAGATTTACTTTTCGTTCTTCTCTGTCATAGACCTGTTAGAAGTGGTTTGCAGCTTCTCAGGATCTGTAGTTCACAGGTTGAAAATAGCTGACCTGGACAGCTATCTAAATTCTGATTTGTTAACACTGATGCGTCCTCCCTCTCCTCCTGTGACGTGGTGGTGAGCGCTGTGGTCTGAAGTTGTTGCCTGACCAATAGGTCCATCTACTGTGCCAGCACATCTGGTTCTTCTGGGCTCTTGCTCCTTTCTTTTTCAGAAATGATTGTCTTTGTAAGGTCTGCTGTCACCCATCATCCACTCAGTCAGGCAGCAGCATTTCAGCCTCCTTCCCCACCCCAGTGTTCCTAAGAAAGGCACATGATGTACTTGTGAGTGTCATGGCAATGTCTGTATTCAAAGAAGCCAAATAGATGACTATTTTTAGTACAAACATGGCACCCTAAAACTGCTTAAAAAGAGACTGCTACACTCGAGAGATTTTTAATGCCTTTTTCTTTTGCATGTGGAAGTAGAATGAATCTTGATTTCCTGGCCTCAGGAACACTGCTGTGGACTAGATTGAGCTGCTGCTGATAGTGCTTATCAAGAGACGCTGTTTTTTGACACCTGTTGATAAGTATTTCTACAGTGTAATGATATTTCAGGAGCTAATCTAGGGTAGGTTCAAACCTATTTCTTAGGAGCTGTGAGAATGCCAAGACTTTATTTGTAGCAACGTTTCATGTAAATATTTGCAGAGTCTCATGTAGTTCTCGGGAGGATGTGTGATGTTACCTCATGGGCATGCTGAGTACAGATCACCTCTGTGGAGAAGGTTTGCTGAAGGGCCAGGACATTGGAAGAACCTCATTTTGATGACTTTGAGACTTTCAGTCAATTTGTTTTTGACCCCTCCCAGAGGATAAATTTTACGCTGTGGAGTAAATTACAATCACTTTCTTTAATCATCACAAGAAAAATACTTAGTGCTACTTCCTGTGGTATCAAGGAAATCTTGTTAATGAAATGAGATGAAAATCTTGCTTAATTCCTTTCCTTTTTCATTTGTGTCTGGATTTATTTTAACCTTTCTGTGCTTCATGTGCAAGTCCTGATGGCTTTTTGTACAAATTATTCAAGAGGAATCCTGACCGTGTTTCTTTCCTCTTGTCCTGGTAGCAAAGTCAGGAATTGTCCTGTTCTCTGAAATTGCTCTGTGAAAAGGTAATGAAAATTAATCTGGAATCATCTTCTTGCTTGTTTTCCCTCTTATATTTTTTTATTGCTCCTCTAACCTTTCCTCCTCACCATCATATCATGGTTATATTGTATTTACGGTTATGCTACTGAAACTTCTTGGTGGTCATAAAACAATTGGGAATAATAAACCCAAGCATATTTCCTTTCTATCATCACTGTAATTTGTTGGCTTGCCCTTTTTAAGATTGAGCTTTGCACTGAAGTTACTCCTTTGCTATCTTAATGAGTTTTGCCAGTTTATTCATTTGTATGTACTGGATAAAGGGAATTTTTTGGATGTGACTCACTGTATTAGTCAGGTTCATGTAAAGTGTTTGGATGCTTTTATGCTTCCTCCATTTAGAAGATGAACTTGACTTCTTTCATTTGGCTTTTACTCATTCCATCCTCTCCCATCTTCCTTGTTTGCATGTGCTTGCTTTTACGTAGGTCTAACTGAAGAACTAGTTTGTCCTTTTTAGTTCTTGTTTTTTTTTCAATTGTTGATAACTATCACAGAGCTTAGCAAACAAATAGCACAAAAGGAAATAGCACAAAATTTATATCAAAGCAATACATAAACACAGGAAGTAAACTGTTGCCAATATAACTCTGGCTTCCTTGGCCAAGTTGAATTCACAGTGTTGAATTAGGATATCTGGAGGTAGTTATTCCATCCTATTAGCTTAGGCATGGAAACAGCCTATATTGATCTCTATATAAAAGCTTGTGGAAACAAATTAACAATTACAACATGGTGTATTCTAAGGAATAATTATTAGAATTAGTATTTTTTGCGTGGAGAGCCAGGGTAAAAATGAGCAGGAGGTCTAATAGTCTAAAAAGTCTGTAGTCAATTAAGCAGCATATTATCAAATGAAGTACAACTGCTACTGCAACTTTTCCTTAAAAACCTGCTTTGCAGAAATCCATAGAAAAGCTAAAAGAAAAGGAAAAAAAAAAGCTATTGGATTGTATTTGTTTTGAATCTAATATTTAAATTTTGTATTGTTTGGGTTTTTTGTTATTTTTTTCATTTTGACAATTTTTACTGGAAATAATGATGTATTGTTTGGGTCTTAACGACCCATAACATAACATTTACACTCCTATGGCATATGTGAGAAGAGGCTCAGATACTTCAGGTATCTGAAGCTGTGAGGCAGTACATTTTCCTGTATTCATCAGGATACTGTGTCAGTGATGGCTTTTTACTCCCCTTATCTCCTATCATTAGGAACAGTAGCTTTATTTTTGTGCTTTCAGAGTTACCAAAGAAAAACTCACTCAGTTTTGGACTTTCTGTGTTTCTGGACGTCCAAATGCTGGTTCTGTTCCACCCATACTGGAGTAAACTGAAGCTTTTGAAATTCAGAGGCTCGACTGCACACGACTGGCAGGTCCTCTTCATTAGTTGGGTATATTTTTTCCAAAGCCAGAAGGTGTTAACGAGTTGACCTGCAAGCCTCTGGCACTCTGGGCCCTGTCTTTTACATCTTGAAGTCTCCTGAGGAGCTGGAGCTCCATCCCTGTTTCCTTGCCTGGCATCTCTGGAAGTTTATTTCCTTAGACTACCCAGTCAAGTGCCATTATAGCCCAGCAGACATCAGGAGGAATGGCTGGCAGTGGATAGCTGTGCATTCCCACTAAACTCTTCTGCATCACAGTGGGATTATGATACTTTTACATGCAGTCTATTTAAATTTATCTGATGTGTGAGGTGAGTTAGAGGCCAAAGCATTGGACCAAGATAAGACAGACCAGTCTCTTCTAGCTCTGTGGTTGTTGGGCTTGTGAGTGTTTGACAGGTCAGTTGTTTCTCCATGACCCAGCTTCCTTATCTGAGAAGTTGTTGCAGTTCCCTTGATGTATTTGTAAAATATTTGGAAGTGTGGGAGTGATGTGTGCTTAAGAAAAATAGATTATATCATTATTGGATGCTACACATTGATTTTTGCCTTAAACATTTGCAAACTTACAGGAGTTCAGTGGGTTTGGTTTCATCTGGTTTTAAAACACTGGCAAATGTGTATATGGAATACCTTGGAAATCTGTGTGTATCTATGACTTCTGTGTATTTTGTGGTGTGATAATGGAAAACTGTTATTTGTCAAAAGCTGGATGGGAAATAGATTAAAAAGAACTAAATTGGGAGTGATGGTTGAAAGCTAGTTAAGAGATATTTTTTCCTCAGTTCATTTAAAAAAAAAAGACAACCTTCCCCCCAAAAAGAGTGAGGAACACTTACCTGCCAATTTGCAAAGCCTTTCAACTGGTAACATAAAATATATTTGTGTTTTTTCTTTGGTCACAGTACCTGTTGACTTACCTCAGAATCACCACTTCTGTCTGCTATCACTAAACTTCCTAATCCCTTTTTAACTCTCCTTTTCAGAGAACAAGGAACAAAAATATCCTCCTGCAACTTGTTTATTGTCCTCTAAGTCTGGGCAGAGCTGCACTTCCTGACTGCTGTGAAGAGCTGGGTGAGAATGGATGCGACATAAAGCAAAGTCCTGAAGCCTTAGTCACCAATCTGATGGACTTGCTGTAAGTAGGACTAAAACTTGTTTCTTACCTGTCTGCCATGCAGATAAGTTCAATGGTGCATTATTTACATTTTTTTACCATCACTAATAAGCAAACACCAGCCTTCCTAAACTGTCACGAAATGTTGGCACGCTCGAGGTGCCAGGCAGCTGTTGAAACCTGATTCAAAGACATTGCCAGTTCAGTTTTGGGTGAGATGGCACCTTGGGAGAGGTTCTAAAACATAACCTTATCTTTGGGCTGAATTGTGCTGTGTCTGGATTCAACTGCAGTGTGCCTGTGTGCAGGGTTCTCCTCTGCAGCTGGAGAAAGGAATTTCTCAGTGCATGACTGAGGCTTTTTTTCATGTGGAGTAACATGAGAGGATTCAGTAGACTACAGTATTTATTAAAATGATGGTTTGTGGAGGGGTATAACTGCCTATTTTAGAACTGCTCCAGCAAACATTTCGTGTTTCTTGTGTCTCTCCTAATCAGTGGTTTTACTTAATGTTAATATTTAACTGTAAAATAAACTGCTATATGCTTCAAACATTGGATGTAGCTCCTCTCCTTTATTTTCAAAACTTTCATGTTGATGTTATGTGTTGTTTCCCTTCTGTTTTTGGTGTGGTCACTATAATACACAACCAAGAACACAACTGATTGCAACACATAAGAGTGAGAAAAATGAGGCTTGTGGGGCTGCGAGCTGTGGTGTTATCAAATGAATTACCTGCATTTGTACTTCCTGAGGCTTTGCTCATGGTCTTGTTTCTGTGTCATAAACCTCAGAGTGATACATGAGTAAGTGCTGAGAGAGGCAGGAGGACCTGAACTTGGTACTGACACCGTGTGGGTGGTTGCCAGGATATTCTTTAGCTCTCATTCTGTCAGCGAGAGTGAGCACTGACTTAACCTTCCTGGTTTGTGTGGCGCTCGTGTTAATGAATAGTTGCCACTGTATAACCCTCAGGGCTCTGTTGAGAGGCTATTGAGATCTGATTTCATGCTGCACCTTAATTTGTACCCTCTCTTCAAATGCTTCCGTTTTGTTTGCTTTTTCTGGTTGTGTGTTGTTTTTTTTTATTCTCCAGATCTGGTGTTTTTCGTAGGGGAAAACGGATGAGAAGGGTGGACAAAGCTTCTAGTTGTGATTGTTGTCTGGTTTTTTTTGTTTGTTTTTTTAATAGGTTCATGCTTTACTTCCAAACACTTGAATTGTTTCTGTACTGTTGACAAAGGGAAGATGACCTCTACTGTAGTAAGTAACCACAATATTCACAATATTCCTATCTGATTTTTTTTTTCCTTTTAGTGAGATTTTATTTCTTTACAAGTAACAGCCTATTGTGTGGTGTCCTGATTAACATGTCTTTTAAAATGTGGAATATTTACTGTTTTCTTTTCTGCAAAAAGGGAAAGAGAGACTGTGAGGCAGGTGTGAGAGCCTTGCATTAACCAACATTTCGAGTGCTTAGATACTTTTAGGAGAGATTTATGCTTGTAAAGCTTATTTTTGTGGAATAATTTAGAATGGCTTCTAACTAGTTCTTAAAGTTCTTCCAGGATAATACTCCACAACCTGTTGCAGGCCAGTGTGTTTCAGAAACAGCTCTAGGTATACCTGGTGTTGTCACAGGACAAAATGGGGCTGTAAGCATTTATCCTAGACCTGGACAAAGGCTGGAACTTGTCAGCATTTCTTTCTGTGACAGTGCTGCCTAAAGCTGTCCTTGCTGTTTATTTCTACCCCATCAGATGTTCCAGTGCAAGCGTTTGTGTGACCAGCTTGGAGGGCTGGGTTTAAGAATCCCCCTTAGGCTGAGCTACTTTGGATCAGGAAACTGATCTCATATGTTTTCCAGCCTCACTGTGTGTTATTTTTATTATTCAAAGTGTGAGATATTAGGCACGTGCTGTAAATCTCTTCCTCTGTGTAAACTGGAGCCACTAGTAAGTGTCTGTGTGTGGGGTGTGTTTCTGCCCTGGCAGAATTACAGAGTAGGGTTCTGAGTGTCAGTGGCTTCTGAAACTTGTTTTGTTCTAATTGCGGTCTTGACTCGTTCTTCATTTTCTCCTGTTTCCTTCCCCTCACCATCATCATTTAGGCTCCACCGCCGTACTATGAGAACCACGGCTTCCAGCCAGAACTCATCCATCCTGCCAGGCAGGCAGTAGGTGCTAATCCATATGCACAGTACTTCTCCACGAACATTCCATCGGTGCCAAGCTATGTCCCAAGGGTTAACACCCATCAGACCACTAGGCCAGTTGCACATTCATCAGGGAGAACGTGTGCATCGAGTAAGTTTTGTTGGGATTTCTTCCAGTTCCAGATTTGAGATCTTCCAAAGTAAGATAACAAAGAAAAGGGATCTTCCCTTCCAACTCCTGTATTGAAGGAGCCACCCCTCTGTGAATGAAGGAGTAACAGCTGGTTGGGGTGCTGGTGTAACAGGAAAGGAACATGGGTGACTGGAAGGAAAATTGGTGGAATGGAGAAAAGGTTGGCAAAAAACATCTGATTTTAACGTCAGGGAAGTAGATAGTGCTAGTGGGTGGAAATTGCCTTATTTGTGAATCTAATTTCTGTTTTTCTCCTTGCTTTCATTTCAGGTTTAAAGAAAACCATAATAATTTTATTATCTGTTTTAATAGTCATTTGTTGTGCAATTGCTGCTTTTTTTGTCTGGTATTTTGGTAAGTTTTTGTTTGTTTGTTTTCCTTTGTTTGTTTTGTTTTGAAAGAAAAGATGTATTAAACTTCTTAGGTTAGAAATGCATTCCTATCTTCCATTTTATGCTGAATTAAGGATGGGCAAGTCTTTGTTAATTATCTCCTGGGAAATTAACTAACGTTGCTTCCTAATGGCTCAGTTTTGTTTGTGGATTGGTTGTTTGTTTTTTTTTTTTTAAATGAACAGTGCTGCTGTCACTTTCCCTTCATCAGGTAAATATGTTTTTGATGTTAAGGGGTATCATCAGCTTTTTGACTCTTCAGAAGAGGCTTATTCAGGTGGCTCCTCTGGAAAGCTTCTCTCTATGTGACAAGAGCTGGTGCAAGACACCTGGGGTTCTTAGTAAAGACTAATTCCACCTCTGGCAAGGGTTTTTGCACTAAAGAAGAGCTGGCACATGACTCTGCATGGCCAACACATCCTGTGGTGCAATTCTTTAGGGAAGACACCATGGTGCATCCTCTCAAGAAGCTGAACTCTGTTCTGAATTTGAACTAAGTTACAAGTGAAGGCAGGAGATTTCAGTAAATGTGTACACTTAACTGAACGAGTGGTAACTGGAAGGTCAAGATGTGTTTTATTTTGGTAAAATGGGATCTCTCTTGGATCAGAAGTCATTTGCATCCATTTCTTTCTTTCTGGGAGGCTTTTGCTTTGGAAGTATATAAACATTGCACAAACCCAGCCTGTCTCCCCTGTAAGCCATACAATGAATGATACATCTGCCTTGGAAATTATCCCCAACAGGGCGACTGAGCTCTGAAGCTGGGCTGGAACAATTCTGTTGAGCTTAGGTGAAGTTTGCTGTGTGCTATCTTAATTTCCCTTTCAATGAAAGCCGCTTTTCAGAGGAAATTAAAAATCAATTTACTGTTTTTTGGAGCCTCTCCTTTCTGTTCTGTGCAGGAAAACAGAAAGAGAGATCTAGTTGAAGATGTCCCTGATCTTTGCATTAGGGTTGGACTACATGTCCCTTCCAACCCAAACTATTCTATGATTTTAAGTGAGTTCATTTAGAACTACTAGGATGACAATTGGCCTTATTAGGGGTGTTTTTTTTTTACTGTGATTTATACAGGATGAGTGTAATCTTGTTTTAAATGACAGCAAAAGTATATAATTGGGGCACTCACTTTCTTCCTCCTTTAAGTGTTATGCTTCATCAATGTAAAGCTGACTCCTTTTTGACAACTTAATGGTGGTTACTCACAGGAAGCCAGTGGCCAAAATCCATGTTAGCTGCATCAGTGTCTTAATCTGACAAGTGAAGTAAAGGACAGAACAATACATCCTCTGCTGTGTCAGGCTGGGTTTCCTCCCATCTCTGAGTTTTAGAGCTCCTCCTGATGTTTGGAGCTATCAGAGTGGGGTAGGTGAGAGCTGGAAGTGAGTTCCCCAGGCTCAGCTGATGTTCGGCCTCATGGCTCTATTTCTCTCTCTCCCTGCAGTAGAAAATCATTGTCTCGTCTCCCTGATCGAGTGTGGCTCTTCAGGAGTGTGCCTGTCTCCCTCTCAGTGGTGTGATGGAGTGAGTGACTGCCCCAACGGGGAGGATGAAACGCGCTGTGGTGAGTGACGGCAGTCGCGTGTTTACAGTGCTACTTCTCATGTGAGCTGGGTTTGTGCAGCACTAATGTTGTGTCTGGAATGAACAGTCATCGTTGACTTCTCAGTAAACCTTTGGTGATAACGTGAACATGGTGGTCTTCAATCAGGCTTGTCTTTTCCCATGTATTTTGCATTCCTTGTTGTCTCCGTAATTCTTCGACTACTTCGTAACTCCTTTGTGTAAGAAAGCCTGGCCTGGTCATTGTTTCCAACTGGAAAGATGCCGAGGGAAGCAAAAGAATGCAAACCTGGAGGTAGAAGGTGGAAACATTGATTTGTAGATTCCAAAGGTGTGGTATCTTGTTTATGGCACCTGTGCCATGCTGGAAAACTCCAGCTGTGCTCTTATTCTCTCTGCGTGAACTTTTATTCTGCACACGCCTCATGCAGGGTTAGCATTTACTGGCAAATGCTCTAAAGCTGTTCCTCTCCATTTGATTGAATAATGGGTTCTTGGAGAAGCTTATTCAAGCTGTTCTTTTGCTTGAACTATTTTATATTAAATTCTTGTGCAAATAAATACATAATGGAGCATGGAATGTCAGAGGTAATTGCTTCTCATTACATTCTTGCTCTACAAGTGCTTCTCTGAAGAAATTTGGTGTATTGAGATACAATAGAAAGTATATTACAATAGATAATATATCACATACTGTGTATAAATAAAATATAAAGAAATAAGTGGTTATGTAGGTAAAAGATAAGACTGACCATTGGTATCTTTCTCAGTGGTAGAATATGTAAGAGAATTTTGAGCATAAAAGCTGAAATGAAAGGATGAACACTATCTTGTACACTCGCACTTTAAAACTGATAGTTCTTTTAAATTGCCTTACACAAAAAGAATTAAGTCATTGCCATATTTCTGTCTCCTGGATATTTACTCAGTTTGAGCAGAAAGCAGCATTAAATAAACATCAGTTCATATGCAGAAATGAATATTATGGGTAACAATACTTCTAAGTAGAGAAAGAACAGTAATACAGTGTGTGATGTTCTCGGTTTCTTTTTTCTCCCCCTCCTTCCTTTTCTGGCAGTTAGACTTTTTGGACCAAATTTTATCCTGGAAGTTTATTCGCCTGTCAGTAAATCCTGGTATCCTGTTTGTCAAGATAACTGGAATGATGACTATGGGAAG
This sequence comes from Calyptomena viridis, assembly GCA_013390005.1. Classification (NCBI taxonomy): domain Eukaryota; kingdom Metazoa; phylum Chordata; class Aves; order Passeriformes; family Eurylaimidae; genus Calyptomena; species Calyptomena viridis. Next base: position 370,125 of record WEIV01017862.1, on the reverse strand, counting down.
ATTGCATGTAAAGACATGGGCTACAGCATGTAAGTCCAACCTTTGCACACACATAGAAAGGTTAAAATTTCCCTTCCCATTTTTAAAAACATGTCTGAGACAAAAAGCAGCTGGCAATCTAGTTCTTGTGAACCCAGGTGGGTCTGATGCTATCATGGAGGTTGTTGCAGAATCCAAAGGGAATGTTGCTCCAACAAGTGGCAGGGTCTGGCACACAGGTCATAGTCACCTGCAGTGGAGTCACTTGTATCCAATATGTTCACTTGTACTTCCAGAGGTCTCTCGGATAATTGTAATTGCTCAGTAATATCCAGTCTGACTTAACCTGTCATCATGGGTATTACACAGAAAGCCTTGAACTTCAGAGGACACACCACCAGCTCTGTGGAAGGAAGAGGAGGCTTAGAGGTGACCTAATTGTGGCCTTCCACTACCTGAGGGGAGCCTACAAGAAAGATGGAGAGGGACTGTTTGCATGGAGTGACAGGACAAGGGGGAAAGGTTTCAAACGGACAGAGAGTAGGTTTAGGTCAGATATTAGAAATAAATTATTTTCTGTGAGGGTGGTGAGGCCCTGGAACAGGTTGCTCAGAGAAGCTGTGGATGCTCCATCCCTGGAAGGGTTCAAGGCTGGATGGAGCTCTGAGCAACCTGGTCTAGTGGAAGGTTCCCTGCTCACGTCAGGGAGGTTGGAACTGGATGGTCTTTAAGGTTCACTTCCAATCCAAACCATTCTATGATTCTATGATAAGATCACTGTAAACATCTGTGGCCCTGAGTGCTGCCCACGTTCTCCCCACATAATGCTGCAGCCTAAATTCCTCTGTGGTTGAAATACTTGATGTTGCTTCTCTTTGATACAGTTGAAAACTCCTGTCTTCTGTTGTGTGTGGAGCAATGGAGTGAATTTTTTGAGGCAGGCAGAGCTTGTGTGTGCCCACACTGCACTGTGGTGCTCTGAATGCAGATCTCTGAACCAGCAGTGACTCCAGTAGTTCTCATTCCAGCCCAGCAGCAAGAAAACCTCATCTGGAAAACCTGGCAGAAGAGCAACACTTGCTGCCCTTGTCATTGTCCCACTGAAATGTGGCTGTCACCTGAACTTTGCTGTGCTGTGTAAATGTGCTGGCAAAGTACATTAATTTCATACTTCCCTGTTACATGAGGTTGAGCATTTCTACTGTGCATATTGGATAAAAATATTGTTTTAACCGAATAACTGTTTGATAGGAGATGGAACTTGACAAATGTTTAAAGAATCCAAATCTCTGGCATTGTACTGCACCACTCTGTGTTTACTTAAAAATAAAAACAAAAACTTTTAGTGTTGTCATGTCAGAAGCTCTAGGTCAGCACTGCTTGTTGTTACTTGTTTGAAAACCGAAACTACTGAGTTTTATAATGGACTTTTTGTTTTGCAGGGATACATATTACTATAGTCGTGGAGTAGTACCTGAGGTCAGCTTTAAAAGCTACATGAAGCTGAACACAAGTGCTGGGAATATAGACTTGTACAAAAAGCTGTACAGCAGGTATCTGTGTTTAATACAAACCTCTTTGCTTTTATCATGGGTCTTTTTAGCTGTTGTAAGAGGTGTAGCTTCTGCCTGCAGCATAATGCAAGCACATCTTCCAACAGGGATTGTGAGAGGGAAGGAGACTGTTTTTAGTCTGATTGCAGCAACTGCTCTCCATTCTGTTTTAAAACACAGCTGCCTTTTTTCCATCCTTCCTTTCATCTTTTAGAAAAAAAGATGTCCCATCCTGTTCTCTCCTTGCTCTCTAGAAGGTTGCCATGTCAAAGGTACTTTTCTAAGGCTCTTTGACCATCAGCAGGAGTTTCTGTATGGTGACAACAGCTACGAGCTGTAGCACATTCACAGCAGTTGGTGCAGCTATTTTTTTGGTCACGAGAACACACAGCAAGCAAAATTGATCTTTCACTGTGGAAAGCATCATTTTTATTCTCACTAAACAGCTCCAAAGTGTCTACTTTCAAAACCTGTAGACTCCTGTGCCTGCGAACTTCGTGTGGCTCCCTTGTTTAGATGCTTCTACAACTACTTCATAAATCAGCTCAGCTTTTTCTCATGCCATTCTTCATCTTGCTCCTCAATAGGCTTACAAACCTTTTGAACTGGCATCTTCAGTCTTCCACATGGCAGTTCTGGTGAATGCAAGGAATGGTGGAGGCCAGGTGATTCCTGGTAGGGTAGCTGGAGAGAGTGAAGAAAGGAGGGAACCCTCAGCAGGAAAATGAGGCTGAAGGCAGGGCACTTAGCTGGAAAGGGTAGGAAGGAGCTGGGGCTTTAATTGTGCTCAACATTTCCTTCACTGTGTGCCTAAGATCCTGTTTGGTTACTTCTCTTGCAGTGATTTCTGTGCATCAGGAAATGTGGTTTCTCTGCGCTGCATAGGTAAGTCACTGTGGTTTTCACACTTCTNCCAACAAGTGGCAGGGTCTGGCACACAGGTCATAGTCACCTGCAGTGGAGTCACTTGTATCCAATATGTTCACTTGTACTTCCAGAGGTCTCTCGGATAATTGTAATTGCTCAGTAATATCCAGTCTGACTTAACCTGTCATCATGGGTATTACACAGAAAGCCTTGATCTTCAGAGGACACACCACCAGCTCTGTGGAAGGAAGAGGAGGCTTAGAGGTGACCTAATTGTGGCCTTCCACTACCTGAGGGGAGCCTACAAGAAAGATGGAGAGGGACTGTTTGCATGGAGTGACAGGACAAGGGGGAAAGGTTTCAAACGGACAGAGAGTAGGTTTAGGTCAGATATTAGAAATAAATTATTTTCTGTGAGGGTGGTGAGGCCCTGGAACAGGTTGCTCAGAGAAGCTGTGGATGCTCCATCCCTGGAAGGGTTCAAGGCTGGATGGAGCTCTGAGCAACCTGGTCTAGTGGAAGGTTCCCTGCTCACGTCAGGGAGGTTGGAACTGGATGGTCTTTAAGGTTCACTTCCAATCCAAACCATTCTATGATTCTATGATAAAATCACTGTAAACATCTGTGGCCCTGAGTGCTGCCCACGTTCTCCCCACATAATGCTGCAGCCTAAATTCCTCTGTGGTTGAAATACTTGATGTTGCTTCTCTTTGATACAGTTGAAAACTCCTGTCTTCTGTTGTGTGTGGAGCAATGGAGTGAATTTTTTGAGGCAGGCAGAGCTTGTGTGTGCCCACCCTGCACTGTGGTGCTCTGAATGCAGGTCTCTGAACCAGCAGTGACTCCAGTAGTTCTCATTGCAGCCCAGCAGCAAGAAAACCTCATCTGGAAAACCTGGCAGAAGAGCAACACTTGCTGCCCTTGTCATTGTCCCACTGAAATGTGGCTGTCACCTGAACTTTGCTGTGCTGTGTAAATGTGCTGGCAAAGTACATTAATTTCATACTTCCCTGTTACATGAGGTTGAGCATTTCTACTGTGCATATTGGATAAAAATATTGTTTTAACCGAATAACTGTTTGATAGGAGATGGAACTTGACAAATGTTTAAAGAATCCAAATCTCTGGCACTGTACTGCACCACTCTGTGTTTACTTAAAAATAAAAATAAAAACTTTTAGTGTTGTCATGTCAGAAGCTCTAGGTCAGCACTGCTTGTTGTTACTTGTTTGAAAACCGAAACTACTGAGTTTTATAATGGACTTTTTGTTTTGCAGGGATACATATTACTATAGTCGTGGAGTAGTACCTGAGGTCAGCTTTAAAAGCTACATGAAGCTGAACACAAGTGCTGGGAATATAGACTTGTACAAAAAGCTGTACAGCAGGTATCTGTGTTTAATACAAACCTCTTTGCTTTTATCATGGGTCTTTTTAGCTGTTGTAAGAGGTGTAGCTTCTGCCTGCAACATAATGCAAGCACATCTTCCAACAGGGATTGTGAGAGGGAAGGAGACTGTTTTTAGTCTGATTGCAGCAACTGCTCTCCATTCTGTTTTAAAACACAGCTGCCTTTTTTCCATCCTTCCTTTCATCTTTTAGAAAAAAAGATGTCCCATNTTACTTCTCTTGCAGTGATTTCTGTGCATCAGGAAATGTGGTTTCTCTGCGCTGCATAGGTAAGTCGCTGTGGTTTTCACACTTCTGCTGCTTCATGCTTTGAAATGCTCTGGCTGGGAAATCCTTTTGCATCTGCATAAAAGCCTACTGTGTTTGGAGGGGCAAGTGATTTAACACTGGTTCAAAAAGGTGCAGTTTAAAGGGTCAGGGTGGGAGAGGAGACAAGGAGGATGTTGGATCCCCAGTTGCTTTTGTCTTTGCTGCCACTGGTTCCTTTAAATGACTTGCCTGTGGTGAAGCTCTGTACCCCTCATTCAGAGCTGTGTTGGGATGTCTGTGGCACCTTTGCTCTCCAACATGGAGCCCTGGGCAGGCAGTGCCTTCTTGGTGGTGATGACTCTGCTGAGGAGTCTGCTGGCTGTTGGCTGTTTTGTGGCACAACACAGAATCACAGAATGTGCTGAGTTGGAAGGGACCCATAAGGATCATGGAGTCCAGATCCTGGCCCTGCACAAGACCATCCCCAGGAATCACCCCATGTGCCTGAGAGTATCATCCAAATGCTTCTTGAGCTCTGCCAGCCTTGGTACTGTGACCACTGCCCTGGGGAGCCTGTTCAGTGCCCAACCACCCTCTGGGTGAAGAAACTTCTCCTAATATACGACCTGGCACAATTTTGGGCCATTCCCTCAGGTCCTGTCACTGATCACCACAGAGCAGAGATCAGTGCCTACACCTCCTCCTCTTTCCCTCCTGAGGAAGCTGTAACTGCAGTGAGGTCTCCTCTCAGTCTCCTCCAGCTGAACACACCAAGTGCCTTCAGTTGCTCCTCACATGCTTCCCCTCAAGGCCCTCCTTTGGATCCTCTCTAATGGCTTAATACCTTTCTTACATTGCAGTGACCACAACTGGTGTGTGTCTAGCCAGAGATGCTTGAAAGATGTAATGAACTTCTGGTCTATAGTTTATGGTGACCCAAGGGCAGCAGCTGCCAAACAATGTTTGCAACTTGATGGGGGTCCAGGCTGTGGGACAACTGGGATCTCAGTGTCAGGGCAGGGCCTGAGCTGTGGTGTATCCAACGTCAGCAGTGCAGACTTGGAGAATCCATCTTCCAACTCGCTCCTTAACTAACGCCAGTGCGTGTGATTGACTCCTTAGAGTGTGGGCTGTCCAGCAAGAGCGTGAGCATCATGAACAGGATCGTGGGTGGCAGTGGGGCTGTGCTGGGGCAGTGGCCGTGGCAGGTCAGTCTCCACGTGCAGGGCACCCACGTCTGTGGAGGCTCCATCATCACCCGCCGGTGGATCGTGACGGCAGCACATTGTGTGGAAGGGTGAGTCCCACCCGAGCCGTGGGCTCTCTTGTGCACCTCTCAACTGCCTGTTTGCCTTGCTTCAGCCTCAAATTTATTCAGGTCTCCCAACTTTCTGCTTTAAAATTCACATGCAGGTGTGAGGTGCAGTATTTTGTCTAGGTAGCGGTATGGGCTCGAAGTGTTAAGGTAGTATTTGTTCTGGAGGAGGTTGACTGCACATCATCTTGGGTGAAAGTCTTATTTTACATGTTAAAGGTAGAAATTAAATTGGATGGTGGTGTTTGTCACAGATACCCACTCAATTTAAGATGTAAATTCAAGGCAGCAAAATTAACACCAGACCAGTACAACGTTTTCACGAAGATGTTGAATTACACTGTGAGAAAACCCAAAGAAAACAGAAAAGAAAAAAAATTCCCAAGCCCTCAAATATCACAGTACTGTAGATATGATCAATTTAAAGTCACCTGTATCATTTATTTCCTGATATCTTTGTTCTACAGGGTAGTAAGGTCCAAGGCAGTATTAAATGTAGATTTATACCTATCCAAGGAGCACTTTATGTAGCCATCAACAAGAAAAATAGCTGGTGCTTTGTACATTTTTAACATATAAAGGAGAGTTGAGAGTGCTATGGTACCTTGTGTACAGTGACAGACTGTGTTTAAAATGTGGCTGTTTCTGTTGGAAGGAAAACCCACAAAGCAAAACATTTTTAATGTTGGTTGGCTGGATCACAGTTTGAGGCTAAGGCAAGGAAAAATATCTTTGTCCTTAACCTTGAGAAAGGAATGCAAGTGTATTATTTTTATGTTGTGATCTTATCCCTCCTTTGTTGTATGATTTGAGCTCTGTAGTATGCAAAAGTTTTGGGAATGGCAACCAAGCTGTAGCTGGCACAAACCTGGTTTTCAGTCTTGATTTGTATTTTTGGAGGTGGAATGACTTGCAGGCACTACTGCCTTGGCAGTTCTCATGGAGGGAGTTTTAACACTTGTGGGAAGTTTTCTGTTAAGCATTTGTGAGCTGTGCTGGAGCACCAGAAGCTACTTAAATTGCATCTAGTGAGTGTGTTTAACATTAAAACCCCCCACCAAAACACCTGGCACTCTAAAGATATTGAAATTCCTTTACTAGATCATGTTTTTACTAATTCTGGCTTCTGCTGCCCTGTGTGCTTTGGGTAGAACAGGTGAGTGATATCAGTGACATGTGAGACCTCAGAAATAACTGCTTGATCCCTTGGCCATGGAAATCAATAGACTCCAGTGTTGCAATCTGTCTTAATTTGTTGTGCTGAGTGACATAAGGGGATGGACCCATTTCAAAGATTTTTTTGGATATATTTATGAAATTAGAGTCAAGCTTTCCTGAAGTTAGATGTGCTGCAAATTGTTTATCTTCTTCTTCAGAAATAGGGGAGAAATGCACGAGCATTCTCGGTCACAAGTATATTTGACTACAATTTCTGAATGCAATTTTTTGAAGATCATAATCCCTGTCTTGTTACAAAGCAAACCTTCTAACCTTTCTTTTTTCTCTAGGCGATTTTCTGACCCACACAGCTGGAGGGTTTATGCTGGGATCCTGAATCAGGATGAGATGCTCTTTAGAAGTGGGTACCGAGTGCAACAGATTATTTCCCATCCGGATTATGACACAGATTCTAAAGACAATGATGTTGCCCTTATGAAGTTGGAGTCACCACTGAGCTTTACTGGTATGTATTCTGCTCTTCTTAAGGCAAAAATCCAGTGGCAATCAGCACATCTTTTAAAACTTCAGATTTTCATCAAGAAATCACTGTAGGTGTTTATGGGAAGAACACAAAGTGTGGGTAGAGACACCTTAGAGATAGGGTAGAGGTAGAGACAGAGGGAAGAGCCTCTGATTTCCTAAGTAGGATTTATTTAAATCTGTTACATAGGTAAGGAGTTTGTTCTCATTTCAATAATATACTTTTACCCCACGATGCTGTATGGTGCTTAAGTATTGCCAGTGCTGCATGTGCAAACAAATGTATGTGCAGTGGTGGAGCAGCTCACTAAATCCTAAACCAAGTTGTGTCAAATATTGAAAAACCCAACCTCAGAACCAAACATTATAACAAGTTCCTTTCATAAACATAGATTATTTATAAGCAAGTAGGACAAAACAGAGGACAAATAATGATTTAAACTTGAAGTGCTTTTTGTGTACAGGTCCTTTGTATTTCAGTGCATCAGATTAGACCTACTATAACTACTCTGGAAGGGATTTTCTGCTGCTGAGAGCAGGGAGAGTGTCTATTTACCAGGTTTTTGTGCTGCACACTTCTTGTATATACAGGCATTGAATCCTGCTTGCATTGAGATTATTTTCAGTGGAGTTTTGCAAAGAGAATGCAGAGCTGTCTGAAGTTTTTCTTCCTTTTTTGTCCTCTACTGATCAGAAGAGCTGGTGTTAATTGTTCTAGTTAGCCTGATGGATTGAGCTGGAACTATTAACTGTGCTTGTTCCTCACTTTGAGGTGAAGGTTATGCAGATGTGAGGTGAAGATTAGGTCACTCTCAGGGAAAGGGCAGCTGGTAAACTTTGTAATGCTGTGTGCATTGCTCACCTGCAGAGCAGGCAGAGTACAGAGAAAATGCATGGTGTGATAAGTGGGGGTTGTGTTAAGATATTTCATGTGCATTTATTTTGAGTTATGTGTGCACATCTGGTATTACAGATGTTCCTCTGTTTTTCAGAAACTGTACGGCCAGTTTGTCTGCCTAATCCAGGAATGATGTTCCAGCCTAATCAGCAGTGCTGGATATCAGGGTGGGGAGCAGAGTACCAAGGAGGTAAAGAGTGGTTCTGGAATATATTGATGTTCTGCACAAACTAGTCCTGTCCTCTTTGGCCTACGAGTGTTGCATGATTGGGCAGTTTGATCCAGATCTATTGATACACTATTTTTTCACCCATTTTATAGTCCCCAATATTTACCCAGGGCATTCTGTCTCAAAGCAAGTTGTGATCTGTTGCATTCAGCAGATTGCAAAGGACCCTCAAGTCAGTACTGGGGGCCAGAAATATTCACCAAACAAAATTCTGTGCCCCTGCCAGCAGGGCCACCTCTCCTGTATAAGGGTTGCTGTGTGCCAGACCTCCTGTGGAGGTGGGAAAGGGCAGGGTCCTGTCCTTTCCACCACCTCAGGCTAAAATAGCATGATGCAAGTAAATTTGCAAGCATGGAAAATGGAGGAAAGGTTTCTTTTGGTATGAGACTTACATGTGAAATGTCCATCCTGCTGCTTCTAGTGAGCTTATTTCATCTTGAACAGTGCTGGCTGCTGGGATTTGTGATAGCAACATAATGTGATGCTTATTCTAATTCTGGTTTTGTATGTTTGTACATATTTCAATTTCAGGTAAAACATCAAATAACTTGAATTACGTTTCGGTGTCATTAATAGAACATTCCAGGTGTAATTCTGTCTTTATCTATAATGGCATGATTTTGCCTACAATGATCTGTGCTGGAGATCTAGCAGGAGGAGTTGATTCCTGTCAGGTAATTATTTGAGTTAACACCTAATAATGATCTGATTATTTTTATGGTCTTGCTAGTAGGCTTTTTAAATCATCTATCTATCCATCTATCTATCACAAACAAACAAACCCTATGTCCCCCAAAATTTGAAAATTTGCATACCATGTGGTTGGGCTTCTGGTTCCTTTTGTGGTTCATCCCTTTAAAAGGGAGTTTTTGTTTCATCTTCTGAATGGCTGCCAGTGCTCAGTTCTCACTGAACAGCCAGAGAGGGTGAGGCAGTTCTTATTAATGCTTCAAGGATGGTTTGTTATCTGGTACCTGAAAGGGATCAAATGCTCTTCATAATCACAGCATTATTGTCATTATTATATTATTAATTACAGCATTTTGCTAGTGAACAAGAAAGTCAATTATGCTGATCTTACTTAGGACTCTGGGCAAATGATTTTCATCCCTTCATCAAGCAGACATCATTGAATACCAAAATTGCCATCTTATTTGTCTTAATGACTCCCTAAAATGGTGGTTGGATTTTTTTTTTTTTTTTTGAAACTTAACCTAAAGTATTCCTAAAGTGAAATGGATTGTGTCTTTCTTGGTGTCCAGGTAATTAATGATGTGTTTGTATTCTGTGCAGGGTGACAGTGGAGGCCCACTAGTGACTAACAAAAACTCTGTGTGGTGGCTGGTTGGAGACACCAGCTGGGGGACTGGCTGTGCTACTCCCAATAAACCTGGAGTGTATGGAAATATGACTGTGTTTACAGATTGGATTTATAAAAATATGCAGGTAAAAGATTTGGATGTTTTTTTGATAATTTTGCACGTCCCAAATCCTGAAACATGATTTCATTTTTAAAAATAAATATATAAATAGAAGTGACTTGTCTGCTAACTAAGCTGTTCTGTTGGGAAGCAACCAAGTAATTGATAAGAGAGAACATGAACCTTTGGTCTTTATTTTGTCTTTTAAACAGGCAAACAGATGACAACACTGTCTGTCCTTGCTGATCAACAAGAATAAATGAAGCCATGGGTGCCTGGGATATTTATTCACTTTGCAATTGATTTTTTTTTTCTCTTTGAATTTTCTTTTTAAAAATAACATGAAGGATTGCACTCTTGGTTCTGTACTGGCTACAGTGACTGATGTTAATCAGTGAAGGATTATCACAGTGAGCACCTTCTCCTTGTGGTGCCTGGCAGAAAGTAATTCTGTCAACTGCTTGCTGAAATGTCTCATTAGTTGAGTAACTTTCACTTGATAATCAGGTACAGGCTTATAATGGCAATTTAAATCACAATTTAATTTAAGATTTATGTAGCAAGATGCTGAGACAGTTGGTTTAGTAGACTTTTAATTTAAATGTTAAATAATGTGAATGTTGAATCTCTGAGCTGCTGGTTGGCAATTTAAAAAGACATGAAAGGGTTTTTTATATAGAATCTTAGAATGGTTTCAGTTGGAAGGGACCTTAAAGATCATCTGGTTCCAACCCCTGCCATGGGCAGGAACATCCTCCACTACATCAGGTTCCTCAAAGCCCCATCCAGCCTGGCCTTGGACACTTCCAGGGATCCAGGGGCAGCCACAGCTTCTCTGGGCAACCTGTGCCAGGGCCTCCCCACCCTCACAGGGAAGAATTTCTTCCTAAAATCTAATCTAAACCTGTCCTCTTACAATGACATCAGTACCCCTTGTCTTGTCACTTCATGCCCTTTTTCAAAGTCCCTCTCCAGCTCTCTTGGAGCCCCTTTAGGCACTGGAAGGGGCTCTGAGGTCTCCCTGGAGCCTTCTCTTCTCCAGGCTGAACACCCCCAGCTTGTCCTCACAGCAGAGGTGCTCCAGCTCTTGGATCACCTTGATGGCCTCCTCTGGACTTGCTCCAACAGGCCTGTGGTGGGGATCCCAGAGCTGGATGCAGCACTCCAGGTGGGATCTCAGGAGAGCAGAGTACAGGGAATTTTGTATGCACTTACAATAGAGGCACAGGAAAAAACCCAACTGTATAATCAGGTAGTTAAAAATCCTCAGGGTCTCAGCACAGCAATCACCCAAGTCAGATTGTTCCAAGTTGGACCAGTCTGATTGCCTCAGAAATTAAAAGTGCTGCTCTGCCTTAAGCTGCTCTGAACCCAAAAAGGGCAAGACCTGCCATCACTCTGGATGGATGCAGGCTGTGGAGAGGGATGCAGGCTGTGGAGAGGGATGCTCTGGATGGATGCAGGCTGTGGAGAGGGATGCAGGCTGTGGAGAGGGATGCTCTGGATGGATGCAGGCTGTGGAGAGGGATGCAGGCTGTGGAGAGGGATGCTCTGGAGCTGTAGCAGGAAGGGGGGAGTGAAGTGTCCCAGGGACAGGCTGTTCACATCGAGGTTGACTCTTGAACTCTCCCTGCTGTGAAAGACAAACTTTTTCAGCAAGGCTGTGTTGCAAGATCTCAGATTGCAGACACAGAGAGAGAGACTGGATATTTTATACAAAGAAACACAAACCTGTGTTTCTGTGTAACCAGATGAACTACCTCATTTATTAAATTTGGCTTCTGATTCCTTAGAGCTCTCCTTTATGTATCTGCCTGTATGTTTTTTAGCAAAATGTAATTAATATCTGAGTGCCAGCTCAAGTAGGGTTTTGAAAATAATTTATAATTGTCATACAGAGGATCAAAAAGCCATATCAAGTCACTTTGTTAAGAAGGATAAATCTTTATTGAATGAAATGACTCTGCTAGTTTTGTTTTCTCTTTTGGTACTGAAATGTAATAATCTTACATGTAAACACTGCACCAAATAAATTTTTTTTTTTAAATAGTTTTCTTCAGTAGTGCTTTATGTCTGTCTGCTTGGATACTTTGGAAGCAGTTACTGGATTCAGTGTCTGAAGTGCTTTGAGAATCTAATTAAAAAAATCCAAACCCAACAAATAAACAAAAAACCAAGGTGAGGAAAACAACACAGGAGGGTGATCCAAGGATTGTTTTAATTCCACTATTTCAGGTCCTTGAACAAACCCGGAGACAGAGAGTTGGATGTCATGGAATGTTAAATGTCTGTGGTGGCTGGGTCTGATGAAGTCACACTTGTGACATTGCACTAAATAATCCAGTTTAGCCTACAGGCAGTGGCTTGAGGGAGTCACACCTTCTTTTGTTATTACACCTCACACTGCCTCAAGCAATGTGTACCTGCCTCTCTTCTCTAGGTGTGAGACTGGAGTTCTCACAGCCCATGTGCACCAAGTGTGCCTTACGGGGTACCTGATACAGTCAACGAGCTGGAAGTACCTTCAAAACAGAAATTAAATAAGTGATTATGGTTTTGGGCTTCTGACCTGCAGCACTGCAAGTCAATAGCAGCAAAATAGTGTAGTGAAATGTGGAAAACTGGCTGAAGTGATCAGCAGAGTTCAGGAAACTGTGCTGTACCACAGAAATCAGCCATCAGCTGCAGATAGTCAAACACTTTCTGTCATTTCTAGCCTGAAGAAAAGGTTTCTCTTGTAAGAATTTTGGAGATTACTACATGGCACACTGGTATCAGCACATTTTCTTTTCTAGCTGAATGCAAACATTACTTTTGCTACACAAAGCACAGCTCTGCCCATTAAAATAAGTCGTCCACATGAAAGATGTCATGAACACAGTGTGCATTGATATATTTTGCACTGGCTTCCATGAACTGAAAGAGCTTTTGGAAAGGTTCTCCTTGCTGTGGGGAGGGGAAGGAGGAATGCAAGCCACAGGTTGAGACACCCTTCTAACATTTAACATCCTGGGTGGTTTAATCCATTTTGGACATTCAAATCCTGCCATTTGTTGGATTGCCTGTCCCAAAATTTCAGGTGATGCTCCAGACATCCAAGAGGAAGAGCCTCTTAACCTTTCTCTGCAAATCAGAGAATTGAAAAAGGAGACTCAGCTGAGCCAATGGCATCCCGTGGATGCACTGATCAGATGAAGTAACTATTCATTTCCTTCTAGGCTGGAACTGTTTTGTGCTCACCATGTGCTCCCTCTCTACCTGTTGGGCTGGGACTTAACAGTGGTGACACTTTGCAGAGTCATCTTTCAGGTGATGGCAGGAAAGGAACAACCATAGCAAGACAAAAATACAAATGGAAGTGGGGGATCATTAAGATTGTGCAGCAAGCTTCATTGAGGAAAGTTAGGTAATTTGATTTCTACAGTATGTGAGTTACACAGCTCCCATCATTAAAAAATCTAAAAAAAGCCACAAGAAAACATAACCATCAGAGTAGTAGCTTTTAAATAATTATTTTAATGCTTCTAGTGCTTGTACAGAGTTCATAAAGGAAAAAAAGGGATAACATTTGTTTAATTGCAACTCCCCCAGTGGAGCCCCTTACATGAAGGTAGGTGTTTGCATAGGACTGATTATGGAAAACAGAGCAGAACTGAGCACCAGAGATGAGTGTTAAAGGTCTGGGCTGACATTACATTTTAGGGGATCGCACAAAATTCTTCAATAATGCTAGAAAACAAGTAAGAAAATACTTGTGAAACACAAATTACAGCGAGATGAAGTCTCTCAGGTACTGACAGGCTTTGGTGAGACGATCAACTCGTTGGCTGAGATAGTCCCGATGTTTAGCAGCTTCACCATCCTCCTCCAGGAGAAGATTTAGCTTGTCTTTGTCTTGCAAAAGATGGAGCATTGTGGTCTGTAAGTTATCTCCAAAGTCATGCAGGACAGAAGACAGGATGATCAGAGGTATCTGATTGGAGAGGCGTTTACTTGCTCCCTGCAAGACGGAGAGAAAAAGAACAAGGTAAAATACTAGTTTTCCAAAAAGAACTGAAAAAGAAAGGTCTGAAAAGATAATCCGGTAAAAAGTGGTATCAGGGTTTTAAGATGTTGGATTGAGTTACTGTTCAAGAAGTGAATACACCTATGAACTAAAAAAATGTTTGCAATTAGTCTCTCTGCCTAAATATCTAAAAAATAAGAGTTACTGGGATGTCAGCTGTTGCCTTTTTCCCCTCAGCAAACTAAAGCCAAGGTAGGCTGTTCCCTACTTAGCTCTGTCAGCTGTCATAGGTATGAGTTATAGGAGGACATACCTGACAAACAACACGTGAACAATTTCTGCTGTCAGACCCATCTTCACTGAGTGCTACCAATATGTTATAGTAGAGGAAATCAAAGGGCGATTTTTCCCAAGGCTGGTAAATTTAGATGTTATTACTGATATGGTTGTCTTTTTAAGCATAAGACAGCTTTGGAGTAAAATTTAGCCTTAAGGGGAAACATCCTCAGCAGTAAGGAGACCAGACTGTGCCTAGTTACAGGTAGTGATATCTCCATGAGATAATTTCCTGTCTAACCTGACCAACTGCCTGGTCGAGTTGTTGAGGCAAAATGAAACAGATTGACCTAGAAGAGCTTGTGGGGCCCTTTCCCCAGAGATATCTGCAGCATTTTTGGACTCAGCTGACGCTTTTGGGTCATGGGAAGTTCAGAACCTCTCCCACATGGGAGGGAGCTGCTTCCAGCCCTCCTGTGCCTGAGTGATTGGCTGCAGATGAGAGGTGATGTCTTCCTTAATTTTTTATAATACCTGACTTGAAAATGACAGTGGAAAGACCAGGTAGAGGCACGTTTCATTTGTAGATCTTATAGGCATTTCCAGAGAAGGCTATGGTGTTTCTGGCTTTAGATACCTGTGGAGCTCAGTGACTATGAATCTTTTGTGTATGAGGCTGAATGCAAGCTGAAAAATACCCAAGACTAGACATTTAGTTTGTAGTTTGCAGAGATGTAGTCAACAACAAACAATTTGGCTGAATCAGCTAAAGCACTTACTAAGCCTACTTATTCTCTACTGGCACTGTGAGAGAGCCCAGGTACTTTAAATATCAGTTTTTCTGAAGCCAAACTCTACCCAGAATCTGGACAGTCCAGTCATAGGTGACACAGTTTCATGCTGCCATTTTCAAAGGCCATGGACACTTACGAGCTTCTATCTCATTCAAATTGTATTTAGCTTTGCATAAATCCCATGGAGATCGGGGTTTTGGTTTTTTTTGTTGAAAATGGCTCTTAAGGCATTTTAAAAAATGTTTAACTGGCATGTAAGGCATACATGTTATAGCAGTGAGTATAATGAAGTGGGATGGAAGTGCTTATGCAGTTCTGTCTTTGTCTCTTCTTCTCTGAAAGCCAATGGTTTTTTCTCCACCAGCCTGAGAAGCCTGAACATTTAATTGCAGGAATTTGTCAAAACCTTGCTATTGGAATTCAAAGTGAGCTGCTACCTACCTTACTGCATTATTATATTGAACTTGTTGCTTTCTGAGGGAGTTTTATGAGAAAGCAAATCCTCATACTGCATGTTCTCTTTCCTGTCTTTCTCTAACATGATCCTTTGTTAAAACATCCCATTTTTCTTCAAAGACTTAACTCCTAGGGAGCTATCTGCAGTGCAGCAGAGGCACTCTGATCTCTACAGACAGCTGATCCATTTTAACTTGACATTTTATAATCACTCCTCTTGTCCCATTAATTTAGGATCTGACTGCAATCTACAGACACCACTTTCTTCTGGCTGCAGGAATATGTAGAGTGGCTTGGGGCTGACCTGAGCTCTCAGACACTGTGCCAAATGCCAGAGTGCTGTATATAATGTTATAAAGCTTGTGAAAACTAGTGTTATTTGAAAACCGTGAGACGAACTCGCACTGGAGAAAGCAATCCTAGAACTGTTGCTTCCTTTGCTGGAGAGGGGAGCTGACCATCAATCCATAGCTTGTAATTACAGGGCTAAGGGCTCTTCCCCATCCTGTCCTCATCTCCATGCTGGTGAGTGACTGTCCTTTCCTGTCCTCATAGGAAGGCCAGCAAGCAAGCACTGTACTGGTGTGGGGCTGTGTCAGGGGCAGGGAGTGACCCCCCTGTGTGGAGAAGGAGGAGAGGACTCCTTTGCTGGTGGTGTTCCCCAAGTGAGGAGCAGCTGTAGCAGGAGCCATGCCAGACTGGCAGGTAGCTAACAAGTGGTTTAGGAGCCAGCTGTCACTTTTACAACCTGCAGGCTTTTCCAACCACCATATCCTGCATTCTGCAACTGCTTCCCCCCAGTGACTGTGCTGACACAGCCTGGCAGACCAGCTTTGTCCTGGCATTTTCATCCCTGGTCAGAGGCTCTGACTAGTTTGTACAGAAGCCGAGCATGTATCTGAATGAGACCCTTATATACCCTCTGGCTACTACTCCCTGCATTGCAGGAGTATTGTATAAAAGAGTAGATTGACTACAGAGAGATCAGGAGGAGGGGTACTTGTCACAGCACTCAGGGGGCAGCAAAGCTGCTGTATCATAGTCTGTAAACTCACAGAGAAATAGGCATTTGTGTGAGAAACCATTTCCTGGACAAAGGAGGGCTCTTCTTTTGGAGCTTGAAATGGGTTGTCTACCCCGTTGGCCTTAACAGCATTAAGGTCGTGAATGTAAATGTCATCCTGGCAGTAAACAATCCTCTCCATTTTGAACTGTGTCCGGATGTGACTTTCAGCCTCTGCCGCTTGTTTCGCTTTAACGTCTTCAATTCTCATCTAGAAAAGAAAGGAACAAGGAGTTCTAAGACATTTGCTTCCTTTGGAAAGGCACCAGTGCTCAGCAGTGTCCCCAGGGAATGGCAAGGTGGGCACAGTGTTTAACAGCCCTTAATACAGCATTGTCTAATCCCAGACTGGCTCTTGGGAACATGGAGTAATGCTTTAGATTCTGGTTCCTCTGTTGTGAAAGAGCAGGGAAATATGGCAGTTTTGTCCCACAAATGGGATCAGTAAAAACTTGGTGCTTGAAACCTGAAGGAAAACACAGGGTTGACAGGGACAAGCAGCAATGGGCAGCCGTGGGTTCAGCCTCCAGCCTGTCCTTGGTTTTTTCATGTGCTTTGTTTGCATCTCCCTGTTGCAGTAAGTGGTGACTGATGGGAATTCCATTTGCCCTCCTGCCCTTCTCAAACACTGCAGTCTCCTATCTGTTGTCAGCAAACCAACCCTGTCTAACCCCTCACTGTCTAATGCTTTTCTTGCAGCCATCTGATGCTTTCTGGCCTTTTTGATACTTCCACCTGAAAGTCTGTGGGAACAACAAAGTTCCCGCAGTCATCCTCAAAATCTCTTAAAATGCTTTCCTAGTACCCCTAAGAAAATATCCCATCTTTCTTCCCATGTCCAGGATCCAACAGAACTTCTTCCCTCTCTCACTGTGTTATCCCTAAAGACCTTGCCTGAACACCTCTGTGTTTGGATGAAATAGATTATTTCTTTGCTGTCTTGTTGACCTGGAGCTCAGCAGGGTTTGAACATGCAAGTCAAATAGCAAACCACCTATTTCTCCCATATTTGCCTTTGAATTTCCTTTTTCAGCAGCACCCTGTGAGTGGACTCTGCCTCCTGGCTGCCAGCATTGCTTCTCATCTCTTCCTCAAAGCTCTTTCTGAGAAAAGGCCTTCAAGGACATCCATATCATTTAACTCAATCCCAAAACATGCTACTGCCCAAACTGTGAGCAGTCATCTAATTTTTTCATAGTTGAATGATTTTTGCCTTGTCTGTTCCTGCTCCCTGTTATCAAAGATGAGATTCCTGCACTGGCTAACACCCTGGCTTGCTTTCAGAGAGAGAAAAAGCACTGTTTAGCACTCTGAGGCTACTCCTGTAGCCTCCTTACAAATCATTGCAGGACTTAAATCTGAAATTAATTATAAACTTTTCAAGGCAGCCATCCCAGGTTTACTTTGCACTGTGTAAGCAACAAGAACATGACCAGAATGAATGAGGAATATATACATTAGATCTTGTCATAGTTGTGCAAAATACACTTTCATTAGTGCCATTATAAGCATGCTGTCATTTTCAATTTCCTCCTTATTTTGGAAATATGGAAAGAAATTTTGGAATATTTGGAAATATTCCAAAAATATTTGGAAATTATGGCAAGAAATTCCACAATTTCATATGGCTAATGCAATGAGATGTACCATAAGCATGGCTGTCTTTACAAATGCCATTCTGTCTTGCTTTTGACTTATTAGGTTTAATGTAGTGTCTCACCTTAGCAGCTCTGCTTAGATTGTGAAAATTAGCGAAATTCCTTGTAGCGATTTCTATAAATTTCTCTTCAACCAGTTCTGAGGGAAGAACAGAAAAAGTAAAATCAGATAAGGTTTTTAAGCTGTTGTTAATATGAGACTTGCAAAACTACTAATTTTCTGTATTCATTCAGAAATAGCTGAGCAGCTGTACTGAGGCACTATGCCTTTATGACTGATACAAATAAGTAGGAATTTAGATTGCCAGGTCCAAGAGTGTGAGCAATTAAAGACCTTCTGTAACCAATTAACACCTGAGAGAGTGAATATATTTCTTTAATAAAGTGAGATCTCTTTAATAAAGCAATTTCTGTGCTTACAGCTGTGTCTGACCAGATTTGGCATCATTTGATTCTGTCAGCACACCTGTATCTCACCCTGAATGGCCTCTCCAAGCAGAGGAGCTGGCACATAGAACACAGAGCACCGAGTCTGGCATGGGATTGCTGCCCTCTAAGACAACACAGGAGAGACAGAACCACACAGAATTCCCCCCAGCCCCAGCAGTCACTGTATAATACATACAATATCATGCACAGGAGCCGTGTTCCCAGTTCAGATCTGTGAATTCCACTCTCTGGGTTTGGGAACACCAAGCCACTTGGCTGGCACCACATACTTCTATTATACTGTTTTCTTGTTGTGTTATTTATTATAGTTACTTCCTAACTCCCTTCCAAGAGCCACTGGGAAAAGTATGAACAAATCTGTAGAGGATGAAGGCTCTAGAGAAGAAGCAAGTCCCCAGGCTGAATCAGATTTACTTCCCCACCCTGAAGTGTCCTGGCTGGAGCTCTTGCTCAGCAGAGAGAGCATCAGCTTATCCTGGAAAAAGACTGCCAGGCATCCCACACAAGAGGGCTGTGAGACTCACCGAGCACGTTGTTCAGGATCTCAATGGCTGGTTCCTCCAATTCTATGATTTGCTCTTTGATAATGTCCTCAAATGTCCTGTAATTGGTAAAGCCTGGGAACTCCCGGCCACGGTACTGGTCTTCGTATTTCCACGCTTTGCCAGGTACAATTTTTTTAGCTGTAATGGTAAAATAACATTGCTTTACTACCAAATTGCTCAGTTCATACTTGTCACATTTAAGAGGGAAGTCTATTTCTCCTCTTTGAATTGTTCTTGAGGAGAATAACTACTGAGATGATATTCCAAGCAATGCTGTTACTACAGAACAGAGCAAACATGTTGTTGCTCAGCGAATGAGTGATCTCACTTCCAACTTCTAAAAACTCCAGAAGAAAACACCCTCCGAGCTACTCAACACCCGTTCCAGCTGCTGTCATACCTGCTGACAAGGTATTTTTATTTAAGACAGCACAGTCAATATTTCTTTGTTGACACTAAACACATTTGCCACCTTAAATAAGTTATATCCCTTTGAATTGGTTTATATATTTTTGAAAGGTCTTGTTGCCCTGTTTTGGGGTCGGATTTGTGAATCATGGATCAATTGCACATGTGGAAGTAGAGGCCAAGCCAAGAATGTATTCAGTTCTAATATTCAGACATAGGAATCTGTGGTTTCAAAATAAAGAAAACCAAACCAAGCAAACAAAAAAACAAAACAAAAACACACCCTCCCCCTGCAAACAAAAAACAAAAAAACAAACCCAAAAAGAAAAAATAAAGGATTGAAAAGCTTGGTACTTCAAGGATGTACTACTGCTGCTCCAAGGCACTGCTTGGGTGGGACATAAGAAACATTGACATACACCAATGTCTGTCTGTCTCTCTTCACATCCATGCATATATATACACAGATTTTTCTCTGGCTGATGGCACCTTTGTAGTCTATATGCACCTATCATGTTTTATCATTTTTAAAAGATCATTTATCATTTTAGTCACTAGTAATGTTGATACAGATGTGCATCAAAGAACTATTTCAAGAGTGCTTGACTGGCAGCTGATGCTATTTCATCTCTAAAAGCAAATGACAGGGTCTCAGTGATGTGAAAAAGATGTTGTAAAAGATGTTGTGTGTACAGCAGAGTTCAGTCTGCACATATCACCCTGCTGATAAACCCCCCAGTTTAGAACTGAGTTCAGTTAAACAATTAGCAAGGTGGACGATGCACAGGTAGGGGTACTCTTGGCCAGGCTGTGGTTATTTCAGACCCAAATTGCTTTCTCCACACCTTAAGTGGAAGAAAAAAGACCCAGATTCTAAAATATTCATAGTAATAACAGTAATAATAATAAAATAGTTGCTATGATGATGATGATTATTAAATGGCATTGGGTTTGTTGCTTTTAAATAAAAGAGTTGTTCAGAGAATCACCAACAACTTCCATGCCAAGGTCTTGATTTTATTGCCTTGCTGGGAGAAGAGACATCCACTGACCTCTCTGTAATGGCAGCATTTAACACAAACTGTGTTTTTGTTTCCAAGGCCCAAAGCACATCTTGCCTCACACTACACCAGGTGGATGCTTCAAGAACTTTCTTGAGAACAACCTACTGATGATGCTGTGTCTGGATTCAAAAGCCAGGGAACGGACTCTCAAGCTGCAAGTGATGGTTCCTGTGCTTACCCCTCGCAGTACATTCCAGCAGAACCACTCCCCATGTCCGAAACTCTCTGCGGATTTTCGTGAACAGCCTGATTTCCTCCCCAAACAGCTGCTCCTCTCCTCGCATCGTCCGGGAGATCTCTTCATTAAAGAATTTGATCAACTGTAATGAATTAAAGAACAAAAAGCCAGTGTAGCAAACTTTCACTTCTTCAGACTAATTTGTGTAGGTTAAGTAAATCTGCAGTCATTTGTTCTAGAGTGGGGACACTGTTCATGGAAAACATCCCTTCCTTACATCTTTTATGCTCTTAGCTTTTGGGTTTTTTTGGCTTTGGAATTTTTTTTTCCAAACCATCACATCTAGAGGAGAACAAACTTAATACTCTTTCCCCCCTTGCCCCCCAACCCTTGTAGACTTTTAGAACCATTTACTGATTTCTAATTGATTGTATGAAGTCTTTGAAGACTGATGAGCCTTCATAAGCACCTCTGCTCCCTGCCAAATGCTCACTGTGAGGGATTAGCTCTCCAAGAGGAGACACTTAGATGGACTTGCAAACCATATTTTGATATCAGGAATACATTTGATCTTATGAGTGCTGTAAACAATGGAAACCCTTCAAAGTGCTGAGCAGGCAGGAGTGCAAGTTTTCTTTCTCTGAGACACCTGATTTTGACCAATGAACCGAGTTGTTGTTTAGTTGTCTTGTAATGTAATCACAGGAAAAAAATTGCTAGAAGGGGCCACAAGCTCCTGCTGTCCACTGTTTTGGCAGGTGTGGTGTACTCCTGACAGAGGTCTGTCCATGTTACTCTCAAAGCACTTCAGTGACTGATACCACAAACTTCCTGGTGGTTCATGCTGATGTTTTCACAAATTTTCTCCCACAGTTACCTCCTCACTCTGCTCCATGGCCAAACTAGTAGTACTTACATCTGTGAGGAAAATCAGCTTCTCAGACTCCGTTTTGGGTGTTCTTGTATTGTACCTTTGTAGGTCCTGTAACGTTTTATGGAGCGTCTCACGTATTTGGCTCTCTAGAGTTGGCAAAGTTTTCTGGGGAGGAAACAGTAAAGCAGGACATTGAGAGAGGATGAACAGTGAGCCAAAAACTATGTCCCCATAGGTTGTGCCAGAAAGGTGGTGACTGTCCTGACCAGGAATCCAGGGAATCTCCTGACTGCTCAAATCCTGATAAGTACCTGATTGAACACGGCTGGTTAGTTGCTTATTTTCTGTAAGTTTACATAAATAATTTATTTTTCCCCTTTGAGACTGCATTTAGAGGTTCCCTATATTTTACCATCTTCCCTTAATGGAATAAGATATATTACTCACAGATAAATGTATATAAAATAAAAACCCCAATATACTTCCATTACTATAGTAATACGATAGAACAACTACATCTTACTTGAGATTTTGAAGACATTTTCAGTTAAATTGAAATTACTGTGTTTCAGTAATTTGTCACCCAGACAATCAACACTCCTCATAAACAAAAGGAAATATTATGGCTGCCATTGAAAAGGCAAAAGTTAGTAGTCACAATAGATGAAATGATCTGCAGTTTAAAGACAAATCTGAGGACAGAGCATGGGTTTTTTTTACCTGTAACTCTCAGTTCAGTTTGTTCTCAGATTGCCAGATTGAAGGATCATTAAGCACTATCTATGCATATAAAGCTGCAATCCAACTGCAATCAATTACATTCCAAGGTTGAAGGGCTGGACTTATTTTTAGGTAGTAGCTGATCCAAACAGCTTAGTATGGTATCTCTGTCACTTACAATAATGTGTTTCACAAGTTCATTTGTGAGCTTCTCTGCCAGATGAGGGATGGTAGCCTTTCCTTCTTCCACAAGAATCCTGCAAGAAAAGAAGAAAAGGTGGTTTTTGGATAGCCAGCATGTGCAGGAGGCAGCACTGATGCTGTGCACTCACTGGTGCTATTACACAAATGGAATAAGGAAAGGACCCTCTGGGAAGTGCTGGTGCAGATGTGGCAGCAGCCCAGGACTCTCTGGGCACTTCTATTCAAGGGTTGTTTGACAGCTAATGGCTGAGCAAAAGGAAACAGCAAATTTAGAATCTGAAAACAGCAAATTCTAACAGCAGATGGATGTGCTGCTGCAATTTCTCTGTGTGTGTGAAGTTCACTGATTCAAAGCCCTTTTCATCTGCCATTCTCTATATTATGATTGATTTGCTGCTGACTCTTCTTCTGGGCAAACTTTCCCCTCAGCACAGACAGTAGCCTTTGTCATGCTGTGTTTCACCATGTTTTCCAGTGAATAGAATAAGTGCTTGACTTGAAGTGCTCAGAGGATTAACTCAATTCTCTGGGACTATTCTGAGCTTCTGAAGCTCATTGCACTTCTCCCATGTATTTTGAATCCAGAAAACATTTTAAAAGTTATGTAAATTCTTCTGGGTTACTGAGTTGCCTACTACATGGGCAATGAGAAATATAATATATAATTATAATTAATACCTGTTTTTATAACCCTGTGTTAAATCTCAGCAAATCAGCCGGAAGCTTTAAAGTGACTTTGTTTTCAATAAGATCTTTTCTGCAACAAGTACCTGAAATGTTTGTGACTCTCAAAGAAGGTCCTCTCCTGCTGGATTGCAGAGGCCAAGGTCAGTTTGTTGTGGATGTCCTGCTGCCCACGACACTTCACAATCATGTAACCTTTTTTGAGGGGGATTACCCTGTTTCTTATTATTTTAATGATAGATTCTTCAGTTCCTCTGTCCACCAGGTCGGGTTTTGTGAGGATCCCTGTGGAATTATCCAGAAAGTAAGTCAGTCGAATGCAGTAGTTACAGGTGGGAGAGATGCAGTAGAAACCCCTGCACTGAGCAAGAATGCTCTGTAACATGTTTTATAAAGCCATTTTTCTTGTATTCTCTCTCCTAAAAAGCTCTCAATTCCTTGGCTTTGCACTGTAAAACTTGCTGGCCTCCCAACAGGCCTTTTGCCTTGCAAAACTTTTTGAACAGGCAGCAGCAAAGCCTTCCTCCCATTAACTTTGAGATTTTCAATTCCCAATTACTCATAACATGAATGTCAGTAAGACACAAAACCAAGGGGATCTTAGAGCTACTCAAGCTTTGTAAATAATTTGTGTAGGCTGTTTTCTTTTTTTTTTCCCCTCTTCTTTAGTAGCTAATTTCACAGATCTAGTGTGGAACACAGAGCACCAGACATCATGGGGGAAAAAAAAAGAAAGATTTGCACTTCTCTTCAACTTGTAGCTTAAAAATGGTCTCACCTAGTGTCCTTTCCCCACTGGGGTCCACCTCTTGGGCCATTTTCAATGCTTCTGTTGTTGCAATATCCACGTTACATGGCACCACTACCAAATTGATTGTCTCTTTGCAACCAATAATTCTTTTAAGTAGCCTTTTGATCTGCAATTCAATAAATCAGTAAGGAGGTTCAGTGAAATCAGATGCTTGCAGGTAGGATGTGACCATTTCTAGCAATATGAGCTACTGTCTGATGACATACATGTCACATATGCTGAGGGTAGTATTATGTGCTAAAGGATGGCACGGACACAGCAGAAGAATTCAACCTCTTTTCCTGTGCAAACATCCTTATCTAAACATCTACCATGAATGAGACCAGACTGTTTTTATGCCTATCTTGACAAATATGTAGAGTTTAACCTCTCATGCATATAATCTTTCATTATGGAAATACCGAAGGTATTTGATAAATAGCGACATGCAAGAAAATCAGATTCTGATATCTAGGTACACACTTATGGAAAGAAAGCAAGTTAGATTATATTTATAAATCACAAATTGTATCTTGGAAAGGAGAGCAAATGTCTGGCTTTCAGTGAAATATTTGTAGGGAAATAAAAAAAACAGCAAAAAAAAAAGTTGTATATCACATTTAGTTGTTTCTATGCTTCTATGTCCACCTAAACGAGTTTCTCATAATTTGTGTTGTTTTGAAAAAGCTTCACACATCTCTATTGTGCTTATTCCTATGTAAATTAACTCTTTTTTTCCCTTGGGTTTTGGTAAAGACACCCCTTTTTTCTACTTCCCATCCACCTGACATGCTGCAATGTTATAGACTCCATCTCTGAAATGTGCAGACAGCTGGGAATGATGGAAATGTTTGGATCATGTCACATCTGCTGCTTTCTTCTGAATATAGTAGAAACATTAGTATCTAGCTGTGAAATTGAATTAACCTTCTTCCAGAAAGTAAGGCCCAGACAATCCAATCTCGTCTCATTTTTATTTGGTATGTTTAGTTTAGTTTGGGCTCCTCTGATTCCAAGTTCCTATTTAAAGGTATCTTGGGAAAAACAACACCCCCAGCTCCTGTACATCATCCTCACAGCAGGCCTTGTCCAAGATGGGTTTTATTTGCATTCCACAGCATTTCTTCTAAAAGCAGCAAGAAAAAGAGTAGATATGCCCCACACTCCAACACATTCTTTCTGCTTCAAAGAAGGTCTGTTGGGATCCCTTAAGGAATGGGTCTGGTTCTGATGTGCTCTGTAAGTAAGGGGTGACTGAGGAGCGACCCTGTAAGAAGGACAATTTGCTGCCTTGCTCCACAGGAGCTTGCAAGAACTAAAAATCTGTTCACCTTTGCCAAACACACCCACAGAGCTGGTAAGAGACCGGGTTTTCTGGGATGTATTTCTCTTCCAGACTGAGATCTAGGCAAGGGACCTGGGGCTGCAGGGTGTTCAGCTGTGGCTGGGTATGAGGTGGGTTACAGAGGTGACCCTGCACAGACCGGCACGAGACTGAGTTTTACCTGTTCCCCAATGTCTTTTGGCTGGTCCCCCACGGCCACTCTGGCAATTCCAGGAAGATCAATTAGTGTCAGATCTGGGACATCTGGGGATCGAATCTCTAGGGAAATTAGTTCTCCACTAATGGCACCTCTAGGACCAGCCACCATATCCTGGGCTGCAAGGAGAAAAGAGCAAGGCAATGAGATACAAGCATCCAATGATGGATCAAATCAAAGCCAAAGACAATGACTTTGAAAAATACCTTCTATCACCTAAGGTTCTTTTAGGCTTGGCTTTTTCTTTCAGATCCAGCCACACACATAAATCCACTTATGCAAAAATCTAAGGAAATTATTACACATCACATGGATATGTGAAGTCCTTTTGGAATATAAACTAATGTTTTACAGAGCATATATTTATGAGCTCTCATGTATGCAGACAAAATACATATATATAAATGACAACAAAAGGGATCAGATAAAATATTGGTCAGCTGTAGAAATGCTCCCCCAATAACAGGACACTTTGTAGGCATTAATTAATCCTCGGATGCCTTGATAAATAGGTGGTGTTCTATATTCTTCAAATTTTGATAGGGAGGCTGAGAGATCAAGCAAATTGTCCCAGATCCTACAAGGCAATAATGTTCAAGCTGTGAACAGCAAGGAAACCCTATAGTCATTCTCATGAGAGATTTTCAGCTCTGTAATTACCTCAATTATTCGCACCAATTGCCTTGCCAGTTTTGGAGGGGTATATTGAGAGTATCCAAATAATATCTTGAAAAGCTAATGAAAAAAATAGGGAGAATTACTATGTGCAGAGCTGTGCTAGTCAAGGAAATAAGGACAATCCAACTTTCACATTTAGGGCAAGTGCTTAGTGCCTTTTGGTAAGAACAGTGATTTCTTACACAGCATGAAATGCCCTAGGAGTAAAACTGTGATCTGGGAAGGATGATGATGGAGGTTGTGGTCACAGGCCTTGGCAGAAGTTCTCTATGATGTCCATTCTGACTTCTTGCAATTTTCCGCAAAATTGTAAGATTTCCATTCAGAGGCACATCAAGCACTCTGAGCTTTAAACTGATGACAAGGACCATTTAGGGCTTTGCATCTTTACAATTTGACAGACAACCTCCCCAGACCACGAAACTATGAAGACACCATCCATCTAATGACACAGCCTGAGTCTTCATCATGGATCATGGATCTAGCGGGTGGCATCCCTGCCCACAGTGCAGAAGTCGGAACTAGATGATCTTTAGGTCCCTCCCAACTCCAACCATTCTGTGATTCTGTGATCACCATGGATCACCTTGATTCAGAGGAGACTCAGCAAGCCAAATCCACTCACCTTGTCTTACTGCTTTGTCCACCTCAGAGGCATTCTGCAGGTCCATGACGACATTCCGGTAACAGAGTTTCCCCTGCCAGGCCTGGCCTTCATGTAACCGCTTCAGTTTCAGTTCCAAGGGACATCGAGTGACAATCCCTGCAGCAGTTCCAAAGACAGAGGTGACTCAGCAGTTGCTGTGGATGACACACAGCCTTGTCCTGTGTGACATTGCCAGAGGGGGCTTGTCCAACTTCCCGCTCAGGGTAGGATTGTCACTGGCACTACACGAGGGCAGCCATGGCTCTTCCCACACATGCCTGGTCTTTCAAACCTCCACAGATGGAGATTTGCTTCCCTCTGGGTGAACCTTTTCAGTGCTGCACCTAAATCCTATGAAAACTTTCCCTCAAACTAAAAAACAAACTAGTGGTTATTGCCAACTCACACAGAACTTGCAGAAATTATATGTGTGAATATACGCACACACAGAGCTGAAAAATGAAGACTTCTTGAGCTGCAAAGTCTTCCAACAATCTTCTCTGACTTAAATAATGTTTTGTTTTTAAGTATGGATCCTTGTACATTTTTTACCAAAAAAACCCTCCCCAAACCCACAAAATAACCCCCAAAAGCAAAACAAAAATAGAAGGTATCTGTAAGAAAATATTGTTAAAAAACCGTAAATGAACACAAAAAGCAAATTTCAAAACTAGTTTTCCACATGAAAGTGATAATCTTTCCTGGGGAATGCACAGAGGCAGCTGATGTTACCTTTCAGCCCCTCCACAGTTTGGGACAACTACACTACACTTCCCATCCTCTGGTCTCTTGACCAACCAGAACATGTGCTTTGTTGGAGTTACCCTGTGAAGCCCCCCCAGTACATCCATTTCTCAGTCATTGAATGATCCAATTCTAGACAAAAATTCTAGACAAAAACTCAAAGTGAAATTTAGGTAAAAACCCAAGCAAGTTAATTCTTACCATTGCCCCTGGGAAGAGCAACACCAGACAGGGCTTCTAGGACAGAACTTTTCCCAGAGCTCTGGTCTCCAATCACTGCAATTGCAGGCAAAGACAGGTCCTTTTCTATTCCAAGAGCCCTCAGGCTGTCGACGAGATCAATGCAGGGCCGGATCTTTTCCTCATATTGGTTGTACAAAGTGTATTCTGCACCCTGCCAGAGTTAAACTTACAATGAATTTTCCATAATTTTAAAATAAGTTGTTTCTACAGAAAAAAAAAAAAATTAGACATCTTTTCCAGCTCATCATTCTGTAGTAAAACCTATTTACTGGCATCAAGCTGTATTTCATATCACTGTGCATCCTTGCATCTCCATGTTATAAACAGGTGTATGTGAATATAAAAAGAATCAGTTGAGGTTGCCTCAGTGACCATCCTTAGTAAAAATATCAAATTTTGGAAGCTATCCTGAGAAGGTAAAGAGTAGGAGACCACATTACTAAGTGTGCTTTGTTACTGTTTTAAATAACTGCCATTTTCTTCCACTCAGATGTACTGAAGCATGTCTGCAAATGAAGACTGGTTTCAGTAATCACAGAATTTAGCACAGAATAACTTATTAAATCTTTGTTTTGGAGTTTGAAGATTTAGTTTGTGCACAGACACCAAAAGTCTTCTGCTGCAGCATCCTTAACAGGTGGTTAAAATCTTTGAGATCATCATGGCTCTTCTTTCTTTGATTCATTTTAGGCTCAAGTAAGGAATGAAGAAGTGGCTTGTTTTAAATGACTGATTATTGTCATTTTTTGTTTTTGATACATGTGCCAAATACTAACACAGGCTCTGCATTTACATGAAAACAAGCCAGACAGTTTCCAGTCTTTTACAAAAATGATTCATCTGCACATTGAATATGCTCAACTAAAGTATATAAAAATCAGGTTCCTCTCTCCAGTCTGATTGCTGCATTTAGAAATTCAATTTTGAGAACACCAATATGTTTCAGACATATTGAACCAGGCACATTCAAACCTGATTTTTTTGAAAAGAAAAATTGAAGTTTCTCTCCATCACTTTTATCCATGAAAGCCACATCTAAAAGTATATCTGTCGATGAGATGTACTCAAATAGCAGATTTTTTTTCTTTCAAGATGAGGAATATAGAATACATTACTGGAGATAGGCATTTTAAAACCTTATTGATAAATCCTGCCCACTATCTTCGCTATGATGTTTAATAGCTAGTAACTTCTCAAAAAGCTTCATTAAGTACGTCACAGACTTAAAACCAATCCATTTTCGGTGTCAAATATCCAAGCAAGTTATTATCAACCTTTCTCTGCATTTCTGTTGAAGGTAGTAGAGCCTCAAGTAAAATAAAAATCTCAGCTTTTACAATTTCTGTTCAATATTTGTTGTTAAGAATAAAAGAGATACATGTCACACATTAAATTGACTTCTAGGCTGCAGCCATCCTTTTTATTTAGGACTTGCAGTATTTATATCTGCAGATTAATTGCAGGTAACTGTCCTCCTAGTTACACAAATGACTGCTTGGCCCAGATCCCAAGTGCAGATTGCCCAAAGAGACAAAGGAATTCATTTTGGGGCACAAAGTGAACGAACAGAGCAGGAGTGGGGAGGATCTATGCCCTCTTCTTGCCTTACCTTGTCCTGTTCTCCGGAATACTCTTTCTCCAAGTCCCTCTGCTCATACTTAGGCCTTCTCTCAAACTTGTTCTCTGATATGTGACCAGATTCTTCTTCTGTCTCAGCTGGAAGAGGTACTGCAAAAGCTTCTGAAGACGGTTTTAAGAAAGGAAATACAAACCCTTCTTTCTTCGAGGCATCTTTGGTTCTTTGAGAAGGTGGACTGAATATTGCATTCTTTTTATCCATGTTCTGGTGATTTCTTGGCCTACCAAATGTTTGCAGGTTGTCCCTAAGTGCTTGACTTAATAGTGGTTACTGCCTGGTCCAAGCACTCTTAGGTGCAGCCTCTGAAATCAAACATGGGGCAATGAATGACTCCAGCTTGCAACAGTAATCATGGCAGAGAAAATCAAACACCACTTTTATTTCCTGATTCAAACCCTCGGTAGATACCGAGTGCCACAGCTCTTTTCAAACCACTAAAATTAATCTCCAGAGGATAGACTTGAAACACTTGTCCCTGCTTCTCTTATGGTATTTTTGTGGGTGTGTATTTTCAAAGCAAACTAACAAACAAAAAAATATTTGGTTTTGAGAGAAAAAAAGTTCCACCAGTTTTTGCAAAAAGTTGGTTTTCCTCAATGAAATATTTTGCTGAAGGGTGTTTGGAGAAGCTCAGTCAGTATCTGCAGATAATGTGAGAATCCTTAACTTTGTGGGGTCAGGAGTGTAGGGCTGTGGGTCTACACGGGTGGGCCACCAGCAATGACAGTGGGACACTGTTGTGGTGTTAAGTAGCCAGAGTTTTTTATTAGCTGGGGGGACTATGAGAGAGGCTTCTTTAAGAAGCTGCTGGAAATCTTTTAGCTCCAAGCTAGTCAAGATCAGCTGACAACACCTCTAAATATGATAACATATTTAAGAAGGAGAAGAAAAAAAAGCTGGGCAGAATATCATGGCAGCTTAAGAGAGAGGAGAGTGAGAAGTTTGATTAACACCAAGGTCAGAGAGAAGGAGAAAGAGAAGATGCCTTAAACACTGAAATAGGGCCCCAGTAACCTGTAGGGGACCATAGGAAGTGAAGATTCACATGCACACCCATGGGAGACCATGGTGGAGCAGAGAAGTGCTGGAGGAGAGAGGCTGTGATCCTGTGGGACGTTTGATGTTTGTGTCTGGAGCAGAGGGGCCTGATGGAGTCCTGTGGGCCATGGGAAGAAGAGACCCACACTGGAGCAGCAGAGCAGCATTTCTTGGGAGGACTGGTAGCCCGTAAGAACCTACACTGAAACAGCCAAGCAGCACCTGAATAACTGCACCTATGGTAAAGTGACTTATGTGCCAACAATACCTGAAAAAAGCTGTTGTCAGTAACAAATCTGCTAAGAAGTGGTTTGTAACAGACTGTTTTCCGTGGAGAAGACCCCACGAGGAAAGCTGGGGTGGGACTCTCTCTTCTGAACAGCAGCAAAGAAAACCTCTGATCATAACCCCCCCACTCCCGTCTTCCTGAGCTGCTGGGGGAAGGAGAAGGATCTTAAAAGGGAGGGGTGGGGGGGAGAAAGGTGTCTGGAACACCCATCAAACTTCTCACTCTTAAACTCTTAAGCTCTGATTTTAGTAGTAGTAGTAGTAGTGAATACTTAATGCAGTAGTAGTAGTGAATACTTCATATTCTAAGTTAGAGCCCATTTTGCTTGTGTGAAGTAGTTAATAAACAGTTGCTTGTAATCCTTATCACAAAAGTTGAGGGTTTTTTTCCTTCTCTGAGAAGTTTTGGATCAGTGTATGGGCTCTCAGCATTTAGCCGGAGTCAAACCATAACAGAACACAAAGCCCATATTCTGCTGCGAGGCCAACTGAGCTCTCTTGTGGTGAAACACTTGTCAGACTCAAGTCTGGCATCTATTTTAGAAGCTTTGTATCTTGGTCCCCTCCTCTACAGCTTAAAACTCCCTCCCAAAAGCAGACTTTGCTTGATAGGATGTTAGATAAGAGACAACTAGGAGACTTTACTTTCTTGTTTAGCTTTTCTTTATGTAAAAGTTTTGGTTTATTTTCTAGGGGTGACTGAAGAAACTAGAAGCTTTTGATGTGACATTTTCCAAGGAAAGTGATTTCCAGAGCGAGTGATTTAATAGAAAAAAAAAACCCCAGCAGTATTTTTTAAAAGCTAGATAAATTTTTTAACCTCTCTCTGCCAAAACCAAGATCTGTTTAACTGAAATATTTGGGCAAATGAGTTAGGAGAAACACATCTTTGCTTGAAGTGACTTCCTGTTTTGTTAATTTTTTTGGTTGAATTAGGTTTACAGGTTTTCTAATTTAAGCAGATGTCAAAATAGGATGATCAAACACAATGTAAGTTAAACTTTCAAAGTATAAAACAAATTTAGAAAAAACACCACATACTGTAGCAGAGTAGTCAAGAGAAGGTTCTGGGCCAGGCGTGAGAAGTGGGATACAGTGATTATGTGGATAATTATGATTAGATTTATTGCTAATGCAGTATCTAAATAACAGCTTTGTCATCTATTACAGTGGATTAGAGTCAGGTCAAGGTTCTTCTGTTGAATCACAAGCTTCAGTGAGACCCTGTTGCTTCCAAAACTTCTCAGAGAAGTCTAGCTGTGTCTTGGTCCAGTTAGATTTGATCAACAATCTATGTCTAAAGAGTTACAATACAAACAGATTCAGCCAGAAATGTACAGGTTTACAGTCTTTGGAGTTACACAATTCACAATTATAAAGCAACAAAGCACCTATGCAGCCACTTTAGGATTTTATTTCTGTATTTGACTGGATCTTGGGTATTTACACACCTGTCTGAAAGCATTGGGGCTGAAGGGGGTGCTGGTGGTGGGGTCGGAGAGGGAAAAGGGGTGAGAACGACTTGGAAATTCCCTGCAGAGTTCTGCAAAGTTCTCCCTCGGGAGACCTATTTGTCCTGTTGGCTCAGTCCCCAGCAGCATTTTATACCCTTTTAAGGCCGATGTGCACCAAAGCTAATCGACAGCATCTCAGCACCCCCGTCTCTGGCATGACTGAGTTATCTGTGGCATGAATTAGTTATGCAAGCATCCAGTCACCCGGCAGTGCCCACCTGGTGCGCTTATCTTAGGACAAATCCCACTGCTGTCAGGGCTGGAAGGGATGCATGAGGAGACCCGACTATTTTTTGTCACCCTTCACACACCTAGAAGGGATGCAGATCATGGGGTACAAACACACTGACACACCTTAACAAAGATACCTGCAGTGAGCAGCTGACTAAACCACCTTGTGGATTTGTGAGGTTCTCCCCCCGGACCTGGAAAAGGTCAGTAGGTCGGTGCCACCCTTACCTGTGCCACACGGGCATAGTGATTTCTTTGTGTACTGAGCCGTGACAACATCGGATGAAAGAAAGAAAGAAGGGAAAAAAAAAAAAAAAGGCGCTGCGATTTTAAAGTGCCCGTCTGAAAAGGGGCAGGATCCACATGTGAAACGTGACACCGGGGTGACGTGATGATACTGAAAGTCTGCCAACTATTTCCCTTCACCAGAGCTGCCCCTGCCTCCTCCTTTTCCCTGCACTTTACTTAAGATTTTTGGCTGCCTGTGTGTGGGAACCTCTCCCGTAACACAAAGCACTGTGCTGCACAACCACACGATGCACCAACCTGCTGATGCTTCTGGAGAGCAGCTGCCTTGTTTTTCTCTAACCATCCTGGCTTTGCATCTCAAGGAGATAAAAAAATCCCCTATCAAGCCCAAAGTGCAGAGCTGCAGTGCTGAACCCACACAGCTCTTGTATTTATTCACCCTCTGTCCAGCCAGAGGAGCACATGGACTTCTGGCTGACATACCCGGTGACTTCAGGATATTTGCATAAAACACACAGTCTCTGGGTGGTACATTTGTTAATTCTGTCTTCTCAGAAAAAAATGAGGCTTATGATGTTACACATAAATACTACTGGCTATATCACATTGCTGAACACTGCCTCCCTTGCAGTGAGCAGGAGAGTTAAAGTCCCTGCAGGTACTTTAAAATATGTGTTCCAATTCAAATGCCATCTCTAAGTTGTGTCCTTTTAAAGAGGAAATAATACTAATGTCTTTTCTTTTTCCCACTCTAGAAAGCAACAAATTCCTGGCAAACTTGTTTAAACACAACCTACTTTAGACTCTTATGCAGCCTTCTCACATTAAAAGAAATGAAGATAACAGTCAAAAATTGCATTATAATTTTTAGAAGAAGGAAAAAAGAAACTTACCCTTGTAAGTGTCCTGCAGAAAGGAGAAGCAGTAACTGTTTTGAACTTCTTCGAGTGCTTTTTTATTTACAGGCTCCACCTACAGACCGTGACAAGGGTCAGGAGAAACGAAACCAATTCTGTCATGAAAAATAGTTGGTTTTTGTGGAAAATGTCCAGGCTTTTTTTTTTTTTTTCAAAATACAGAGTTGCCATGAGTTGGTACCACTTGCTTACTTTGCACTCAGGGTTATCTTAACACCTGAATCATGTCGGTGGGAAGTGGAGACCTCACACCCATAAGTTCATGGAGTCACAGAGTCATAGAATGATTTGGGTTGGAAGAGACCTCAAAGATCACTTAGTTCCAACCCCCTGCCATTTGCAGGGACACCTTCCACTAGACCAGGTTTCTCAGAGCCCCATCCAACCTGGCTTTGAACACTTCCAGGGGTGGGGAATCCCCAGCTTCTCTGGGCAACCTGTGCCAGGGCCTCCCCACCCTCACAGGGTTTATTTATCCCTCACAGGATTATTTCTTCCTAATATCTAATCTAAACCCACTCTCTTTCAACTTAAAGACATTCCCCCCTACATGCCCTTGTAAAAAGTCTCTCTCCAGTCTCTCACTGAAGCCTCACAGAAAGCACCCACACCTCTGTACCACTAGTCAGCAGATGGTACCCAGGTGAAACTAAGCTTAATTAATGGTGAAGTTAAGATTAGTGAATTACAGATTATTAGTTAACCACTGGGTAGCCTTTGGATATTTGTCACTAACACAGCAAATGCATTTATCAACAGCAGTTCTGAATCTCTTATCACTGTCACCTGAATAAACAGTTTTCAGCTTTGCAAAACTGTCACCATGAAAGTCCTTGGAGGGGCTCTGTCAGGTAAATGTGAAATCCATACTCCTGAGGTGACAGTTTCATGATCGCTCTGGAAACACTAATGTGTTGGTTTTTTTCCTCTCATTTCCTTGTATGCCAGCCAACTTTCCTCTTATTGTTTAGTGAAGAGCAGAAATGAAACTCCTCACAACACAGCTGGCCTCCTCCTCACTTGGCTCTGCTGCATGAGAGTGTCAGGGGCAAATGGCAGAGGTACTTGGAAATACTGCCCTTGAACAACAACCCCCTTCTACTCCCCCCAAAAAGTCATCTCACTGAGTCAGCTCACTCACTCCTGGAGCAAAACCTGAAGATTTGAGTGGAGCCCAGGCAAGATGCTGTATCCCACTCCCACCAGTGCTGCCTGCTGGGGATGTTGGTCCTGTGCCACCCAGGAGACCCTTTTAGCCTCCTCATCCCTTCATGCAAAAAAACAAGTGTGTGAGGGCCCCCTCCACATGATAGGGAGTATTTTTCCACCTCACAGTGAGACTTTCCAGCCCAGGCAGGGTGGCAAATCATGACACCACTCACCTGAGCTGTGCCATGGCTGTCAGGGGGTGACAGGAAAGCAAAGTGACACACAGTGTCATTAGTCTGTGTTATGCANTTGGGCTTCCTCGCTTTGCACACGCTTTGGTGTGTTAAACCCAGGTTAGGGTGACATGCTAAAGTTGTGATAAAGCTTAATAAACAGCAAGAAAAACTGAGAAGCTGCGAGTTTCATTCCTTTATCTGGTACCGGACTTTGATAACAAGAAGCAATTACTACGGGCATTTTTTACAAGAACATAATACACTGCTTCAGGGCAGTCGAGGTCTCAAACTGTTTCTCAAGTCCTTGTGCTGTTTTCTTAACATCACTGGGTCAGGGTGCTCCCTCTTCTGCTTTCTTTGCTCTCCTGCCCTCATTTTTGTGTTTTTATAGGCTCTAAGCAACATCACTATGCTTTGTTCAGTCAGGGGCTTCGCAAGTCGGATGCAGGACCAGCCCTCACTTCTCACTCCCCCTGGTTTTGACAACTGCCTCTGTTGATCATCTGTTGGTCATCTGCTCTCAATTCCCAGCTGTTTTGGTGGGTTTCAAACAGCCTTGCTCTAGTCCCTGGGTCTGACTGAACAGCAGCCACAGTTCTCCAGACCCAGCCCTTTTTCCTGCTTCCTCATCCAGCAGTGACTCAGAGGGTTTGTTTCTGATCTTTGGCTCCAGGTATGTGGCAGCATGTGACACAGAGCCAGTGCTGCACAGGTACCACCATGGCTGCCCATGGGCTGCAGCTCTTAAGCTCTCCCAGACTTCCCCCTCATCCCTCTTCTTGCACTCAAGTGTATGGGACACCAATCTGAGTAGGATCTAAGTCATACTGTTGTCCCAAAACTTTCTCCCAGTGTGCAGGAGGCTGATCCACACACAGAGTTGAGGTATTTGATTTATTATATAATAAATAATATTTATTTATCATATTTACAGTTCTGCACACAAAGGGGTACTGGGTGAAAAATCCACAAAGCCAGCACGACTATCAAAGATTTTCACTATTTATATATTTTAGCAAAGAAAGGCATTAACCCGGCTACAGGTTAAGTAGTTCTCTTATTAATTAGTATTCTCTTTTCTATTGGTTAAATGATTCTCTCACTTATTATGCTAATTAGTTTTCATGCTCAAGCTCCTCTTTTTGAGTTGGTGGTCCCAATTTCCCCTTGCTGGAATTACCCTTTCCTGGTCTGATGAGCTGACCTGGTTTTGTTCCTCATAATGTGGCATTATCTCAGTTGTTTCACCAAGTGTCCTTGGTTTGCTGGTTCAGCACTCTGTTGTGCCTAATTTCAGTTGATATATTATCTTGAATTTCTTTCTTCTATTTTTTTTTCTACAGCTGCTGCAATTACTGAGACATGTTAAACACGATTTATCTATTTGGGAGCCATTCATCATTTCTCCCCTTTGAGGCTATGAGGTCTGTCTCTATGACAAGACTCAAAAGC
The DNA here is from genome assembly GCA_013390005.1 of Calyptomena viridis. NCBI lineage: Eukaryota > Metazoa > Chordata > Aves > Passeriformes > Eurylaimidae > Calyptomena > Calyptomena viridis. The sequence goes on along the minus strand of WEIV01017862.1, from coordinate 333,768 downwards.
CTCACTTTTTACAACCACCACACTTTTTTTTTTCCCAAAAGGAATCAGGGGGATGATAGGTCAGTCTATGGCTTCACAATGATCCAAACGCAAATATACAGTGCTGCAATTAAGACAAGGTATAGCAGGGTTAATATTAAGAGAACAACAACAGGGTGAAGGGTCTTATTGAAAATCCCTGTAGCAGCTGGTGCCCACCCAAAAAGAGTGTCCCACCATTGATGTTCCACATGGATAGCAGCACCTCTCTTCCCGTTGTCAAATTTTCCCACTTGAACACAAAGAGTCTGTATCTTCTCATCCTCTGGAATGCAAGTGAAAGCATCATTCAAATCCAAAACACTCAAATAACTATTTGTACACAATTATTTGGTTTATTGTTCTTAAATCCTGTACCAGCCTATACTCCTGAGAACTAGACTTTTTTACTGGGATGGACACTCTCCAGGAAGCATTCAGTCCTGCATTTAGGACAGAATTCTCAGGTTCCTCTGAGCTCTGGTTCATTAATAAACAGATTCAAGCCTTCCATGCTTTTCCTTGTGAGATATACAGTTTTCCCAAAAAGTTATTAAAGCATTTATCTTGCATAATAGATCTCGTCCTAACAATGGAGAGGGACATTCTGACATATAGGAATTCATGAATCAGTTGAGTATCTCCAGTTGTGCACTCCATGAGTTGTAAGAATAGTCACAAACCCAATTTTCCCATTAGTCCAACAATCAGAATTGTAACTTTTCTTAGCAGGCCCTTCCAGTGGGTTATTACTGAATGTGTGGCTCTGCCATCCATCAAAAATGCCTGGTTTCAGTTGATATATTATCCTAAATTTCTTTCTGCTATTATTGTTTTTTCTAGAGCTGCTGCAATTACTGAGACATGTTAAACATAATTTATCTATCTGAGAGCCCTACATCAATACTAGTGATCAGATTATGAATTTTCAGCAGTGTCTTTGTTACAGGATCAGTTTGGTTATAAGGTTTTGTTTAATCACAGGACTGTGTTTCTCAAAAGAGAGGAACTCTGGGCAGTATCACTTGCTGTGAAGGGTGAAATCAGTTCTTTCTCCACATGTCAAGATTTTGGTTCTTCTATTTTCTCCTGAAACACAGAAATAAAATCTTTACCCCCTTAGAGTTAAATGTTTAGTATAAGGCACTGAAAACAGTTTTCATGTTTATGTAATGATTTATAACAGCTTGTTTCACTGGCAACACAGTTCTATAGATTAAGACAAAACAATAAAGGATGTTTAAAACAGATTAAGTAGAATTTCATTCAAATCTGAAAGTGCAGGGTATGTTTTGAAATATGTTTTGAAATTTTAATGAACAGAAAAACAGGACACAATGCGAAAGATGAATGACCAAGCATTTGTCAAAGCCATTTAAAATTATAATTTAAAAAGAAATATTGAAATGTGATGTAAATGTGCTAGTTGGCAGGTTCATTATGTAGCATAAACCATTAGGAAAAATCCTTAATCATAAAATTATTCAGATATTATACTGGATGTTGTCCAGTCAAACCTTATAAATCTAAGTGGTTCAGACTGTGTTGCCTCAGGCTTTATCCCCTTGAGCTTTGAAAGCCTTCAAGTATGGAGATTCCACAGCCTCACCAGGAAATTCATTCAAATGATTAACTAATGATTTTTTTTTTACTTTTTCTTCTTCATATCCAGTTGGATATGCTCCCCTATGTTTCAGTTTATGTCCCCTGCCTCTCATTCCCCCAGTGTGCATCTCTGCAAAGAGCTCAGCACTATCCTCTCAGCCATCAGGGGCTGCTACAAACCCACGTGCAGAACCACCCCTTGCCCTGTGTCCTGGCTTTGGCTGAGGATAGAGTTAATTTTCTTCCTAGTAGTTGGTACTGAAGTGTGGACTCACAGACTCACAAGAAGTTGTAAGAGCAGGAATGTTTATTGCAGTGCTGGGAAAAGATTTCCTCCTAAGCCCACCCACAGCCCACCCACCGAGGGAGTTAACTAGTAGGGGTTAAATGCACCTAAGTTATGCATATTTATGACTATCTCATGCATATACATTATATTTCCCAGAATAGTCATTACATATTACAATTAATTCGGAGAACTCATTAGCATAGGTCTCCTCCCCATCTCTGCCCAATCTCCACCCAATCTCCACCACTCCCAGGACTCTTCAGGGATCTTCAGAGATGAAGTAAGTACTCCTCCTCAGGTATTTACTCAAACTGTGGCCAAGAAACCACTTTGTTACAAGCTCAGCAAACCACAAATCATGTTTTGGTCTTGGAAGGACAGGGTACTTCTGCTGTGTCGCTTCTCTGGGTTGTTTTTGTTATTCCACTCTCAGTTCTACCTTATCTTATGCTTACTAGGGCATATGTGCCCAATCCTAAAAAAACATACTGCATACAGCTCTGACTTAATTCTACAGATTTCTTAAAAACTTATATTAAAACTGATACTAAAACCCCCTTTCTAAGACAATTTCCCCCCTTTTCTTTCTCCTTGGCAAATTTGGTTGCTTTACACCAAACTCATCTGATTGAGAGTTCTCTGAAGGTACTTTCCACTCTCAACCTTCCATCTTAGTCGATGCCTCTTCCGCTCCTCATAACCATCATTAGTGCATGTACACATCCACATAAAACATCGTGCCCCCAAACATACAATTCCTAAAACTATAATTATAACTATTGCCATAAAAAGCTGCTTCAGCCATGCCAAGTTTGGCAGCCAAGATGTAAATTTATCCTAAAGCTCTTGAAAGCCCCAAGTGCCATCCTGATGTAGAATCTTTGTCTGGTCCCAAATGCTTTCTGCAATGATATTACATAATCTGTTAATACTTCATTCCCATTTTCTGCAGATATCCCCACTTGTACCATATAAGGTCTCCCATACAGAATATCAAAGAGACTTAACCTTTCTTTAGCTCTTGGTTTGGTTTGAATTCTTAAAAGAGCCAAAGGCAGGGCCTGAGGCCAGGGCAACCCTGCCTCCTGGCCTAGCTTTACAATTCGCTGTTTGAGGAGGTGATTCACCTTTTCTACCTGGCCACTGGCCTGTGGTCTGTGTGCTGGGTGTAGTTGCCAATCCACCCCCAGGATTTTGCTGACCTGCTGAACCACATTTGCAATAAAGTGGGGTCCTCTATCTGAGGACATCACAGCAGGCACCTCAAATCTCAGGATTATTCCATGTAGCAAGATCTTTGTTACCTCCCTTGCTTTGTTAGTTCTGCAAGGGAGTGCTCTGGCCAGCACTTAGATGTCACTTAGGAGCAACAGGTACCAATGACCCGCTTTTCTTGGCAGTTCTGCAAAATCAATTTGCCAGTGTTGTCCTGGGCAACTTCCTTTCCCTATTTGCCCTGACGCTATTTTGTGACAGGACTGGGGATTATTGTGTAGGCAAATTTCACCTTGCTGTGTTACCTGTTTGATGGTGGTATACAAGTTCCATGCAAGCATTTGCAAGTTCAGGAACTTGTGTAAGGCCTCTACCCCCCAGTGGGTTTATCTGTGTTCTGCCATAATCAATGCAGATTATGGCATAATCTGGTATTATATAATAAGGTGGATGGAACTACGATCTTACCTTGTGGAGTCTTGGCCCATTTACCCGCTTCCACTTTTCCTCCTAAGTCTTCTATTAATTTCTGATCTTCTTTCAAATATTTTGGTACCTCGTTCTGATCAATTTGTAGTTTACTGTCCAGGATCAAGGACTGAATCTCAGTGGTGCCTTTTTCTGATGCCATTTTTGCCTCCTGGTCTGCATTAGAATTTCCAATTTCTTGTTCTGTGGTTCCTCTCTGATGAGCTTTACAATACATGATTGCTACTTTTGCTGGTAACTGGACTGCATCTAATAATTTAAGGATCTCTTTGGCTTGCTTTATATTCTTCCCTTGACTATAGCACTGTGTTTTGGAGAATTATGTTGGTAACACTGGGATGTTTTAGTTGTTGCTATGTGGTGTTTACCCTAAGTTACCCTAAGTCAAGGACATTTCAGTTTCCCATGCTGTGGCAGTGAGCAGATGTACAAAAAGCCAGGAGGGAGTTCCCCATTAGCTCAGAGGCCTGTGTGAGGTTTTAAATCAAACTGAAGATCTGGTTTGTAGGCTTTATGTTGCCTACATACAAATGAGCGCAAGATGGGAATGAGAATCACAGGTCCCCGAAGAAAGTGAGGAGAAGAGTGTTCCAGAGGATGGAAGCTGATGGTCTTTCTGTGATAAGAAGCTGTTACTGCCCGGAGGTGCTTTGCAGTTCAAATGCAAAGCTGGTTCAGCACAAGCTGGTGGAGGCAAAAAGCACTTTGTCCCGTATGGTAGGAAGGAGTGGGTGGTGACTTGAAAGGCTTCAAGCTGAACAGGGGAGTGGAAAGGTCACAGAGAAAAGATAATTGGTGGAGGGTGTGTTCTCAGGATGTGTGTGTGTATGAAGGATCTGAAAAATACAACATCAGTGGGTAGAATATTCTCCATGGTTCAGAGCAAAGAGACACACCTAAGTCAGACCCTTTTCTTTAGTTACATGTTCCTGAGCTTTGCTCTTCTCTAGTAAGGGATGAGCTGCAGGGAATTGGCTGATATGCTGTGTATGAACTCTTCCATCTCTTCCTGCAAATGTCTCAAGCATATTTGTGTGCTTTTTGACTTGGCTGAAGTTTGTGTCACAGTACCAAGTGTTTGACGTGCAAGTTTCATCCTTACAGATGAGAGGGACAATCCTGAAGAACATGAAGAAAGGGATAAACCCTGTCCTTGTTCATGTGAGTATCCATCACTCTGTGTCTTTCTGTTGGTCACAGACAGAAGTAGTAAAGAGCCTAACCCAGCAGCAGCTGACAAGATGACATTATCTTTCTGTCTCCAAATTTCCAGGTAATCCGAAGTAAAAGCAAGTAAACAAAGCAAAGACTGGACTAAAGTATCAAATGAGAAATAAGAGCTTTATCAGAATTTCCTTTTGAAATGTGTGATGGATTAAACACCCCCACAAAACAAACCCCACACAACAAAATTGACAAATAACCCCAGTGAACTGAAGCTATCAAAAAGCAATGGGAAAGAGGAAAAAATGACAAGAAAATCCACCTCCCCCACAAAGAGGGAAACTGTTTCTTCAATTTATATAAAACATTGTGACTAAGAATTATAACATCGTTATCTAGAGTGTAAACCTATTTGTCCAAGGGGTATTAAAATCTGTTAATCATCATTATGATGACAGTATCTAAATGGTTGTCAGGAGGTAATGGATCCTGACATCTGGACATTTACAAGTGGTGATATTTTTATCTAACCTTTTTTCCTACTTTTGTAGCTTCTCATAATGAGAATGGAATAGAAGAGCATTATCTGTTACAGATAAGGCAAATAAAGTCAGTTTCTCACAGCTTTTAGTGTTCAAGTATTACAATTTGGGTGTGACAGGAAGAGTCTGAAGGCTAAAATACAGCACATAGTATATATGATTGTCCAGGAACTGCTCAGTGTAACCAGCTCTGCATGAGCTTCTTTCACTTCTGTTTCTTTAATCTCGTTACAGAGGACCTGGCAGCCCAGACAGCCAAGGGATATGTTGTATTCCTGCTGAGTTGCCCTGCAATAAAAACTGTGAGAAATGGTATCATAAAAAACTCCTGAGCCCTCATTTTTAGTACAGTGCTATAAAAGTTTTAAGAGAACAACAAAATAAAAATAAAACCTCAGTTTCATCCATGGGATAGTTATGCAAGGGATGGGAGGATTGCACCACTGGGCTGGGCTCCCATCTGAGGGGAATTTTTGTATTCCTGCATAATCCAGAAGGGGAGAGCTGTGGGCAGCAGCAGGGAGATTGGGGAACTGTCTCACAGAACAAGGTTATTCTGCATCAAAGTCTCACCAGCCCTCAGCCCCTCCTCTGGAAGGGGTTCTCAGGAGCTTTACACAGGTATGGGTTTCGTGACAGGGAAGCCCATCAGGACCCGAACTTTCTGTGCTTCTGGCCCATTCTCTGAAATGACATGACAAAGCCCTCACAGTTCATTCATGAGAGCTGTGAGAGGTGGGTCAGTAAAGAAGAGATCACTCTAAAGCATTTGCTGGTTATGTGCAGAGGTGCTCTCAGCCCAGTTTTGCAGTCAATGAAGTGAACAGGGGTGCATGGAATTTTGGTGAACTCTGAGGTTCAGGCACTTTACGTGTCTCTCAAAATCCTCAATTGATTATTTGTGCAGGAGCTGTAGCTGTGTCCCCCAATCCCTCCTGTCAAACTTATCAACTGGTCCATAAATCAGTTCTAACTATAACATACTTTCACATGCACATATATGAAGTATTTTAAATCAAAGGGATCAAAAGCCTGATCAGAAAATCCTCCATGTCAGGAGAAAGCACATACCACAATAAACATCAGATTCCTTGATCTTTTATAACCAAAGACACCACACATAATTGCTCTGCATTTGCCCAGTATTAAAGACTCGTGATGAGTCACACAGCAGTGACCTCTCAAGGGGAGGAACTTTTGTTTTTCATTCTTCTGTGAAAGCTGGTTGCTTTCGTTTTCCTTTGAACACGTCAGCTCCAATGGCACAGTGAGGGAGAGGTGATTTTTCTGTTCTGATTTATTTTCCTAGCTCATCTGAGTAAATACTCCTGTAGATACACTGAGTATTGGGTCTCTTGTCTCTAGAGCAGGGTTTGATGGTTGCAAGTGGAAAGTGTATTTATCCAAGTATGAACAGCCAGTGAAATCAGGTCCCCTGCTTCTCAGATGCCAGGGATTTTGAGATCAGCCATGGGAGAGGAGTCTCAAGATGTTAAACCCAAGGAAAGCTGAAAAGGGGTCTGGCTGGGAGGACGGCATGTTTATAAAAGTTAAAGTGTCCTGGTCTTTGAAGAGATTTTCTGTGCACAGGTGTGTTATGGTTTGACTCTGGCTAAATGCTGAGAGCTCACACACATATCCAAAATTTCTCAGAGAAGGAAAAAAAACCCCTCAACTTTTGTGATAAGGATTACAAGCAACTGTTTATTAACTATTTCACAAAGAAAACAGGCTCTAACTTAGAATATTAAATATTCACTACTAAAGCTACTAAAATCAGAGCTTAAGAGTTCAAGAGTTTAAGAATTTAAGAGTTTAAGAGTGAGAAGTTTGATAGATGTTACAGATACCTTTCTCCCTCTACCCCTCCCTCTTTCAAAGATCTTTCTCCTCTCAGCAGCCCAGGAAGGCAGGAGTGGGGAGGTTATGATCAGAGGCTGTTTCTGCTGCTTCTCAGAGGAAAAAGAAGTCCACCCCCAGGCTTTCCTATTGGGTTTCCTCCCAAAAACAGTCTGTTACAAACTGCCTTGTGAGTTGTACTGACAACAGCTTTTTTCAGGTATCGTTGTCACATAAGTCACTTTACCATAGCTGCAGTTATTCAGGTGCTGCTTGGCTGTTTCAGTGTGGGTTCTTATGGGCTACCAGTCCTCCCAAGAAATGCTGCTCTGCTGCTCCAGTGTGGGTCTCTTCTTCCCATGGCCCACAGGACTCCATCAGGCCCCTCTGCTCCAAACACAGACATCAAACATCCCACAGGATCACAGCCTCTCTCCTCCAGCACTTATCTGCTCCAGCGTGGAGTCCTCCAGTCTTCCATGGGTTTGCAGGCAAATCTTCACTCCCTATGGTTCCCCACAGGTTGCTGGGGCCCTATTCCAGTGTTTAAGGCATCTTCTCTTTCTCCTTCTCTCCGACCTTGGTGTTAATCAAACTTCTCAGTCTCCTCTCTCTTAAGCTGCCATGATGTTCTGCCCAGCTTTTTTTTCTTCTCCTTCTTAAATATGTTATCACAGAGGTGTTACCAGCTGACCTTGACTTGCATGGATCTAAGAAATTTCCAGCAGCTTCTTAAAGAAGCCTCTTTCATAGCCCCCCCAGCTAATAAAAAACTCTGGCTACTTAAAACCACAACAAGGTGGCAGTTCCTGCAGAGCAGCTCCGGACATTCCAGCCCCTCCAGTACATCCAGCACTCACAAGAGTGTCCTGCAATCACACAGTGCACTGCACACTTGCAACAGGGCCCTTCACACTCACAGAAATCCAGAGAGACTCAAGGTGTAATTCTTCCACTTGCAGTCCTTGCAGGCAATGAAATCTGATCAGGTAGCAAAACTGGAATTTGTAGTCAGGGGTGACTTCAAAACACTAACAACCCTTCGGAAAGTTTTACTTCCAGACCTCATTCCTCTTTTTCAAGCCCAACCTTCTGGCTCTGGGGAGAAGAAAGAAGTTCAGTCTCATTCCTGAGAACTCTGGTAGGGAATTCCCAGGAGATAGAAAGCAGCTATAAAATGCACAACCACGTGAGATTTATTTGGGAAGTACAAAGTTGAAATATGTATTACTTTTGGCTGAAAAATAATTATAAAAAAAATTTAAAAATTATTCTGAGTGAGACCTGAATGGAGACTGGGACAGGCTAAAGCATCTATCTCTGTGCTCTCTTCTTTGGAAGAAGGAGCTGCTAGTGTGAAGTTTGTGTTTTCAGGAGGAGAAGCTACATTTCTTGTGCTGCTGAAAATCTCCTCTGGAAAGGAAAATAAAAAACCCAACAAAAAAAAAGAAACCACAAAAAAACCCAAAAAACAAACCAACAAACCAAAAACTGAAAAACAAACAAATAAAACACCAACCTACAGCAGAGAAGTGAAATCGAAACGTCAGGGTCCCAGGAAATTAAGAAATGCTGTTGCTCAAACATTACTAAAACCATCTTCCCCTGAACTGTAATGATTGTTCCACATTTCACTGCAGCTAAGAAGAGATCAGATAAATCTCAGTCACATATTGCTTTCCTTCTGGCATTATGTATAAGTAAAAGCATCATCTCCTCTTTGCTCACCTCAGTGGCTTGCACCCAGCAGGAGTTTTGCTTTAAGAACAGCCTGCCCTGCTAAAGGGCATCTTTCACCCAAGAACTTTTCCTTCCTTGTATTTTCTTTTAAATATAGTGGAAACTTCCCACTTTGAGGTAGATAATATTACACAGAGAACATGAAGAAACAGTTACCACTGAGAAACTGAAAATGTTACGTATTATTTGATCAATATTTCCTACTGCTCCCATCAAATTGGATCCAGGGATTTTTAAGAGACATGCCAGGACCCTGAAATGCTTCTCATGCTCTTGAATGGGGAGATTAAAAAGGACTTTTGTCCAGGTACTTTGTTCTTTATGGAATTGGTTGCCATGTTCACACTGGAGCTAAAAATGGGAGCATCTAAAATGTCCATCTCAATGCCCAGGGGGTATGAGGGACCTTCCTGTGTGGAATGCTGACTAGCAGGCTGCTCCTGGGAGGGATATGTGAAATGGGACTGGCAAAGCCCAGGAAAGGAAGGTCTGGCACGCTAGAAATGCTGCTGACTTCCACCAGCCACCAGAGAAACCTGGTGACCTCCTGTCCAGGACAGGGAAGCACAGAAAGGTTGAGTGTTTCTACAGAGAGGCAGAGGATCTGGAAATACACGGCTGCCACCTGCAGTGCCATTCCACTCTTCAATCCACAAACCTGAGGAACGCCGCTGCCTAAGGCTCATGTCTTCCCGCAGGATTTGCCTGCTAGGGTTAGAAAAAGATGGATTGTTGTGCAGGTGATGATTCCACGTGCTGTAATAACCACCCAGAGGGTACTTCACAAAGCATGGTGAGACCACAGCACTCACCCAGCCCAGAAAATCACTCCCTGCCTGCTGCTGTGGTTGGCAGTGTCACCAGGCATCCACCACTGGAGTGGGTTTGTGGTCTACAGCACCTGACAGAGAAGGAAGGAAGGAGATGTGCATTAGGGATTCTACACCCTATGGCCTCACCCCCAAATAAAATTAAATTTCCAACTTCGTGATCTCTTGATTATTTCTAAATCCAAAGCTCCTTAACGTCCCCCCAGATTAATTTTGCAGAATTACAGTTCCATGAAAAAGCTTTTCACTCCTCCTGGGGAGGCAGTGCCTTTAAAAGTGTTCAAGTTGTGGGTATAAAATTGAAATCCCACTTTCAAACCAACTCTGCAAGATTGGTTGTAATCTGGAAAGCGATTGAAAAAGTGGCACCTTTTTATGCCCAAGTGATCACTTTTCCACGATTTCTTCAGGTCAGAGGGTTATCAAAGCACTTGAGGCTCTCTGCCTACCACAGCTAAACACTGTGAACAAACTAAAACAAAGCTGATGACAGCAATTCAGCACTGCACATCATCAACACTCTTGTCCAGATGATTCAACTTCATCTCTGAAAAAGTGAAAACACTGGGGAGTTAAAGACCATTTTGCAGGATTTTTTGCTGTGAATTGTTCTGGAGTGGTTTGATCTTTGATTCAGATTACAGGGATGCAGCTTTTAACTGTTGTAAAGAGTTGTTTTTAACTGTTGTTTTTAACTGTTTGTTGTTGTTTTTAACTGTTGTAAAGAGTGGGATACTTCTGCAGGGAATGAAGAACAGAGCAAATGTAAAGCATGAGAATGTAGTAGTTGGAGTACTTGCACACTTCATGGTGACTGCTAAACTGAAGTTGAAGTAAAATTTAATTGTAATTGATGTAAGATTAATTGTGGGCTGGAGCAGAAGGCAATGACTGTCAAGACTCTGAGGATTGCCAACTGTTAGCATTGTAATTATGTTATTTTTCTAATTCAGGCATGTAACAAAGTGTGATTACGATGTAAAGGAAGAAGTGTTCTGCCACATGAACAGTGTCTGAATAAACTATTATTTATTATTATTATTAGAATGACTTAGATGTGGAAAAACATTGAAACAGCCATTGAAGTACCCCATTTGTAACCACCTTGTCAGTAGGGAGGTGCTAAGGAGCAACCATTGAATCTACCAAAGTCAAATTGAGTCAAACTGATTTAAGTGTTTCTTTGGCATTGTCCCTGGGACATGGAGGAGTTTCCAAACTGGTAGGAGGAAAATAGGGACTGGTGATACCAGAAAGCTGCTTGGAACACAGCAGTGACTACAAGTAGGTAGTGACAGCTGTGACAAGAGTAGAGATTTGAAGCTTTCAAGTTTCACTTGAATTTTCAAGAGGGTTTCAAGCAGGAAACACGAAGCTGCTCAACTAATGTTTCAATGTTGAGAAAAATATAAAGAAAGATTCAAACATGCCGGGTGGGTCCATTCTAGAGAGGAGAGAGTTGATGGGGACAATCTTCAGACACATAATAGACTGGCATAAAAAGAATAGTGATGAGTTATTCTCTGTGTAATTGGCTTGGTTCTTTTTGGTTAATTCAGTGTATTTTTGGGGGAATAATAGAACCACAATGGAATGGTACAGGTAGCAACTTAAACCATGGAATCTGCCATATGGGAGTTTCTGAACAACAAGGGGACAAGCAACAGTTATGAACAGTCCAGACACACTTCTGGGAACTTGAATAAACAGTTCTATAGTTTCCTTTCAGTCACGTGTGTTTGATTCTATAGTTTGCATGAACAACACTTGAACTTGTGTGAAGACACTACAGTTTTTTTAAGTAACTTAAACTTACAGGCATTAAAAATAATGAAACCAAACTGTAGATTTTCAGCTTAAATTTGGTAAAATAATTCAAGTAACTTGATCTTTGCGCATTAAGATCCAATGTTAACATTGCTGTTCTGTGTTGTCAACATCACTAAAATCAGCTCAAGAAATGTAACTGCTATTTCCATATATTTTCTGAAGAGAAGCAACATTACTATTGAACTAACATCAAAGTAATTTGCTGTATTGCTAGGGATTTTACTTGACAATTTAGACTAAATTCTATTTGCATATTAGTATTTAAAGGGAACTGAAAGACAACACATACTAAAAAGAGACAAGTTAAACCAAATTTCTAAAAATGACAATGTATACTCACTTTCAAAAATCCTGGTATTTTGTGACCTCTTTCCTGATCATTGTAATTCCAAACCAGATTATTTTATTTCTACTTCTCATAAAAATACCTTTTCTGATTAGAATAAAACCACAGAGAGGAATGAAATGTTAAATACTGTGCACATGACGTATTTTATAATTAGTGTGCTGATGCTTATTGGGTTCTAGAGGCAATTTATTGGAGCCATAGATATAAAAATATAGAAGCATCTTTATTAATGAGGTATGCATTTGTTTAAATCAGGTTTCTTGGGATACAGCCTTCTATTTGGATTTCAGCTGGCCAGCCATTGTATCTGTTCATTTTCTGGTCAGAGTGGTTTATCTGCAAAAATAAAATATATTTTAAAAATCAGTATTTAGTTCCCTCCATTTACATACCACTTTGTCAAACCTTACACAAGAGGAGAGGGTAATGGAGGAGTACTGGGAAGCCAAGTAGCACATTTTTCTTGACTTATTGGGTAAAGATTCTACCAGTTTCTCTCTTACAATGAATGCTTTATTTATTTCCCAGATGCTTGGCATAATATGCACTAAGTGGAATACTTTTGTCCAGCAGAAGCTCTGAAATGCGAAGAATATTGGAACAATATTTTGCGCCAGTACAGGCTGGGGGCCGACCTGCTGGAGAGCAGCTCTGCACAGAAGGACCTGGGGGTTCTGGGGGACAACAAGCTGTTCCTGAGCCAGCAGTGTGTCCTGAGGGACAAGAAAGCCAGTGGGATCCTGGGTTGCATTGGGAAGAGCAGTGCCAGCAGGTCAGGGAGGGCATCCTGCCCCTCTGCCCGGCCCTGGGGAGGCACATCTGCAGTGCTGGGGGCAGCTCTGGCTCCTCAGCACAGCAGGGACAGGGACATCCTGGGAGGGGATTGTCCTACAGGGAGACTGAGGGATGGAGCATCTCTGTGCCCAGGAAAGGCTGAGGGAGCTGGGGCTGTTCAGAGCCTGAGAGGGGACCCCATCCCTGGGGGTCAGGGGGGGCAGGGAGGGGGCAGAGCATGGACCAGGCTCTGCTCCATGGAACCAGCAATGGCACAAGGGGAACGGGCAGGAACTGAGGCCCAGCAAGTTCCACCTGGACAGGAGGGAACTCCTTTAGTGTGCAGTGACCCAGCCCTGGAACAGGTTGCCCAGAGAGAGTGTGGAATCTGTCACTGGAGATATTCCAGAACTGTCTGGTCACAATCCTGTGCCATGTGCTCTGGGCTGACCCTGCCTGAGCAGGGAGGTGAGACCAGATGAGCCACTGTGGTCCCTTCCAGTCTGACCAGTCTGTGGTTCTGTAATATTCTTGGGAGGGGGAAACAAAAAGGAACCCACTGTGGAAGTTTGACATGGCTTTGGAGGGAATCAGAATCATCAAGGGACCTGAGCTCTGTGTTGGGTTTTCTCATTTTCTGCCTCTGTCATACAGATGAGCATGACTGGGCTTACAGAAAGTGAACACAACGAGGTCACAGATGCAAACAGAAATCTATATAAAAACCGGTATCCTTAGTCCTCCTGAAGCCTGAGGGCAACTTATTCCGAAAGTTTTGTGGTCCAAGAATTGCTGCATTTGCACAGCCAATCTAAGACAGCTCAGTTTTCACATAAAAAGTCTTTATTTTTAGGAAGTCTTTGGAATTTGTCCTTCCAGAAGAAAATGTAGGTCTCTGTGCAGCACGTCAAGTTGGACATTTCCAAACTGAGACTCTTTAGAATATCTGGTCACTTCTGAAATTTGACTACAGATGGTTTAATCCTTGTGTGGTAAAAGTCATTTCTGTACATGGCCCAGATCCAAAGCACAGAATGATGCACAAACAGTCCACAGTTGTTACAGGTAACTCACAAATTCTGCACCTGAAAGTTATACCTGGTATACACACAAATATAAAGTGAAAATAAAATGAACCTGACCTTTTCTATTTGGATATTATCTGGCAGCTTGAACCCTTTGGCAGCTATAAAAACCCAGCTTGACCTGAACTTTATATTCCTTATTTCTTTGCTTCCCAGTTCTTCTACTAATGTTTTTGCGTCATTTTTCAACCTAGGAAAACACAGTGAAAAAGTGTTAAAAAAGAAGGATGTGAAAAATGCTGAAAAAGATCACAGCTGGTTCATGCTTTATGCCAAGCATTAAGCCACAAGAAGCAAAAACGAGAATTAAAAAGTCCTGAGAGCTGTGTTAGTAGCATGACACTGAATTCACAGGGAAAATTCACATTGAATTAATGGAATTTTCTTCTTCCTCAATAGGTTCCTGATGTTAATACAGCCTGTTTGGAACAGCATTGCAGAAAGAAAAAGGTATCTCAAACACTATCTGATGTTTCGACCCACAGTTTGGACTTGATGATCTCAGAGGTCTTTTCCAACCTAGTTGTGAACCATTCTTAAATAAGGACAAGGGCATCAAATGTGGATTAAGTCTTTTCCTGTAAAATTATTAATCATGAATCCAGCTAAAAACCCTCTAAGATTCAAAATCACCTGAAGAATCATTTAAGATGTAAGACGGAATGCAAACTAGATACATCAGAATTGTAGGTGTGGATAAGTAACATTTAAGAATAAAGAAGGTTATGACCCAGAGGTAACAGCAGTGCCCTTTAGGGTGTTTTTAAACAGTATAATGCAATTATCCATCTTAGGGAGCATCAACACATGATATGTACAATCACTGAAAGGACATGGATCAAAATATTTCAGGCAGAAAACGAGAGAACAACTCTGACTACAGAGTGGAATTTACCATTCCTTTACACCATTACTCAACAGTAATTTTCCAGCTCTGCTCCTCAGCATGAATAACCTGCTTACAAGGTGCTTCCATCATCATGAGTCGCCATCAGCAGGAGGGTCCCTTCTGGGGCATTTCTAATGAAAGTCATCATCTCTCCTGAGTGGTCTGGGGAATCAATCACACAACTGATTATTCATTACACACATATCACATTCCTGGTCAGGCACAGAAGGTCACAAGCATTTTTAAGGAGTCGGAGAACCAGCTTCCAGTGCCTCAAAGGATTCTATTTCTCCTCACTAAGAGGTAAGGAAATTTATAATTCGAAGTTTAGAAAGTGTCTTAAAAGCTATTCCTAAAGATCACCTTTCCAGCTACGTGGAAGGATGGTGAGAGACAGGCTGGAATATTTCCTATGGTGATTTTGCAACTAAAATAGAACAAAATACACCAGAAAAAGGGATTTTGCTGAGTAAAGTATCTGGATGTAGTATCTGGTTAATCTCAACTTCTACCAGACTGTACAGACTGTAATAATGAAAAAAAAAAAAGATAAAACAAGGGAAAAGAACAAGACAACTTTAAAAAAAAGACAATTGACTATCTCAACCAACATAAGAAATTCAGATTTTAAGGAAATATATGGCAGAGCATATTTTATGAAGACAGGGATTGTTTGTTTCTAGCTGATCCTTGTTGATAATACAATCATAGTCATTTGAGGTTAATTATATAAATGTAAGTCCTTTCTTAATGTTGAAACACTAAAAAAAGCTCTATTGCACACTTTTCCTTACCTCCTGTCCACATGTCAAAAAATTTTGTTGATGTAACTTTTCCTGTTTTATCTGTAATTAAAAAATAAATTATTACATTCAATCAGCATATGCAGTTAGCATATTTATCTAAAGCTATGTAACTTTTCCTGTTTTATCTGTAATTAAAAAATAAATTATTACATTCAATCAGCATATGCAGTTAGCATATTTATCTAAAGCTAAGTATCTCTAATTTTGTGTATTATTTGGCTTCTGAGCTTTCTTTTATTTCAGTTTTTAAATAGGAATATGGAATAATGTAAGTTTAAGATTTGGGGAGATTTGGTTGATGTAGTCTCTGAATCATCAAATGTGACTAAAACATTTTTATTACTTCTTATTTTAAAGAAAAATTTAGCTTTCTGTGTGCTTCCATGTTTTTATATCTAAACATACTATACTAAGTCACAACCATTGACAGGAAAATTGGCTAAGCCTAAGACTATTTGAATGAGTTTAATAGTATTTTGTGCAGCATTTGAGATGTTCAAGCTTTCATACCATTTGCATGTCAGCAGACAGAAACACAATAATCATCATTACTGTATCAGAAAGTAGACATGCAAAAAACTAATACTTCCAAAACATTTTGGTCAATATTCATCCTCAGTTATGCTGCTGTTCAGATGGATATCTTTGGTTAAACAAGACATGTACAATTGAAAGTATTTTACAAATTTCTAAATCCATGCCTACTGGGTTAATTGATTTTCATTATCCAAGACCCTGCTTGGATCTCTCATATTTAAGAGGATCTTTTCCATTTAGAGTGCATCAGTTCATTTCTTGTGAGAAGATCCAGCAGCTCCTGGTTCCTTTCTGGATTATCTTCAGAAATCAGATTCTTCTGAGCACAGGACTCTAAATGGAAGGTTTATCATGCTAATGAAGGGAAAAGGTGGTAAAAATGTCAGTGGTAAAACACCATTTTAGACCTGGGCTGGTTCTGAACAGAGGTCACAAAAAATGGAAAAGTCTGTGTTGACAACAGCAGAAATTCACAAAGTTGGTTTTCTCTCCCTGTGTGTTTAGTTTGGGTTTAAGTTCTGCCTCCTTCTTACAAAAGACCATATTCATCCAGGGAAGAAAGATTTGTCACTAAATAATAAAATAAAAGTGTGATGTCATTACAAAATGATTGAGCACAGTCATTAGCTTGACTGATCTGATGAACGGATATATAGGAAAAATGTCTCACTACAGATTGGTGCAGGATGATGGGCAAATTTGCCTGCTCCTATTTGCCATAATCTTCCTTATGTATTCAAGATGAGTCTTTGTCCTCTTACTCTACAGCTGTTTGCTGAAAACTCATTTTTAACTGTTTATCACTTATAACCAGTTATGATTATTGGAAAACAACGTAGTAATAATGTGGTAAAAAAATTGGAGCAGATTCTTGTTGATGGTTAATTTAACTTTCAACAAAACCATGCAAGTTTAGACAAGGTTAAGGCTTTGCTTAGCAATAGTGAGACAAAAAATTGGAATGTAAGTTTTTTGATTGAAGCCAACTTGACCGTGCCTGTGAACTCCCTTTCTTCCCTGGATTTAGGCATCCATTTTTCCCAGGATCCATAACTGGGACTTCATCACCATTCCCATTCATCTAAGTCAATATGGTGCCTCCAGATGTGGAATAAAGTGCACCTTCTGCTTTCCAATGGTTCCTACTATAAGCAAAGACATATAATAGTAGTTTAATATTTATCAAGCTTTTAGTTTGCCTTTCTGTCCACTGACCAAGACTAGAAAAGGAATTTGCACTGTGGCTGCACCTCATGGCAGAACTGCAATTCTCAGTTATTGCTTCTCCAGCACATAAATTTTTCCAAGGACTGAAGCTGAAAGTTCAGTCTTTCTGCTGGAGACCACAGATATTTTTGCTGTGCTACAGGTTTTTTTGTCTAATAAAATACACTTTAACCACATTTTCTATTTTCTTATACTGATTTTAGATGTTTCTTTTGTTTACCCAGAAGATTTTTTTCTCACACTGATTTGTTTTTCTTGCATTTAACATGAATCAAGTTTGGAACATTTTCCTTTCTCTTACATACTAGCTGGTAAAAACCCCACGAAACATAATAAAAAAAATCCCAACCCCCAAAGAACATAAGTAATTTATTGCTGTACAAAAGTATGTTTCCCTCTAACATTTTTTCTCTTACTTACAATTCACAGTGGCAATGTTTATGCCTCTTCCAACATTACCATTCTCTTCACTTATAAGCCTGGAATTGAAACAAATGCAATATCAGTAAAATGCATCTGATCTAAAGTTGTATGTACCAGTGCTAAGCCATTTTCTGATATTTATGTTCTCTTCAGTTATTTAATTCAAGACTTTGTACTAAACAAGAGCTGTGGCTTAAAAATCTTGCACATTGTATCAGACAGTTTCCTTCAACAATGAGTCTTTCAAAAGGAGCCAGATCAAGAAAGTACTTCATACAAATGCAGCCAGAAAGATAAAGGAGGAAAAAAAAAAAAAGTGGTTTTAAATGTGGTTTTGTGGCAGTATTCTCTGTGGACTATATCTCCAGAAAAGATCACTACAAGGTTTTGAAGTTATTCTATCTGTCCAGTTTGAAAAAGCCATGAAAGAACCTGACTTTCAGAAGGTGTTGACCACTCAACATCTGTAAATTTTTTCTATGCTGCACCATGGAAATTAAAAATCATACTGGAAAATAACAGTTGAATGCAGCCTATGTGTAGGAATAAACTAAATAACCTGAGATTATATTTAAAAGAAAAGCAGCCATGAAAAAAAAGGGTTAAACACTGTCAGTTATTTTCTGGAGTTTTTCACAAGAACAGGAGCTTCCTGGTAGGAATTCACTTGCTGCTACTGAACCAAAACAAAACACCCTTTCTCACACTATGAAACTCTTGTTTAGATTTAAAGATAGACTGATACTCACAGCTCATCCTCAAAACAAATTTTAGCCATCTTTTCTTTGCCCCCCCCACTGAGGATGCGATAGGCGAAATTCCCGGGTGGGCAGGGAGTCCAGTGATCACATTTCTGCCTCTTGGGGACTGGGGCTACAACAGCAAACATGAGAAAAATGTTTCCTTGGATGCTGCATAAACTATTTCTGCATGGAATCACTTCATGTCAACTCCAGCAGATACACACAGAACCCCATCCTTTCATTTTCCAGTGCCACGGCAATATTATCACAGGTTTGTCAGGGCTTTAAGTTATCATTGACTCTCAAACAGGTGTTTGGTCCAAGTGTACATTTATTCAGGGAAAAATGCCCCACTTAGTGTGCTCTGATTTGAATCTAAAGTAATTATTTTGTGCTATTCCATATATCAGAAACAAGGGCTAGAGGAATAAAGTTTTCCTACCAATAGCTTGAAGTTAGCAGTTATCAGTCTCATTTTAAACCCTATTTTTATGAAATAACAGCCACAGAATGATAAAAACATATCCATTGAGCTACCTGGTCAGATTAGAGATAAAAAATAATGAGAATTTAACCACAAAGTTTGGTTAGTGGTTCAACAGTTTACCATAATTATAAAATACATGTGATAGAACAAAAACTGCAGCTTTGCACTTTTATGCCAGCAAACAAATAAGGTTTTCTTACATCACTGTTCAATTAATTACATTTGCATACTGGCAAACATAGGCTGACATGTTTCTTCACAGACAGTGTTTAAGAAAAGGTTTGGCCTTGCATTAATTACCTTTACACAGCCAACTTCATTCTTGTAGTAGCACATACTAAATAATTTCTTAGCTAACAAGCCATTTATCNAGCCAACTTCATTCTTGTAGTAGCTTACAAGCCATTTATTATTTGGTATATAAATACACAACATCAGATACAGTATAAGGGAAAAAAAAAAACAAGGCAAGAAATGCAACTACACACCTCTCAACACTGGTTTCTTCCCAAAATCTTGAAGTTTAGCATGAGATATTATCTTCTGGGGTATAGAAACAGCAATGAAGTATCCCAAATACCAAGCAGCCAATGATGTCAACAAGAGCCCTGCTAATCTCACGATATCTGTGAAAAAAAAAAATCAGATCACAAAGACATAAAGATGTTTTTAGAGCAACACACAGAATCTTATATTTTCTTCTGGCTTTGCTACACAAACTGGCTGTTTTCTGTCTGATACACTGTGCTAACCACAGCCTTCAGAGCTGTGGCAAGAGAGTATTTGTTGCATTCCCATCTCTGACAACCCCCTGTTTCTAAAACTTGATCTTCAAGCACAAAATCCCACCCCCCAAGGCTCCCAGTAGGATTTTGATTCTGAAAAGCAAGTACCAGATACTACACATGTATTTTGTATTTACTATCGATTTTCTGTGCTGGGCAAACATTATAGGAATGGTTTAAAACACTCACCATCCACCCTTTTAACAAATGCTGGGTAAAAACAACTGAGGAAGGCCCAAATAATCTCATTCACACAGTGAGCTCTGACTGCACTCATACAATCATTGAATAATTTGGGTTGGAATGGACCCTCAAAGGTAATCTAGTCGACCTCCCTGCAACGAACAGGGAAATCTTCAAATATATCAGGTGGCTCAGAGCCCCATCCAGCCTGACCTTGAATGTTGCCAGTGATGGGGCATCCACCACCTTTCTGGACAATCTTTGCCAGTATTTTATCAGCCTCATTGTGTTGTCCCATCCCTCTGGAGTGTCAACCACACCACGCAGCTTGGTGCCATCTGCAAACTTGCTGAGGGTGCCCTCGGTCCCACTGTCCATGTCATTGATGAAGACATTCACACATGACTAGAGGGACTGTTTCACCTTCTCTCAGCTGTATCAGTTTCCATGGATTATATAGCAGCACATCTACACACTAGGAAACAACAGAATCCACAATTTTCTTGGCTATGAAGAAATATAAATAAATTCCATATTGAATATCTACTCCTCCTCGACACCAGAAATGCTAACAGGCATTCTTGATCTAGAAGAAATGCACCACCTAATCTGTGATGCTAAATAAGAAAACTGCAATTGTAGAACATGCTGTTTTAATGGCAGGAGACACTTCCTGATGTGTAAAGAAACCCTTGAAAATAGGGGTTCGTTAAAGCAGAAAAAAGAAAATTAATACTCTTATGTCCTGAAAACCAAGTTCCAATGTTCAATGTCCAAAATTATCTAGTATGTTCACCTTGCCAACCTTCTAGAAAATATTGTGCACTAGCAAGCCTAAGTCTTCCTTATAACAGCTCATAAGACACTCCTTTCCTTTATATCTTGGAACTGCCCTTTATAAACATTTTGATTTTTACCCCTTCTCTAGAATAAGGCCAAATTTTTTTCTTGTCTTCCTCAAGTCTTGTTTTGCAGGTTATACCAGTTTCCTGTGAATCCTGCCCAATTGGTCTGTGTCCAAATTCTGAAAAATTCTGCAGAATGAGCACACTAGTCCAACAAACACATTCTTGAGGCTTTACTTCTGGTTATTCATGCCAGAAGGAACTTAGACTTTTTTTTTTTTTCATGAGTAGACTTTATTGACTCAGGTTCTGTTTATAAACCATTATAAAGATTGGGGTTTACCTCTCTAGCTACTTTATATCAGGTATTTGTGGATGTGGTTATTCCTGCATTCTATCTGGCTTTAAAAATAAAAAGCCCAACAAAACACTGCAGAAACATTTGTGTGACTGTCAGGAAGATACAGTGAGAAATACTTTCATCAAAGGATTAAGATTGAAAAAGTAATATAATGAATCTTCAGAGATATTATAGATTTCCCTAATTATTATCTATGAGAAATCTCTCATTCTACCATTAGTAGTAGTGTAAACCCACACTAAATAATGAAAATTACTCCAACAAATCTTTTATGCAGTGAATATGAACATGATAAAGTACATGTATACAAATAAGGAAGCTGCCAGAACCAAGCAGAATGAAACCTACTTTTTCTATTTTGGAACATTAAAAAAAATTACCAGATTTATACACAAAATATATTTAATTTCTAAAGGAGAGAAAGTCATGAGCTTCAAAGACAAAACCCAGGAAGATATAAGTGAAAACTACAAGTTTGTTGAGAAATTTTGGTGACTATTTTTGTGGAGATGGTAGGGTGTGGTGCATTGTAAAGATCTGTGAAACCGTCAGGTTTTGTTTTGCTTTATCTATTGTTGGCTTGGCAGATTTAACTTCACAGCGATTTTTCATTGTTTTTCATCAAAACCATGAAATTGCAAAACAGCCTCAACATTGCAGCATTTTACCTAAATAGAAGAGAAAGTACAACATGTCTAACTGCTCTTAAGTCTGACTGTGGTGCTTGGGAAGATAATGGAACAGATAATTTTGAGTGCAATCACAGGGCACATGCAGGACAACCAGTTTTGGGGCCACCTTTATTGATGATCTGGATGAGGGGATTGAGGGCACCCTCAGTAAGTTCATAGATGACACTAAGTTGGGTGGGAGTGTTGATCTGCTGGAGGGCAGGAAAGCTCTGCAGAGGGATCTGGACAAGCTGGATTGATGGTCTGAGGCCAATGGTGTGAGGGTCAACAAGGCCAAAAGGACCTGGGGGTGCTGGTCAACAGCAGGTGAACACGAGCCACTGTGTGCCCAGGTGGGCAAGAAAGCCAATAGCACCTGGCTTGTATCAAAAATAGTTTGACCAACAGGACGAGGGCAGTGATTGTCCCTCTGTGCTGGGCTCTGGTGAGGCCACACTTTGTGTGCTGTGACCAGTTCTGGGCCCCTCAGTTCAGGAAGGACAATGAGGTGCTGGAGCTCGTCCAGAAAAGGCCAATGGAGCCGAGGAAATCCTGTAAGAAGTGGCTGAGGGAGCTGGAAGGGCTCACCCTGGAGAAAAAGAGGCTCAGGGGAGACCTTATTGCCCTCTACAACTCCCTGAAAGGAGATTTTGGCCAGATGGGGATTAGGCTCTTCTCCCAGGATAAGAGGAAATGGCCTCAAGCTGTGCCAGGGGACATTCAGGTTGGACATCAGAAGAATTTCTTCACGGAAAGGGAGGTCAGGCATTGGAAGGGGCTGCCCAGGGAGGTGGTGGATTCACCATCCCCACAGCTGTTCAAGAAACAGCTGGATGTGGCACTTAGTGCTATTCTCTAGCTCATGGAGTGGAGATCAGTCAAAGGTTGGACTCAATGACCTTGTAGGTCTTTTCCAACCTAAATAATTCTGTGATTCTGTAATATAGTCTGTATTTTATTTAAATCACAGGCTTCTTCAACGTTTTTAAACTATGCTTTTTAACATTTAAGGAATATATTTACCAACTCCCCTGCACAGTTTGTACTTGGTTCTGAAAACTCACAAAATAATTTTCACAGTCAACCAACTTCTGGTTTTGCTTTTCTGGATTCAGAATGCACAGGGGACCACATGGACCCAAACTGCTGGTTACATATCCTGCACACATACACTCTTTTTTTCCTGGTATTAGGGGCTGTGGCTGCTCAGCCCACAACTCAGCTCAGCACAGTATGGGGACAGTGTGACACAGAGACACTTGCTGTGCCTCCCTCACTTCTTTTCTGCCTTGAAGGTTCTCCATCTGAGATATTCAGCAATATTCACGGTGCCAGACACACAAGAGGGAGAAAGAAGTGGGGAGGAAAGTGCCACACGGACAGTCTGGATGAGGTGTGGCAGGACTTGTAAAACGGCAGAGTAGAAGGAAAAGGTCACGGAGTCACGGAATATCCTGAGTTGAAAGGGACCCACAAGGATCATGGAGTCCAACTCCTGGCCCTGCACAGGACACCCCAAAATTCCCACCAAGTGCCTGAGAGTGTTGTCCAAAACTTTCTGAACTCTGCCAGGCTTGTTGCTGTGGTTATTTCCCTGGGGAGGCTGTTCCAGTGCCTGACCTGGGGAAAGAAACCTTTTCCCAATATCCAACCTAAACCCCCCGACACAGCTTCATGCCATTCCCTCGGGTCCTGTGTTATCAGTCCTACCTTATGGCCTCTCCCAATTTCCCTTCTCCCTCAGGTGTTCATCTGCCCCCGGCAGCAACTAAAGCACTAAATGTGAGCCAAATATTGTGGATTTTTTGGTGCGTAGCTGACTAAAAATCCTCACGCAGGCACACCTTGCTAATACACACCCACCCGTACACAGCAGGACTTGAACAGAGGAAAAACAACAAAAAGCCAATATATTTAAGACTCGAGCACGAATTATTCCAGACTAAAAGCTGGATATTAAGCCATGAACAGCCCTCCCACCCCTTCCCCGTGGTGAGAGGGGTCTCAGCCATCCCGGAGCAGCCCCGGGGCTCCCGCCTGAGGAGGGCACGAACCCGGAGGGGTGAACCCTACTCACAGTGTCGGCTCGGCTTCATTATTCCTCCTTCTCCTCCTGCTCCTCGTCCCTTTCCTCCCGGCACCGGGAAGGAAGGGGAGCGGTCACCTGTCAGCGCCGCACCGCCCCGGAGGTGAAGTTAAATAACTTCAAAGTCACTCTTTGCAGAAAGCAACCAGCTGGTGGGATGAAAGGAAGGTGAGTTATTTTTATGGCACCCGGCAGCTCCTTCGGAAAGCTGGGCTTTGTGGTTTTTTTTGTTTTTTTTTTTTTATTGTTCCCCCAAACGTCAAAATCACAAAATCATAGAATGGTTTGAGACCTTAAAGATCACCTCGTTTCAATCCCTCTGCAATGGATAAAGACAATTTCCACTATCCCAGGTTGCTCAGAGCCCCATCCAGCCTGGCCTTGAACACTTTCAGGGATGGGGCAGCTACAGCTTCTCTGGGCAACCTGTGCCAGTGCCTCAACACCTTCAGAGGGAAGAATTTCTTCCTAATATCTAACCTAACCCTGCCCTCTGTCAGTTTGAATTCATTCTCCAGAAGAACCAGCTATTTCTACATCTGTTGAACCCAACCTAGAAGACAAGCAAGGGCTTTTTCCTGGCAGTGGCCATGACCTGCCTGTTGAACTGGAGATCCCTCCTCCTTCTTCCATCCTTCGCCACAGCACTGGGATGACACAAGTCCTACCATGGGGCCAAATCTTTGGTTCATCTTTTTTTTTGTACAAGGTGTCACACATCCTCATCTGTATGCTTCCTTCCTGGTGGGGTGGTTTGGTCACTCCTTGGTTTGCATCACCCCACCAAAAAAACCTGACTGCATTTGGGATGTGGGGAAGCACGTCCACTTCTGTCCTGTTCCTCAGCCTCAGAGCCCAGATGTAAGGAGTGCAGAGCTGGCAGCACTCAGTTTCTGTGAGATAAAGGCATTGCCTATCAGGAGCCTCATATCACAGGCTTGTTTTTCTGCTTTAAAATTTCCATTTTCCAACATGCCCTGGTCAGTGGGTGTGTGGGCACTGAGCCCCACTCACCTTGACACTGAACCAAGGACACTACAGCTCACAGCAAGGAAAACTTGTAAGGAATGAAGTAGCCACTCAAACATGTTCAGGAAACTGTGATGAAAACCTCCAAGCTGGGCAGAACCCAAAGAAGTAAGCCAGTAATTTCACAAAATCACAGAATCATTTATATGGGAAAAGACCTCCAAGATTATCAAGTCCAACCTTTGACCAATTCCCACCTTGTCCCCCAGCCCAGAGCACTGAGTGCCATGTCCAGTTGCTCCTTGGACACCTTCAGGGAGGGGAACTCCACCACTTCCTTGGGCAGCCCCAGATATTTGACAACCATTTCAGTGAAGAAATTCTTCTTGATGTCCGACATGAACATTCCCTGGCACAGCTAGAGAGCAATTCCTCTTGTCCTGTGGCTCTTGCCTGGGAGCAGAGACTGACTCCCACCTGGCTCCACCTCATGTCAGGGAATTGTAGAGAACTATAAGGTCTTCCCTGAGCCTCCTCTTCTCCAGGATCCCAGCTCCCCCCATGGCTCCCTCAGCCATCCCTCCTATGACTGACTCTCCAGACCCTTCCCCAGCTCATCACTTCTCTGGACACACTCCAGCCCCTCAATGTCCTTGTGAGGAGCCCAGAACTGGACACAGCAACTGAGGTGCAGCCTCACCTCTCTAATTTAATGTAGAAAACTACACTGTGATTTAGTAGTTGCCCTTAAAACTGAAGTTTGGCTTCCTTTAAGCTTTTTTGTTCCCTCTGCCTTTAATGATTCACAGAAATTACATTTAATTCAGCAAACAGATTAATAAAATCCTGCAGGAGGGCACATGTAGGACTGCAGCCAGAGAGGGGCTGTTGCCTCCCAGGATACCCATGAAAGCTGTAAGTGTTTCCAGACCCTGAAGGAGAGGTGTTTCTAGTCCTTGTCTAGGAGTGGTATATTATAATATCCTATAAATTGCAGGTAAAACCTGAGGGAGTAATTGCTGATTATTTTCAAATGTACTGGAGCTTGCAAATGAAAAGCAACATCCCATAAAACCTGGATGTGTGAATAATTAAAGGGGTAGCATGGGACAAATAAACTTGAGGAATGAAAAACACAGGACAGAAAGGGAAAGGAGTTATGAGAGGGCAAGAGAAAGTTAAGGACAACACTAGTCTGGGTTACTTCTCCAAATATGCAATTATTTCTGCAGTAAATGTTATCCTGCAAACTGGCACTTCAGAAAATGATGCCTCTGCTAATAAATGATTGAAACTGTTGAGGAGTGCACTTTTAACCTTTAAAGTAACAATAATCTGGCTTTAAACCTAAAATGTTACAGTTTGTGGTAGCCAAATGAAAAAAGCTATTTTTATTTCAGCAAGGAAGATTAACTAGGGTTTGGGATAACTTAATTTTAAAATAATAAAATGGTTTGGGTTGGAAGAGACCTTAAAGATCATCCAGTTCCAATCCCTCTGCCATGGGCAGGGACACCTTCCACTATCCCAGGTGGCTCCAAGCCCCATCCATCCTGGCCTTGAACAATTCCAGGGATGGGGCAGCAACAACTTCTCTGGAGAACCTGTTCCAGAGCCTCATCACCCTCAAAGGGAAGAAATAAATTTATTGTGTGAGCACTGGTGGGTCACAGACTCCACACAGAAAAATTTTAAACCCTTAGAAACCGTCACCGCCTCAACACCTTGCTGTGAAAGCCCCACATTAATTACTAATCATTAGTAATTAATGGTGATTGGCAAACTTCCATTTTACCTGTTTTTACCTACAAGAAAATTGTAGCAGGTTACTTCATTTTCCTTAATCCCTAAATTACATTGAACCACACCCAGGCATTTGCCACAAAACCAGGCAACAGAGTGTCCTGCTTACCTGCCAAATTCCAGGGATCCAGTGGTCTCTAGCTGAGGGGATTTTAAATACCTAAGGACTAGGAACCTGTAAAATGTTTTACTTCAGATATCTCAGTTTTTTGTCTGCAAAAAACAAGCGATACTGTTCTTTCTTCAGTAATTAATCATAGATGTGGAATGCAGAACACTTCTGACATATCATCTCTGATCTTATTCTGTACCCATTCATTCTGCAATTGGAAAGCTTAGACAAAAAACTTACAAAATATTAATCTCCACATTTGTTGCTTGTGTGGCTGTAAGACCCTTTGGTGATAAGCAGGACAGGAAATCTACTGAGGAAACAAATAGCTCTTGCAGACACTAAATGGAGCAGGTGAATGTATGTACATTGTTTTAGTCTTGTCTTATCATCACAAAAGCCAGTCAGGGGAGAAAGTTTATAGGCAAACACTGTAAAACTGCAACAGAGGAACTTCCTGCTTCCCTGTCGAGCTCTTGGACTTCCAGAGGTATTTTTTGCATCCGTCTCAGCTGACTAACAAATGAGCAAAAGTGTCATTCCAGCCCTCGTAGCTATTTAATTTACATGGTTTCTGCTCATCCACATATGGCTAACAATGAATTTTTAATCCTGCTAGGACAAGTTGAAAAAATTTAATGATTTAAAATGGAGGCAGAGTTTGTGAGGCAGAGAAAACATTGTACAAATCTTTGCTTCTACAGGTCACAAGAACTTAAAGGGCTACGAGAAAAAATAGACCACCTACATAAAATGTGCAACTGATGTTTAATTTAACTAATTTTACCTAAGACTTGAGGCAAATAAGAACATACACACAGACAACAAGGGCAGCAATATGGAAGAGAAATTATTAACTCAGCCATGATTCATTGTGTGCCTGTGCCCATAATTCAGGTAGAACTTCAGCATCCTGTGTGGTGGTAGCATGAAGAGGAATGTGGAGAAATAGGGATGTAAATGTATATTGTAATACAATTACTGTTGGTTTTTGGTTTTCTTTTCTGGTATGCTTTGAATGTTTTTATGAAACCCAGGAGCAAATACGTAAACAGCTTTTAGATACTTCTTTTGTGAATATATTAAAATCACCTTCCCCAAGAAATGTAAAAATGGGTCATATAACAAAGGGCAAAAAGCAAGCATTGATTACTTTCAGCTGATAACCTGCAAAACCTGTAAAGCTTGTAAGTCTGGGACATTGTGTCCTGTTAAAAAACACAAAGGTGGGGCCTATTTCTGTGGTGTTCTTATGCTTTGTTAATCTAGAGAGGAACACATGGAAAATATGTTTAATTGCACTTCATCCAGATAGAAGACGTTGTCAGGCAAAATTTTCTCAGTGTAGCAGCGATAGGTTAATATTTTATAGGCTCAAATCTAGTCCTTTTTAATACACAGCAACCCAAACTTGTCAGAGAGGAAGGCAAGGGTAAGGAAAAGGGCAGAATGAGAGGGACAGGAAAATTCTTCTGTTAAATGCTGGATACTTTTACATGGCTTTGCACAATCCTACAGGATACCTGCTCTCTGTTTTCCTGAAATGCAGCTGTCAGCAGAGTCATTAGCCCTGCATGTCTCTTTTAGTACAGACCAGACAAACAGTTCTGCAAGCCCACTCCATCAAAGAGACATTTACCAGAGGGAGCTGGATTGGTAAGATCCCTGCTATCCACAATCCCAAAGTACTTGTGGCTTGGTGACATCCCATGGTATGTCCTGGAGCTCTTCCCTGATCCATTGTGCCAACAGGGACCCAGGGTGACACCACTGTGATGGGCTCAGGTCACTGGAAGGTGATGCTGGAGACATAAAAGAGAAAAAAACCTACAGTAAATCCACCTTTGAAGCCAAATCCACACAGACAGTGAGAGAACTGGATTTTTTTTTCTGTCTTCTAGGGGGTGAATTGAGAAAAAAGGTATCACTTTACCTCTGGGCCAGGATGGCAACAGACATGGGCAGTCACAGGGAGCTGATGTTTCAGAATAGTGTGGGGAAAAGGTGGCCATTAATCAGTCATTTGGGGAAATTAAAAATATATCAGCAGTTAAAAATCAGTATAAACGACCAGCCTGGAGTTTGTTCAAGATACACAACAATAAAAAAACCCCAAACAACTCAGACAGTAAGAATACAGAAAGTTGAAGTTAATGTTAAACTTATGATTACAAAGTAAATAGTATTCCTACACATGGTACTCCAGAACAATTGTGGGTGCATGAAAGGAATGAACTTGAAGAATCACAATACCTTGTTTATTCATAAAGAGCAGTTTTATCTAGCTAACAACTATAAAAATCCAATATGCTGTTATTTGTGTAGGTACTGGCAACCCTGTAGTCTTTACAATAACCAGTATTTCTTGGGAAATTTCATTGAATTTTCCAAACAAATGATGAGTCAAGGTGTAGGCAGATGGTACTTGTAAGCTGAAGAAGGAAACAAAAAGAAACAATGAACCATTTATTTTTAAAGAGTCTGTTTTGGTACAGAAAGGGAAGAGTGGCTAATGTTTTCTTTTTAAGTGGCCAGCAGAATTACACATTGTCCTGAAAAATTGAGCACTTGAATTGTAAACCTTCATGTATTGGTCTACACTGCACTGTCATTACCAAAAATTACATTTACTGCCTTATTCTTGCAGTAAATTCTTACTTTCGTGTTTCACACACGAACTTAAAAGCTGTTTAGTCTGATCAGGCCACGTTTAACCGGGAAAGTTAAAGTAAGGGAAGTGTGAGTGAGCATTTTACAGTTTTGCATTCAATGAGCCTGAAGCACAGAGGGTGCTCTGAGGATGAGGGTCATTTCCAGAGCAGTTTAAGCAGAAGGAAAAGAATGAGAAGTGGCCCCGTGAGCAGAGTTGTGTAATAATAGAATCATAGAAAGGTTTGGGTTGGAAAGGACCGTAAAGATCATCTCACTTCAACCCCCTGTCATGGGCACATTCCACTGTCCCAGGTGGCTCCAAGCCCTGTCCAGCCTGGCCTTGGACACTTCCAGCTTCTCTGGGGAACCTGTGCCAGTAATAGAGGCTTCAGTGAACATCAGGACAGTAATAAGCAAAACCAGCCGGGTTTCTGAAGGAAAAAGTATTAAACAGTTGGTGTTAATCTTTCCTACTTGACCAATCCCCTAAATTTATCATGCATGAATTTAACATGCATAATACACTGTTCTACCTTTAAAAAGCTCAGGGCTTAAAGATAATGGGCTTTTTAAAGAGGCTTTTAGATGGAGGAAGAGGGATATGAATAAATGATAGGAAGACCCTAAGCTAAAGACCTTTTGGGTAGGATATTTAAGAACGAAAGTACTTTAATAGAATTCAAGCAAGAAACAGAAAATGCTGTGAAAGGGCTCAAAACTTTGTTTGAAAAACACACCGTGGGCTCCACCTGGCGGGACAAGGAGCGCAGAGCAGGGTGGCTCCCGGCCTTGGGGACAGGGACAATTTGTGTCCCTTCCTCATTCCTAGTCCAGGGAAGCAGACAGCAACAGTCCAAAATAGGACTTGAATCCCTTCCGAACTATCAGAAGCTTCATCTTGTCAACTTCATGTTTTCTGTGCCCGATTCTGTCCGATCCAGCAATGAACTGATGAAAAGCTGAAGCAAGAACATATTATTTGGGAATAAGCAAGGAAGAACCACCTTGGACCTAAACCTGCCTGCCTCTTCCCTGCAAGGTTCAGGTGGGATCTAAAGCAGTTCTGTTCTCCCTTCAGACCCAAAGCCAGAAGTCAGAACTGAAAGTCACAGGAAGAATTTGGACAGATATAATTTATCAGCTCTGAAGTTCATCTTGATGGGATTTAAAAAGACACACAGAATAGGTTGAAAGAATTAAACGTTTATTTTAAGCAGCATAAAATTTGATTTTTTACATAGTGTTTATCTGAAAATGGCAAGACCCAAAAGTACAAAGTATCAATTTTTGGAAAATTAAGTAATGAGGCTTGACAGTGTGTGGGATAGACATCCTAACATCATCTGAAGACTGAATTAAAAAGACTATAACACTTTTTTCAAAGATTTGATCCCATTTTCCTTTCAGTCAATATTAAAAACATTGTCTAATTAAAAACAAAACAAAACCAAAACAACCAACCAACCAAAAAAACAGGTGAAGAAATGCCTCTACAAGATGGAATAATTTTCTTAACGGTGAAATCCTTTCCACACTTCCTAAATAACTATCAAATAACAGCTGATGTAGTGTTAAAATCTTAAAAGATTTCTGCATCTCCATATAAAATTTTCAGTAGAAAATGTGAACTGCCTGTTTCAGATAAGTCTTATTTAAACACTCAGCTTGGTATAGTTTATGCACAGATAGTATTGGCTATCAAAGCAATTTTTTCCAGGATATAATGCAGTTAATCCATGTCTTCACTCCATCATGAAATTGCCAGTTGTCTTTTTAGTACCAGTTCAACATTCCCGAGTCCACAATTTTCCCCCCCAGTTTTCCAAAGGAAAGCTGTGTTGCAAACACAACCATTTGAACATTTAACTACATAATCCCTCTCTGAAAACACAGGAATAAACACGTCCTTTGCAGGTATGACTTGGCCTTGTGGAAGTTTCTCTTGTCAAGGGGGATGTGATGAGAGAGTTGCTGCAAACATTTTAGTTTATTCAAGTGTTTTGCCTAATATTGCTGTAAAATATTGCTGTAAAATCAGAGCAGGCTGAGTTTCTCAGCTGGAAGGAGCAGAAGTGTCTCTGCCAAAAAGAAGAGCCAACAGACCTTAATGGTCCAGTGCAGTTGGTGTTAAGACAAAACCCCTCAAGGCCTTCAAGGAAGGAGCTGTCACCTGCTTAAGGAATGGCACTAACTCTCACAGCTCCTCGTGATCCTCCTCTCCACCCCTGTATTTCCTAAGGACAGAGAGAGAAAAAGGAGAATTTACACACAGGACCAGTGAGGAAGACCAAGTGGTTGAGTGTTTCCAAGTGGGAAGAGAAAGAGGCCTAGGAAATGTAGTCAAATGCACAAAGGAGTTCTTTGCACACAGAAAAATTCAGGGGCCATTGGGACAGAAGAGGTTTTAATTCTAATTCTCCTAATACTACAGCAAGTATTTTTAAGTTATAGTTAATTTCTAAAGCCTTAAAAACTACTTTGCAACAGATCTAGGAATGGTAACCAAGAAAAATGTATCTTTTGTTAGAAGGTTGAATTTTGGATATGGAGGTCTTCAGCTTTTAGGAACTTTTTTTGGGGGCAAGACGGGGTGAGTGGGCCAGAAGACAATCAGAAAAATCAGATTTAGAACCAGTGAATTAGTAGGACAGCAACTATACCAATAAAATACATTTATTTTAAGTGATTATAATGAATTAAAAAAAAAAGAACACTTATTGAGGGCTACTTCCTTTTAAATGCTGAAAATTACCTTCTGTGTTTAGCCTTTTGGCTAGCTTAAAAGAAACCCTGCCTTTGAAGTCTCATCTAAAATTCCCAGTATTTCAAAGACTACCCGACCACAAATATCCACCCAAAGCAAACACAAAACGTTCTTATATTACTACTGTACAGTCATTGATGTCAACATGTTTTATGATGACCTGCCCTGTTGCTTACAACCAGACTGTTGCTGGGGGTGACACACAGCACTTTGTTATACAGAGGGGAATATTCAGCAACTGGGCAATGATTCTGCTTAAAGATGATCGTGCCCCTTATTCACCTGGGAGTAGGTAATTCCCAGTAGCAGCAACAGGCAGCTTGGAGTGCTGGTTTTCAAAATATGCAGACAAGAGAGCCAAAGAAGCTGAGAGTTGATTGATGTTGCACCACCAGCAGCTTGGCTGCAGCTGCTGTCACTCTTATTTTGCTCTTCCAAGGAGCCTCAGCCTTGACCTGAAGCCTGGTAGAAGGCTGAGTTATTTCACCTCTCCACATTTCACAGCCCCTGGTCAGTTAGTGCAAGTCATAGCAGTGGCTTTTGTGCTACAGATCCATCTCATCCAGGCCTTTGGCTGAAGCCAACAACTCCATTTCTGCTGACATTCCTGAGGAGACATTACCAAGATGCTGGACAACTCACAAGCCTGGATTAACACCTAATTAGGCCTTAGAAGCCAGAAATCTAACTGGCTCAGAAGACTGCTCGTATCCCATTACCAATCTGTCTTCACTTCTCTGAACAGCAGCAAGAACTTCAGCAGCCAGAAATGAACAATTTATCAATCAGAGAGTCAAGTTTGACAGGAATTAATGTCTTGGTGAATTGTACAGCCCTTTCTTAAAAGGATCAATGTTATGCTCTTGCAATTTTTAATGAAGCTAAAGGTAGCTTACTTATTTTTCTTTCCATAATTTCCTTTACTTGCACCTTCGTAGGTCACTGTACCAGCACCTTCATTACACAGATCATATTGTTACTTATATATATGTCTGAGATCAGGATATCACAACCAACCAGCCTAGTTGTTGGAAACCCCTACAGAAATTAAAGAAGCTTTCAGCAGCAGTATCACTCTGGATTATCAGGAAATTTAAGGACCTCTCTCTCTCTGAAAACATGCTGTGTTAAGCAACTCTCCTGAACTTTTTAGTACTTAAAAGGAAAAGTTTAGTAGACAAATGACTCATCCTTCAGTGAAACACAGCCACCCAATACACAACAAGGAACTGGGTAGGATGCTCATAAATTGACTTTGGCTGGTGAATTTAACTGCTGTTGAGCCCCTTGTTTAACAAGAGATACCAAACCCCACAGTTCTGTTATCACCACGAGTTAACCTGCATGGCATCAGAGCAGGGAACTGGAATGCTACACTGCATTGAAATATTGCCTTTAGCTTGATCCAACATACAAAACCTAAATACAAGCCCTTTCTCCTCAAAACCAGAACAATCCCCTCTACCCAACTTCTTTTATAGAACCTGAACAAAAGGCTTATTAAAATGCATCATCTATTTTCTTCAGCATTTAAATTGAGCCCAAAAGCCCATGATAACATTCTAAAACTTGTGGAGGCAGTGGGATAGAACTAAAATATTCCCATGCCTGGACTCAGGTTTAACTAGTTGGACTCAAATCACACTCCTTCAAATCCCTTGTGATTGCACTGATCGTATCAATTACCTAAAAGGCTGCATCCATTGAATCACAGCTTTCTGACACTCTCATGGCACATGGTATCACATTCACATCAGAAGATGCTGGTTCAGCAAGAAATATTGATATGTGTACCAGGAATGATTTGGATTGCTGTCAGGAGCATCCTGACTTCCATAACATACAGGATATTTTCCAGTACTGTCTTTACTCAATGCTCTGGTTTATTGTTCCACCCTTTTTTTGACTTTTTTTTTTTTAAGGTCTGGTTTAATTTTATATATGAAGTTAGTTAACAAGAGCATAAAATACCTCACAGCATTTTTAAAAAAAAAAGTATATATCAGGGAAAGAGATCACTAGTGATACACATTTGGTAATACTGTAGTCTGGTACTGTATTTCATCTTCCATACAAAAATGCTCAAGAGCATTATTTTTCTTAATGTGCTGTAGGCTAAGAATGAACCATCAAGGGTTTCTATTGCTCTTCTTGTTGCCAGAGCAACAAAGCAATACTCACCTGAATATCTGCCAGTGTAAGTATCAATTTACAAGCCAAAATGAAGTTTGTGCTGCTAGCAGATGTCACTAACAGCATTTTTACTGTAAGCCAAATTTTAGTGGCAAGGAATACCATGAAAACTCAAGAATATATTAGTATTTCATTTGTGCTAATTGACTAATGCTCCTATAATTCAAGTGTTTCTATTAAAATGTCTTAATCAATGACATTCAAAGTGAAAGGGTAAAACTGAAAGGCTTTTACATGAAATCCAGTACACTAAAAGGTCTTTTTTAACCAATTCAGGAGAAATCTCAGTTGGCACTAGAAAGCATTCTCAGAACCTTTCCCAATAAATTCTTTCCTAAAACTCTTTGTGATAAAGGGACAGGAGGGGCTGGAGTGAGGGAAGAAGTGATGAAATTTTTTAAGAGCATACAAGTGTTATTACTTTCTGAATTGGAAAAGGGTTTATTGTTTAACACTATCCAAATATTCATACCACGTTTCTGTTTGAAACAAGTGACAGAAGCATTACTTCTCTTGCCATACTGTAGAAAAAGGAGGAATACAACTGTGAAATTATTTGTTATGCGTAAAACCAAACCCAGGAGGATGATATGGAACTCAAAATTAAAATTATGAGATATTAAGAAAGAGATATGGAAAATAGAACACTGAAAAAACAGCCAAGCTCTCTGGTTTCTTATATTTCTTATAACTCACAATTTTTATCCTCTTAAAAACGAAGGAAGGAAGAGGGAGACAAACTCAAAATTCCTGCTTGTTTCCAACTCCAAATTCCAAAAGAAATAATTTTCAGATGCTGGATCACAACATCTATTATTTCACTCTGTTGAGCCAAGCAATCCAAAAGTGCAAGAATTAAAAAAGAAAACCAGACACTTCCAGTTATGACGTGAAATACACAAATTAGTTAAAAAAACCCCAAACCCACAGTGTTTTATTTTCACACACATGACGTGCACTTCTGTAAATGCACCATTCCTGAAAAAAAAAAGGAAATCTTTCCTTATTCCATGCAGAGGCAGTGTGAATCAGAGAGCTATATGAAGGGATTATAGCCAGAAAATTGTCTAGGCAAGGGATTGGGAAATTCAGAGCTAAGCTTCCTTTTTTTTCCTCTCCTTGTTTCCCACACAGATATGCAAACTGCTCTGCTATCAAAATGCAAAGGAATATATTTTTCCTTTTTTTTTTATATATGTATATAAAAACACCCCCCAAGATAACTAGCAGTTATCAGTGAAATTATCAGTGAAATCCTCAACCTTGCATTGTTTATCTTCCAAATCCAAACACCAGGCTGGAGTTGCAGAGATGCCACAGAGGTCCTGCAGTGCTCACTGACTAGAGACAAGAAAAATTGTCCTACCTGCAAAGAAAATACCACGTTCTGACCTCAGCATTAAGGTCTGCACCTGCAGAATGGAAGTCTGGTCAAATATACTCTTCCCTGCTTTCTCCCACTATTGCTTTCAGTCTTCCCCTGTGTTTGTTTTCAGCCACTCAGCACACACACACTTTTCATTTGATTGACACAGTGGTGAAGCAAAACTAAACTCCAACTGCTGCTCAAGTTGAAAAACAAGCCAGCATTAAGACTTTCATTTCACAGCCTGTCCATAAAGACAGATATCTATTTCTCTTTTGAACTTAAAGTTACTGAGCTCAGCAAAAAAAAAAAAAAAAAAAAAAAAAAAGTTGTCTTTCCTATTTTGCCGTTTCCTTTTTGTTACATGCTCACTAGAAATACCAAAACACATCACAGAACACAGACCTTTGCTTTATTGCCTGCCTATATATATGCAGATCAGCCTTTTCTAAGTATCAGTCAACCTCAACTCAAAAAAACCAACAAACTCCCACATGAGGGGGGAAAACTGAAAGAATTTTTTTTTCTTTTTGTGCACCAAAGTGGAAAGTCATGAAGTATTAATTTTTATAAAATCCAAAAAACCTCAAAGCCAAGCAGTTCCATTTGGTTGTATGGAGCATCTTGTGCTTCAAGAGCAGTTCTAAGCCCCATGCTCACCAGTGGTAGCATCCTTGTGAATTAAGAGAGGTAGACTTGTTTTACACTAAGGCTGAACAAGTTTGTTTCCCAGTTTTCACCAGCTCGAACTATTGTGTAACAACACTCAGGGAGGGTGACCCTCTCAAGTGGCAGCAGTGATCTTAAGGAAAAGAAACCACAAACCAACATTTCTTCTTGACCTCACTTGCTTTTCTCTGCTGCTTAAGTCTGACTTTTCTCCCTCCCCCGCACCATAAGCACAGTTTCAAAATAAATTGGTGTAAACAGAAAGCAGTATTCATTTAATGCAATTAATAAGAAAGATTATATTAAGGTTTTTTTCTCCTTTTCTACAGTCAGGGCTCGATTAGTTAGAAAATACTGACAGGTCCTTTTTTGTGAAAGAGATATGGACAATTTTGTTCAGACAGTGGAAGAACATCATGGTATGGTTTATCTTTTTTTTTTTTTTAATCTTTTAAAAAATTTTTTTTAAAGAAGGTACTGTTGAGAGCATAAAGGCTCATTGTACTGCAGTAGCAAACCCAGTACCGTAGCACTTCAGAGGTGGTTAACAGTGCTTTGGTTCAGAACCAGTGTTAGAAAATAAAGCTATAAAAGTTACGATGCAGGGTATTCGGTGGGATTTCGACAGCAATTTTGCAATGAACACAGGAAGGCCTGAGGCATTGGCTTCTTCCCCTTGGCAAAGTCCTTTGTCCTTCATTCTGTTCAAGTCTCAGGTTTCAGCGCCCAGTTTCTCACTTCCAGCGGTGCCGCACTAAGGAGGATTCGTCGTTGACCACGTCATTGTCCGTGTAGCGGTGCTGGCACCGCGGTGGGATGAGCAGCAGGACGATCAGTACAAGGAGGATGATTCCACACAGGCTCATGAGAGCATAGGAGGCAATCCACAACACTGGCTCGTGGAAAGAAACGCTGGAAACACAGTTGCTCGCAACGTCCGTTGTTGTGAAAGGGCCTTCGATCTCAGAGACTGGAGAGCCATCAGCTTCTGAGGGATTGCAAAGACAACAACATTAAGTCTATAGATATCACTTAAAAGCAAGTAACAAGAGAGTTGGCTTAAATACCTGTATACCCCTTTCACTGCATCATCACACACCTTGACATACTCGTGCTTTATTGTATTTCTCATTGAAATAAAAATGCTAGAACCCCAGGCTTATAAAAAGGGAATCTGAAACATAAGGAGACACACCCTCATTTACACAGGCTGTCTGTGAGAGAACAGACATTTAAATCAGGTCTCCCACAGCCTAAGTCAATGCCTACACCACTGGATCATTTTTTCTCTCTGGACTAGCCTTTCGGAAATGTCTATTTAAATATCTTACAACATCTACACTGGTGTAGGTCAGAGCAAGGGCAGTTTTTGTTTGTTTTTGCCATTTCCAACCACTGGGAAAGTACCTCAGATAATTCTTGCGTCTTCTGTGCTGTTTCCCAGGGTGTGCTCTTAGGGGAGCAGCATGCAGGTTCATAGGCTGTACAGATACCCTAAAGGGCTGTACCCTAAACATGGGCTGCAGGGTGGAAAGCAGCACAGATACTCTTGTGGGTGGAGGTGAAAATTCAGAAGGAAGAGGAGGTGAGGCAGGAGAGCTGGGTGACAGCTGCTCACAATAGGGAAACACTGGAGAGGAAGGTCAGTGTCAGGAGTGAGGAGCTGGGACATGAAGGAGCAGTGCTGTCAGGCAGGGAGGCAGAACTAACCAAGCAGCTCAAAAAATGATAACAAAATTAAGGCAAGAAGCATGAAGGTTTGCCTTGGCAGCTCTGTTTTGGAACAGCCATCCATCTCAGTAACATCACAGACTGTGTGACTTGTTTCATTACCATCACAACCCCCTACTTGTTAAACCAGGATTTGCTAAAAAAGGTTATTCTGCCCATGGTTGTCACAGTAACTGTGGCAGACACAGCAAAGTTCCCCTGAGTTGAGGACAGGGCTATGAGGTCTGTAATGGCAGAGCAAGTGAGTTGCCTGGAGCAACAAAATATTCGAAGCATTTTATACCTGCAGGTGTGCAGATGGGAAAGGATGGACACCTTTTAGCTTGCTTGGGGCAATGAGGAGTCTGCAGTTAGTACTGTCTCTGCATTTTAACAAGTTTTTCAAGCCGTTGTAATTCACTTCTCCAGCCAGATCCTTCAAGACACATTTTGAGCATTTTCTATAAGGGCCTCAATTTTAACTGTCCTGCTTGATTTCTTTTCAATTTTATACACAGAAATACTGTTGCCCAATTGTAAGTGATCCCACCTAGTGAAAACAGTATTTCTTATTTACAGATATCTTAGTCATGACTGCTGAAATCATGTTGGCAGAGATTAGCATAAAACACCCCTTGGAAGGAAGGGTTTTGCAAAGGCAGAAAGGTGGACTTTAAGGTTCTTTGTGGACAAACAAATGCAGAATAGGTCAGTTGCTTTACCTGCATAGATTTTAGTTGCTACTCAATCCCTGGCCTCACAACACCTTGTATTATTTTAAGATTTAGGTCTTGTTAGACCTGTGGGCTGGTGCTCAAAGAGACAACTCTCACTCCTGTCCCTCACAGCCCCTTTTGTGTTGGTGCAAGGGAATGACAGGCTGCAATTCGCAGATCAGATGGAAACCCAAACTCTCACAACAAACAGAATGCCCAAAGAAGGAGTTTTCTGTAGGATCACCCAACAGAACCAACCCCTTCTCCAGCTGTGAATGTGGGAAGACTCCTTTAGCAGTTGGAGTGGACTGAGGCTGCACCCACAGCACCCTGACACTGGTGAATATCAAACACGTACTCTCTAAACTCATCAGATGGTAAAAGACTACCTAGAAAAAAGTCTGTGGCAAAAATACTTTTTGTTCAGAG
This sequence comes from Calyptomena viridis, assembly GCA_013390005.1. Classification (NCBI taxonomy): domain Eukaryota; kingdom Metazoa; phylum Chordata; class Aves; order Passeriformes; family Eurylaimidae; genus Calyptomena; species Calyptomena viridis. The sequence continues at coordinate 294,573 of WEIV01017862.1, read as the reverse complement.
TCCCAGGATTGCACTTCATCTGCTCTGCAATTATTTCTTCTGGACATCTCACCCCCTCACACCCTTTCACTTGTCTCTATGAAGTTCTGCAGCAACACCAAACTAAACCAAATTTAACATCAATGTGAAACGCAAGGCCTAAGTATTACTACTTAGTATTTTGAAAAAGTAGGAGGAAAAAAAAAGCAGTGCAATTTTCCACCTTTGAGATAGCTTTGAAAGTAAACAGTCTCTAATTACTTCTTATTTAGATTGAGTGCAATAATTACTACTGTTAAAAAAGACAATACAAAACTGTTGCCATAGTGGCTGACATTTTAAATTATATTTTGTGAAAGCTTGATAGCAGCACAGCTTCTGCTTTCTGCCCTCCAAGAACAAAAAAAGTTTTCCCTCACACCCTTCCGCCTCCAGAGAAATTGAGAAGAAATTTGCCTAAATTGTTCAAACAAGCCCTGAACATAAACTAACAGTCACACACACTTAGCATATTACACATTAACTGAATTAGGATATTTTGGTGTGTTTTCCTAGAACGTCTGGCAGTTACCTACAATACTTTTATGACCTTAAATAAATGAGATTTTCTTCATTATTGATGATAACAGGACAAAAAAAGCACCTCTGGAAAAAAGCTGTTTTCTAACATTTGTGCAGAATTTAATGCACTCACACTATCTCACCAACTTGGCTGGTTTGCAAAGGAAGTAAACCTGGAATCAGATCAAATTTATCATAATTTGATATTGGGTCCCTGGAAGTCACTAAAACTAACTCATTGATCTGAACATCCTGTCTCAAGAGGGGACCTGATCCAAAAACCTTTCCTAGTCATCCTGTAAACAGTAGGTTATCAAAAGGCAACTTGAAACTATTTGCCTGAGTAAGTTTTAAAGGGTTGCACATATTGAGGAAAAGCAAATTTCATTTCCTGTTACAATGGAATAGCTTCCTGCAGTCACCTATTTAACTTTCCTCATTCTTGGTACATCCTGGAGAGGGAAAATGGCTCAAAGAGTATTGTGGGATAAGCCAGTTCTCATTTCTAGCCATGTCTCAATAGTAACATGGGAGTTCAGTGAAATTAAGGTTTTTAATCCTGATCCTGTAAGTTTTGTATTTAGCACGTACACGTTTAACACCTTATAAAAACGTGGATTTTATTTAGTGTTAACAGTTAGAAAGCACAGGTCATTGCAAAGCCACCCCAAACGGTCTTTTATATTTCTCTGTTTCTGAGGATTAATGCCACCAGCAATTCAGGTTTAATTTATGCCCACGAAGAGCCTAAAAAGCTCCAAATAAATGACATTAATATAGTTGCTATGGAGGGCCAGGCTGGCCTCCACAGGAAGCTCAATCCCTCACACCTCCCTGACGCTCACCACTCACAGCTGTGGCCTTCTGAGGGAAGCACTGTTAAATATGGAAACCACAAGCTGTGAAGACGTGAATTCAGAGTAACTGGCACATCCAACAAAAATGTCATCTGCGCCATGTGAGTGCAATGTGACAAATTGCCTCAGTCAGGCAGGGTTGCACATATTGAGGTCAGCTCCCGGGATGCTCCGGGATGCACAAAACGTGGACGAAGAGGCAAAAGGAAGAAACGTCTTCAAGCACCAGTTGGGTAGAAACACATGTCCAGGCTCATATAAATTCCAACTGCATTTCTGCAGGATATTAGGAAAAAGCTTTTCATGGAAAGAATAATAAAGTACCGGAATGGTCTGCCAGGGGAGGTGGCAGAGTCACTGACTCTGGATGTGTTTAAAAATAAAGACTGGACATGGCACTTGGTGCCATAGTCTAGTTGAGGTGTTAGGGCATGGGTTGGACTCGATGATCTTGGAGGTCTCTTCCAACCTGGTTATTCTGTGATTCTGTTCAACAAGCTCAGTTCTACCTCTCTAGGCGAGGCTGGCAGAACTACACAAAGTGGCCAAACTGTGCTCCTGGGTAGCCATATTAGCACCACGGTGGTGTTATGGCTACCTGATCATTCTTCTCAACAAACAAGTGCTGCCAAGGCAGTTCTCATGCACACCAGCTGGCTCGTGTCCCCTGCTGACCACACGTTGGTCAATATGTTCTGTCCAAATGCACCACTGATGGCTGCAGTGACAGGGATGGGAGCAGTTCTACACCTGCTAAAACTGCAGCCAGGAAGCACAAGGGAGAATGAAAGGCAGGAAACCCCAGGCTGCAGTATTTGGCTAGTTACACTCTCCTGCCAGGTGCATTCAAAATGTGTCTTTCATCACTGCATGGTACCTCCATTGAGCAACCCATATCAATATCCAGATTTTCTTTCATAGCAAGCTCAAAACGGGCAATTCTGAACCCATTAACAATGGAAAGATTAAAAAAAACCCCAACCAAAAACCTTTAATAATGCCCTAGAGCTACAACTTGGCTAGCCAGTATCTCTTTTACCTGGCTGCATTAAGCACTCAAGTCCTTAATACCTTACCCTAACACAAATACTGACAGCAACACTGTCAGTTCTAATCCTTTTTTCTCATGCAAATCTCACGTGATACAAGTTTTTTCAGAGCATAGATCACTCCTGTTTGGGACAGAGACTTGCACATGGGTGCACATCATTTCCCTCCTCTCCCACTTGTGATGCCAAAACAAAGTTTGAACAACAGGAGGAAACTTCAAAACTTTTGGTTTTAGCTATCCTTGGTTAGATTAAGAGAAATGATGAAAAAGCAAGAAAGTTAAATAGCACAGTAAAATCAGCGAAAAATTATGAGCTCTTTCTTATCTCCTTAGTGGCTAATTAAAAAATTAATGGCTTTCTACTTACACTGAGAAAACCATTTGGTTAGAACCAACACAAACACTACAAGTCTTTATGTGAATCCCATTTTCATCTCAGCTCTTTCTTTGTGAATTTCTGAGAGGCTGAAGAGACTCAATTCACATTAAGAGTAAAGTGTGAGCGAGGTACTTCACTGCAGACTGCAAAAGTTAGTTGAAGAATCCATTTATCTACAATTCAGAACAGGAATCACACAGAAATGAAGCTGCATTAAAAACAAAGACTTGTCTGATGTAACTGTTGGGGAAACTGCACACACGCACAGATTTTTGGAAGATCATCTCTGTGAGAGAAGAACACAGCAAAGATACCCAGAGCTGAGACTGATTCACTTGATGCCAAAAAACTGTTGCAATACAACTTTTTTTTTTTCTCCCTTCCTTTGAAGCATGAAGAGTTTGGAATTGCTCAAAAATATGCCCTTCACACTTCATCAGGAACCACATTTGTACCCTGTCAGATAAGCAGCAAAGGTGTTTCTCTGAGCCATCAGGGGTTTCCTCACTCACCAAGTCCTCAGCAATATTTCTCTTACCTGCACATGGGCTCACTGCAAAGCCCACTCTCCTCTGGGCTCTGTCAAATATTACATAGAAGCCTTCCATGACTGTAGCACCAATAACCAGAGCATTTGTGGAGGAGGAGATGCCAAACCGGTAGCACTGCAAATTCTCTCCAATTCCAAGGATGGGTTGAATATAAAGCTATTAAACAAAAGACCCAGAGTGTAAGAAGTGACATCACATGGTAGTTAGAAGCTCAGACCTTTTGATTTTTCTAGTCACTGAAAGTAGAGAATGAATAGGGGCAAACAGATTTCTCTACATGATTTAAAACTTAGAAAGCTTACAGGCAGGTGAGAGGTAAAGCACTTGGATTCTAAGCTTAAATTTGAACACATTCTGTCACTATATAAAGGTCAACAGCAAATTCATGAGAGCCTATTTTTACTGTATTTTCCACAAGGAAGGGGTAGCTGAGAAAGAACTTGGGATATAAACTAAAATTAGAGAATCATCTTATTATTAAAAAATTATCAGAATGGAGTTGATTCAGAAAGCATTCAGTGTCAGCTTCAAGGCTCTGGATTTATAAATTCAAGTCACATTTTACCCCTTGTCTCCTCAGGGAAGATGAATGATTGCCAAGCTACATGATCAATACAGAAAAAGCTTATCATAAGGCTTTAGTATATTTCAAGTTAAAATGTACTTAATAGGTTCATTCTCTCCTTTGCTCCTGCCTGTCCCCTGAGGTAAAAGACTGTATTAGTAATTTTAGAGGATACCAGCCTTTATTGCAAACTATACTGGGAGGAGAAGCCAGAGAGAAAAAAATAAAAATAACACATTATATTCTAAAAGCTGGGATGGAATATTAATAAAATATAAACCAACAAAGTTACAGAAACTGGTAAAGAGCTTGCAAAGGGTCATTGCCAAGATTTTCATATTCAGAAAAGTGCTCCAACTCAAAATGCCACGAAAAACAAATCAATTTGCTTCCCAAAACGAGAAGATCAAAATGAGCAGCGACATTCTGCATTGACATATGATGTAGCTGAAACTCAGGAAACCAAACAAAAACTTGACTATTTTTCCTGACAAACTGAAAAAATCATTCCCAACTACATGGACTGCACTGAGAAGGAAACTGTGCTTTTCTTTGTCAGCTTCAGGTTTGACAAGTTTGTTATTTTCCCTCTTTAAAATTTGATTTAAAAAGATTTCCCTTGCATGCAATAAGCTGGTTCTCTACTACTGCTAAAAATAGCTCCTATTTTTTAGGAGCATGTGTTTTTTAATAGTAAAAATAAATGCATAATGAATAAAAAAGAGAAGGTTGAGACCTGTGGTAGGATAGAGATCCGAAACGACCTACTGGAATTTTCATCCCTCAGGTAAATGGAGAGTTTGGGAAATAAGGACCAGGGTTTTTCAGTTTTATCCCAGCATGCAAGCTGGGAACCAGTCCAGAAACCAGAAGAGAATTCTTGTATCTATAAAAAAAAAAAAAAGAAAAAAAAAGTGATACTTACACAATACATACATTTTTGTAAGATTTTTGTAAATAATCACTACCACTCTTTGATAGTTCTTTCATTCTCACAGAGAAATCCAAGCATGAACACAAGTCTGAGTTGCTTCTTTAAGGATCAAAGCAAAAACCCCAAACCCAAGACCCAAAACGAGGTGTGTCATAACTCATCACGACTTGGAAGAAGGGGGAGGAGGCAAAAGCAAGTTTAGCTCTCCCTTCCCTCCCTATTTGTTTCTTATTACTTCCACTGCTGCAAAGAACATGTATGAAGCATCAACAGGGTTTCACTGTCTCCCCACCTCCTCTCTGACCAAACACCAAAATTTTGAAGCAATAGACTTTTGCCTATTCTTATAAAAAACACAAACCACATGAATATGTAATGAAGTCACTTCTCTTCCTCACATCCCTCCAGCTTTATTAAGCTTTTAGAGTTTTGAAGCAAAGGGCAAAGCCAAAAATCTCCTGGCATCTAAGGGAATCAAGGTTTGCTATAGTCACTGGAAACAGAGACATCCCTCTGTCTCTTTTGCTGCCCTGTCATTCACCACCAGTACAATTCACATGCTTTTGAAATAAGGTTGATTAACAGTACTTTGTAATATATCCATGGAACAAACAAAACAAAAAGCACACCCCTACAGAGCTTGTTTGGCAAAGGCAAACATCTTTCCTAATGTTGTTGCTCTCTGAAGTTGACCTGCTGCCAGATAAGAGGAAAAACCTTCCTTGTTTTACTGCATTACTTTGTGCTGGTTCTTGTTCCTCCATGAAGCAGCATTCAAGGCAATGCCTTGTTCTGAGGCTGCACAGCCAAAGTTTTCCATTTGGGTGAAAAGATGGAATCCAGCCTCTCCACTCTCCTCATTTGCATTTATCTGTGATATTGATTATTTTGTAAACATCAGCTCATGCATTAGTTATATGGCATTTTAGAGGTGACAAGTATTCACCCCTCTCCACATACCTGCCAGTGGAATATTTGTAAGGGCTGCATAGAGACTTCATACTTCCAAGTGCTTATCTCTGTCCTTGGGCCAACAAGCATAAACTCATGTAAAAAAGGAGACTTACTGTCCCAAATAGGCTGTTTTTACTCTTAACTCTTAATGCAAGCTTAAGTACATCCCTTGGCATGGGACAGAACACTGCTCCTCACAGCTAAATCCCAGGCCACTCCTGCTGAGAAATACAATTCTCCTCTCTTTCTATTTTATCTTGGAAACCAAACCTTGTGATCCAAGAAAAATTGCAAGATAGCACTAGACTGGACAGACCAAGCCTATGAATTGCTCTGTTTTAAGTGTCTGCTTTAATTTCCCAGAAAGACTGTTTATTACATTGCATTTCTTTGCTGAGGCAATGCATTGGGGAGATTTGAGTGTATGATACCTAAAGGGCTATTAAAATAAAGATTTCAGGTTTATTATTAGGTTTTTTTTCCCCTTAAACTTATTAACATTGTATGAATGCTGTGAGTAGACACACTTTTCAGCTCAGTGAGGTGTAGCAGGTGCCACCCATCTGTGGTTTATCCCTGCCCATCTATGAAAACCACCACCTTCAAACCTGCCAACATCATACAGCTGCTCCCTAAAAGCCTTCAGTCCAAATAAATAAGGCTTAAAAAACCACCTGCACCACTAAAGAGAATAAAGCTCCCAGCCCTGTTTTTCAGTGGAGCTGAATAAAGGAATGTGTCACACAGCTTGTGTTATCCCAGCACACCTGAGGGGGAAATAACATCTGGCTGGGAAGATCATAACAAGCTAATAGGAGCAGGAACTTGTTAGCCTGGTTCACCTGTGGTCAGAGAGGTATGTCTGACTACAGCAGATGATTTTATGTTTCAGTGGTACATGTCTTGCCAGAAGCACAGAGTGTTAAGAGCACAGTTGTGATGCCATGGTACAATTGCTGAAAATACCCATTTTTCTGACCTTGCTTCTACACAGCTGGAATCTGAGCCTTATATCCTGTAACTACTTTCTTATTTAGCAGACTATCTCCTTTGTTTAGAGCTGTGAAAGTAAATTTTGGGGTGTGTGGAAGAAAACAGGTACAGCAGTGAGGCCCTTGGGATCAAAAAGAAACCCTGAAAAAGAAGAGTTAGTTTATGCACTTTGAACAAGAAGAGCAAAAACCATTGAGCAGAGTGAGCAAGTGCTTCCCCTCTAATACCTTATTGAGCAGTCCACTATTTTCTTGTCCTGTGGAAGGCCCTGGTTCAAATGTCCTGACCAGCATCAGAGAGGAGTGTGGACCACTGTGACTCACTTCACAGGAGGATGCCCCATCCACAAGATGTCATTACAGACATCATTACAGAGCTCCTGGAGTGGGGTCTTTTGATTCCTCACCCCATAGGCTGAAATTGTGCCAGTCAATACTTAAGTGTTTTGTAAAGAGGAGAAATTGTAACTGGTACATTTATTTCAGATAGTGGACATCTGCAGGCATTGAAGAACACTTCATGCCAAGTCTCTGCTCTCAATCAGATAGGAAAAGGATCTCAGTCTTGAATTATCAGCACAGAGGAAAATGTCTTTTGGGCAGCTGTTTACTGTTTTTCCTGTGATTTGCATCAACTACCACTGTCTGATCGTGAATCCATGACCAAAATGTCAAATTTGCTCACACTGAAATGTCTGGAATTTATTCTTCATCTTTAACCTTCTTGGTGCTCTTCCTTGTATTGAACAAAAATTTATGAATAGTTTTTATTAACCAGAAAATGCTGTTTCAGCTACTCTACATGCAGAGAACTCCACCACTCCTTGCCCTACTTCTAAAGCCCACTCTGTTTCCAAAGAAAGATGCTTTTGAACATAAATAATTCAATAATGAAGGTCAAAAGCAGCTTTATTGATATGAATAATCCTAATGAATGGCATTTATTCTAGACAGCAATAAGCATTATACTTGGAAAGGAACTGCTTGCAGCAGCAGGTTCTTCTACTTTATAAACACACTGTTTTGAATGAAAAGACTGATTTTTTGCACTCTTAATACTTTGAATCAGAGCAACAGGGATTATGTCTATGTTTCTGAAATGCTTAGGAAAAAATACTGTCTCTGCCCTATTTCTGATGCATTTCCACACACACACTTTTGTCTGTACTTGGACCCCCCTTTTCCCTCCTCCCTTTCCCTTTTCCATTTCCATCAAAGGCCATCACTTATTAACAGGACTAGACCAGGTAAGACTCTGCTCCCCTCAGGTTACAAACCCATGACTTACAAGGCAGACAGCAAAGATGACACTCCCTTCAAAGACCATGCGATCATTTGATAGGAAATTCACATTTTGGGCAGATTTAATGACAGCAGCTTACCAGGGACGTGCGAGCTATTGCCTGCACCACAGCACTGAAGACTTTCTCTGGCAGACGAAGGAGTGTGGTCCCACTGTCTACTATTGCTTTATCAGCATTGTACTGGGGAGGGGAGAAAGAAAAGAAGTCACACACTGTAGTCACTGTAATGCAGATTCCACTGTTTCATAACCACAACAAAGCTGTTCCTTTTTGGCAGCTGCCTTCCCAGACCTGCATGTCATTGCTGTCAGCAGCTCCCTCTCTTTGGTAGCTTGAATTCAAATGAAGCCTGAGAGCAAAAGCAAGATACTGTCAGCTGAGACACAAGAGTGAGTTTATCTGCAGCACCTGGGAAATTGTTGTGTGCCACCACAACTGGTGCAAATGGCCAACCTGCTGTAAAAAAAAGTACAGCCCAGCCCCTCTCAGAGGGCAGAAGCACTTCCCTGTGCTATGTACATGTCTGAGCCCTCAGCCAAGCTCTCTGCCACCATGGATACAACTCACTCCAGTCTAAACACAATACAGTCTGTTTTAATTAATGGCATATTTGATTTAAGCATAGCCAGAGAAAATTAGGCCTTCTTTGTGTCAGTGCTGGCTCAAGAGAAGAAATTCCACACCTTTCTCCCTTGACTTCTGAAAACCACTGAAGCACAGAGAAAAGCGAGTACAAAGAAACTTGAAATTTCAGTCTTGCTGCCTCAAAATCTGCACTAAAAAGCCCTCAGGCAAACATTTCTCTTATTATTAAAACCCTAAACCTCGGATTAAGAGATTTCAGCAAACTTTAGACACAGTAAACAAAGTACAAACTTTTTAAAGAGTAGAACTTTTTCATGAACTCCCTAAAAACTAAGATTAATTGTGGGGGGATAAAAAAGGACAAGTAGCAGCAGCAACAGCTGTTTGCATTAACTACTTTTGTTGCCAGCTTAGGCAGCAGATTAATATAACTGAACAGTGACATGTTTATGGCATAATCATAAAACACAAGATAATATACAGCATAAGCTTCTTAGGAAGAGGTCAAACAGCCAGTGAATTTAAAATACATTGGTTTAGATGTTATCAAGTCACATGGAGCCCTTTTAGTGCAGTGACCAAAATAAAACCCCCCAAAAAGTAAAAAAAGTAACTCTGACAGTTATTTCTGTATTATTTCTATTTGAAAGAGCTGCTATAGGCTGCCATGGAGAGCTGACAGAAAAGCAAACAGGAAACTATTACAAACTCAGAAATACTTCTAGAGAGTGGAGAGAAGCATAGATTGAGAGCAGTGCTGTGGAGTCCCATTTTAACAGATTTGCACCACAAACACACAATCACTGGCATCCTGGAAAGCCACCCTTGGGAAAAAAAAGTAGTTGGGAGGATCAACCACTGACATAACCCATGGAAAATGCTGGGAGTAGTGGGCTGGCTCATCTATGGACTAAGCACCTGGACCTTCATGCTGTGCACAATGTGCTGGCAGTAACTTTCCCTCTTGGCCTCCCTGGTTAATATTTAGCAGTGCAGCCCAAGAGGAGTGCACTGCTGGCAGCTCAGCACTTCTCCCAGCCCCGCCAGGCTCAGGGACACAGCTGTGCTGCAACACTGCACACATTCCCAGCACTGAAGAAAGGGGACAACTTCTCCCTGGCAAGGAAAGGAGTAGTCCCTGGTGAAGGTTACAAATAATGCTCCATTTCCTAGAAAACAACTAAGAGGAGAGATCAACATAGTTGATCATCCTGGACAGTGATTCATGCATCCTCTGCAAGCTCCTAACCTGCCAAACTTTCATCGTACCAGCTCTATTTTACTGTTCTTCCTCTAAATTTTTGTGAGAAGATTGCCTTGGATCAAGGAAGGCATGATCCTTGTGTATCAGTGACCAACATGCTGTGCTAACACACACAATAATGTGAAAGCAAACCCTGGCTCAGAAAAGAGCAACAATTACAGGAAACTTTTGTAACACACCGCTAGATTTTTAAGTGAGTTGTTTTCTGGAAACAGCACGGATTAAACCATTAGTACAAGGGCTCTCCTTCAAAAACATGTTGACTGTTTTCAAAGGCAAGGAAGAAAAGCAAACATTTATGTTAGAGGACCAGTGGTTTTGCTTTCCTAACGATATAATAGAGAGAGGCATTTAAATAGACTTTGTTTTGCTTATTAAGTTGAAAGATGCTGTGACTAATTTTAAATAATTTATATGGCGATATGATTTCCATATTTTGTAAGGAAATATAATATTTATGCACATATAATATTTTAATCATGAATTTCACTTAATTTATGTGAACTATAAAAATTAGAATTACCACATCTTTCATGGTTGAACCCCAGCCAGCACAATGTCCCAACAATTTCCAACTAAGACCACAACTATAAGATAAAATTAGATGTCTAATGAAATCGGGGCATGAAAATTACGGAACTAAAATAAAAACATGAAGAGCAACAAGCAACAGTAAGGAATAGATAAAACATACACATACAGAGACATCCTCCACAAAAAAAAAAAAAAAAAGAAACAGCTTTGGAATAAAAATTGCTACAACATAAAACATTATTTCTAATAAAAACAGAAAACATATCAGTCAGGAATAATAACTGGCAAGGCATAAGAGAGCAAAAGTAGATTACAAAAATAAAAAAATAAAAAAGGAGGTAGAGGATAAAAACTTTATGAAGCATCTCAAGATGACAGCTGCCCACTGCCATCATGAATTATGTTCTTAGACACCCCTACAGGGGCCAATCCAAAATCTCCCATTTTCTTTATTTGACCAGAACTGCTTTAAACCCCTTTGATTTGATTTTACTGTATGAAAACCATGTGCTGTGGTTGTTTAAAGTCTGTTGTCTCCTTGACTCATTGCACCAACTTCAGTGTTTAGACACCTTTGTTAAGACTGAAACAAGTCAGGAGGCTGAGCCCTCCCAAACCACTACAGCCTGATTTTCAATGGACTGTTGGCTTAACAGTCATAGCTTAGTTCCTAATTTACTGAAATACTGTCAATGACTTTAAAGTCCTCTGTGAAGCAGTTTTAGCATATTTGATGTATGCCCTGCATTTCACATGGCCCACTCATTTCTTTTCAAAGTTACCACTTCTCAGAGGAGACTGAGATACTCATCTGCTTGCAAAGACCACAACTGATCAATTAGGTGCTTTTTTCAACCAAACTTGCATTTTAAATAGACAGAAACACAGAATGGCAAATACCTCTCTGCAGTCCAATTCAAGGTTCTGCCCCCCGACCTCCAGTTTGAGAATTTCCACCTGGTAATACCACTCCTCTTTGATTGGTGTGTACCAAATATCCCCCGTGTACAGACTTGGTTCAATTCCACCCAGGACCTAAGGGAAAGGAGAAAACAATTCACATGTTTGAAAAATCCAGATGTTTAGTTTTGGGGCATGCACGTGCAAAAAGAGGAATATTTAACTGTGATATTCAGGACATCAAAATTTTAATTTAGCATCATTTGTAAGGATTTTACTGACAAGCTCTTTGTCAATAATAAAGCAGTATGAAACATCTAGACATTAAACAGATTGTGCTTCAGACAAACAGAACTGGGCCAAATTACCAGCATCTTTATCTAAAACCTCACACTGACTTTGTTATGAAAGCTCCACTGTTTAAAATCAAAACAGTATCTTCAGTGCAATGTATAAAAATGGGACAGAATATTAAACTTACACATGAAAAATTGGCTTTATCAGATCAGAAAAGCTTTAATACTGTTCAAGAACATCTTGTTTTTCTTACATATATCCAAAATGGAGTATGACCATCCTATCATTGCTATCACTCTTGTCTTCCATCAAAACTGAGGTTGAAAGATGACTGGGAGCACAGTGGACTCTCAGACTTTGAACAGAACTAACATAAGCAAGTTCTCTCTTGGGCCTCTGCTGTATGAGCAACATTTACAGTATGTGCATTCACTGCAAAATAACTGTTTGTGATCAATTCCTGTGCTGACATGCTTAATTTGGCATAATTTGGGAACAGTCATTCCATTCCAACAACCAATTCCAGATACATAACGGCCAATTCATGGTCCCACTAAAACTGATGGAAAGACTTTCCAGAGTAACAGCAAGCAGGAGACCTGATCTTCAGAATTTTTTCCTTTAGTATGTCATCAACAACCACAAAAAAAGACCCTTGATTCCTCTCCCCCTTTTCACATCACGTTAATCAAATTGCTGCAACATTTTGATGAGATTGAACAAGTTTATCAGCTGAATAAGGGAATACTCAGTTTGAGAAAGGCAGCAGAATCTACCTTGAGGAAACACCACAACATTTATGTTTTGTTTTGTTAAAAGAAGAAAAGCTTACTCAAACTCGAGAGAGGAAAAAAGAATTGAGAATGAAAATAAATAGACACTTGAGTTTTGCCTAAGGGCTTAACTTCTCCTTAAAAAAAAATAGAAAACATTTCATATATTTAAATACTAAATTTAGCAGAAGTAGGATAGTCACAGAAAAGAGGGAGAGAGATTAACAAAGATACATCTTCCCTCTCTGATTGACAGATACCCACAAGACTACCTCCGTTGGTACCACTTCCAGAAACAGGGAGTCCAGCACCACACATCTGCAAGGAGAAAATGTTGGGGATCTTTGCCTGCCTCACGAGAGAATCGAAGAACGTCTCCACAGAACTTGAAGGCTTGAAGGTGTTGGAAAAAACAAAACAAAACACAAAAGAATTGCAGGATTCATTAAAAAGTTTCTTTGCAGAAATCAGCAAATCATTTAAACAAGACCACTTTTCATGAGTAAATTGAATTTCTGACAACCAGGTGATGAAAGTTCTAGACATAATGAGTCACTAAAAACTCAACATCTGTCATTTTTCTGTTTCTGCTGCTTTTAAAAACATTTTACTCTTGACCATTGTCACTGTAGCTGCCACCAAATCCCTTAAGCACAAGAGTAATTTTCAAATGCAGTTTTCAAACTCAAATAGTGGTTTCAGGCAGACACTCCCACCAATGCTTTCTGTTTGGAAAAGGCTTTGGGTTATTAGAACAGTCAGATGTAACTTGCCATTTGCCCCTTTCCACAGTTAAAAGGAAAAATTTTAAAGTCAAGATTTTCAGGTTTTCAACATAATTTAATTTTAATAAACTTCGAATTCAATGGCCCTTAATTTCTCTTCTTTGTTTTGAAGAACTTTTTATCCAAGCACACTCACTTCAACTGATTACTGGCCAACAGATTCTTCCCTACAATGCATGTTGTGGTTTTATTTGCAGTTATTAGAGTATTGCAACTTCGCTGTAATTCAGATTTCTGTCCATTTTAGTCTCATGACAGGCAGAGACCCTGGAAAGCTGCAAGGTGCCAAGTGCTCTTACTTACCACACAAAGCCCAGAGCAGACTCTGAAGTCAGGAAATCTTAAGTCTTTGGAAGAAGGGAAAAATCAACACCCTGAGTACACTATTTGCCCAAACCAGAGTTTGAGAAGCAGCTCTTCTCTTCCTGTTGACAGTATATGTCAAGTCAACAGCAGAAGTCAATACAATGCTCACACAACTCTTGAATAAAGCAGTTGTCAGGCAGTATTGAATCATTTGTTCTAACTGGATAAATCTCAGCTTCTGGTGTGTAGGTTGAAAACTCTGACTATGTTGTATTCCAGTCACGTTTTCAGTTTTACATCATAAGGGTTATAAACTTTAGACTATAAATTTTGTGTTTTAATTTAAACTTCTACCTGAATTTCCTACGTCCAGAAGAACAGGATGTGCTTGGTTCTATGCTCATGGAAACACTGTAGTTAGTGATCATTCTGAAATTATCCATCTGTGCCCTCCATCTCAACTTTTACTTGAGGAATTGAGAATGTCTTAGAATGAACTGAAAAGGGCTTTGCCAAGTAAGTTCATCAGTCCATGGACAAGTCCAGAGGGCTGTCATCAGAGCCCTAATACCACCCTTCACACATACAGGAGACATTAGTCCCACACTCTGGTACTACAAGCCCTGTAAAAGCTTATTCATTCCAGAGGAGCTAAAATCGGATTTTTCATCATCAGAAAAGCCAAAATCCTCATATGGAACTTCGGTACCACCACAACCCAATTTATTCTTTCTGGAACAAGCATAAAACATCCATAGGAAAGAGAGGCTGGAAGGGTGGAGGATAATGCTGTCAGATCATCTGCTCACTTTATTTTGATAGATTTCTCTTTACTGTGACAGACAACTGCTGGGGAAAGGCTGATTTACCTTGGCTAAGGCATCGTAGGCAAGACCAAGAATCCCATGCCATTTAACCCCTGGTAAGAAGAAGTTCTCTGACTCCAGAATGGTAGCAATGTTGATGGTGTAGCTGCCAGAGATTCCTTTTGGCATAGTAATGACATCTGTACCCAGCACTCCAGTCCAGCTTCCTTGACTGTACTTAACCGTGACTTCAACCCCTTGAGATCTGTATGTGCTTGACCTTTAAAAGGAAAAGATACACTTATGCACAAGCTGCTCATCTGCAATGCAAGACAACAGAATGTATTTCATCTCAATTTTGCCCAGAGAGAGAAAAAAAAAATTAGTCTGCAAAATACATATTCATACTGCTTGTAAAAGCAGCAAAATGCAGAATTAAAAAAAGAAAATCTCAAGGCCGTGTTTTTATCCAGAAGCCACTAATCATTCAAAACTTCACAATGTGTGTTTTTGGTTGGTTGGTTTTTTTAACCTAAGGTATTATGTCACCTAGTGCAGTGTGTCCCTGACTCCTACTGGTCCATCACAATGGGAGCAACAATCTAACTGGAGAAGGAATGTATTAAGTGGCATTGGGAAATGAAAAGCTGCTGAATTCAAATCAAACGTTGAAATGCCAAGCTAACTGAATAGCTGTAGACTAATGCCTCATTAATATTCTTAAAAGATCCATTTTAGGTAAATTGGAATATAACTGTGAGAATCAGCAGCAAGGCAGAGGTTTTCTAAATCTGCAGTTTGGTCCATCTATCAGGAAGCAAGTGGACTTAGATATTATTATCAAATGATTCACTGACTTGGGGGAGGAAAGGAAGGAATTCTTCCCAGATCAGGGCAGCAAAGGCAAAGGAGCAGTTCAGCATGGCCAGCAAAGGAAGGAACAGAATCCTGTTTGGAAGACTTAACACAAACATTAGAAGAAACCTCAAGAGATTTTTCCATTTAAAATCCTGTAATCCTTAAATATCCTTAAATATCCACCCCCATCACTACTGAAGAGCTACAAAAGTTTTAGTTCCCTCACAATTTATTCTGGACCCATTCCTTGGCATTACAGCTTCCCCTTTTGAAGAGGTAGATGACCACACCCAGTTCATCTGAACAGACTTTTCTCTTCATGGCTTTTTAAAAAGTAAATTAAGGGGGGAAAAAAAAAAGGAAGTGTAAAATAATTTTATAACACCAACTTTGCACCTGTGTAGAACAACAGAAAGTGCAAGTGTTTTATCAAATGCAGGCAGTTTTATTAACCCAGTTTTAACAGCTCCCTGTACCTGAGCCTGCCAGCACAAAGTCAGAGTGATTTTGCCTATTATGAGTAACAGCCTTTACATGGCAACATGGAAAAGTCCCATCCATTTAAACACTTGATCCTGAGGGACAATTTGGCCACATGGACCACACAATTGATCCCCTTCACAGCTAAGGAAGGAGGGGGTATTAAGAGGCCAAGCTCCAAACCTAAGCATCTTTTTAATACTCCCAAGACCTAACTCTTCAAGGATTAAAATCCAAGACAGCAGAAATACATGAGACAATATTTCAAAATGCACCAATTCCAGAGATACTGTTACCACCTTTATCTGGTTATTTCTACTGCTACTGTTGTTTGACTTGCTGTGTAATTCTGCATTTGTATGACACTTACACAAAGGATGCTCAGGCAGGGCATTCAAAACACCTCTGTGACACTGGGAATACATTTTATAAATCAAAATAGAGTCTGAATAATTAGTGACTTAAAGAGAGTTGTGGGGAGACAGGAAATGAAAGGGAAAATACAGGGTTTTTCATGTAGAAAAGTGTCTGGGCAAGAGAAGAGGAAACATATAAAACCAGAGAGAAAATTGAGTGCTGGGAGAATAAAGTGAAGCAGATCTGCAAATACAGATGGTGCATGACTGGCAACAGCAGCAGCACAGAGCTCTTCTTCCCTAAGCAGTAACAGCCTGATGGATTGAGCTGTGGACCAGAACACACAAAAAAATGGGTTCATTTTCCAGCACTGCTGGTAAACTTTCCTGTGGAAAGGGAGAACAAGTCACTTCCTCACCCCTTCTGCCTCAGCATCCCCACCTGTAGAAATGGATATGAAGACACTGATTTCATTAGTAAAGTTCACAAATGTCATATTTAAGAGAAGACCTTATTATTTCCTTCAAGGAGCAAATTACCTAACCTGGGAAGAGATCTCACATAATCCTTGTGGCAGTAAATTATATTCTGTTCTGCAAAACCACTTCCTGCTCTGTCTTCTTGCCAGTAACCAGCCACTCTGATTCTTTCACCTTTCCACCTCACTGATTCTAAAGGAAGAAAACTTTACTTTAGAGGTCAAAACTAGAGACTTGTTGTAATTCATGGGCTGAGTGCTTTAAAAAAAAACCCCAATACCAAAAAAACCCCCCCAAAATACAAACAAGGTGTTTTGGCTGTGATGAGAAAACAAGAATTCAAATGAAATAACCAGAATGTTATTTCTCATGTCACGACTCCTTTGAAAGAAGCCCAACATGGCAACAGCAAATCCACTCTGCACACAGGAAGCCCTGCCTAACACCAACCTCACCAAACAACTTTAAGACAATGCAAACATGAAAACACAACATAAATTATTGATTTTTAACTGAAAAGGCACATCTAATTTGCAAGGCTTCCAGAACAAGTTTATAATTCACCCCAACCCACAAGGTGCACAGTGTACACAACCAAACTTGCGGGATCATTCTGCAAGGCAGAAGTTTATTTTGCTTGTTGGTATAAAACTTTTTGTATTACCTCAATTTATTGTCTGTATTTTTCTTAGCTCCCTATCTCTTGGAAAGATCAACTCTTGAGCAGCTTGCTCTTGAACCTTCACATGGTGAGGCAGTAGTACTCACACTGAAATAAAACTGAATATTGGTGCTGAATACTGAAAGCCCTGTATGTCATGTTTCTATATTGCTGCAGAGCCATCACTGCTAACTTGGGTTCAAGTGTAAAAATCCCTTTATATGTCTGTTTAAGTAGCTCTTTTATCATAAGTAGTGTACTCAACAAAACTACTTGTTATTTTGAACAGCATGAGAAACAAATACTGTGATTTCTTTTCATTTCAGGACAAATTAGGCCACTTTGCAAAACTTTATATATCGTGGTGACTTAAGAGCATGATTATCACAGCAAACTCAGAACTTCTCACAGCAAAGTTTCGTCAGAGCTACTCAAAAGCCCAAGCTGTAAAAGAGTTCATGATAACAACTTTACTCATTTTGTACAGAAAGAGCCAGATAATGAAGCTGCAGAATTATATGACACGGATTATGTGATACACAACCTCACTTAACAAGCTGGTTCTAAAATTGCTCCAGGAGGGCTCTTCCTGAAGAACACAGCCTCTGGGTTTCTTTAAACAAAGATAATGTTCTTCCTATCCACCCTCCTCAATTTCAGTCAAAAAACACTCATGCATTCCATTTCAGATTTTGATCATCGGAATAAAATTAAACTAAGAGCGTGGCATCAGGAAATTCAGACCCATCACTCTCTCCAACACATTAATATTCTAATAAGCACACATTTATAACTAAGTCTCATTACCTTAACAAATCACTAATCTTTCTTTCCCCTTGTCTTCAACTTGCAGTTTATGACTTTGGAAGCCACTCCATGACAATATAGGGGAAAACTGCAGGAATGATTACAAGATGAGAGGAAGCCTCTTTATCTAATTTTGAAGTGTCCCACGTAGCGTGGAAGAAAAGTGCCCATAGGTCATTTTTCTCATTTACACATGGGTAAAGGTCACTCTTAGGTAATTTTACAGATCCAGCTGGATGTGATATCAAGGCCTCTGTCTGTCATCTGCACAAAATCATGATAACCTACTGTGCTGGTTTGGGCTGGGATAGAGTTAATTTTCTTCATAGTACTAGGACAGGGCTGTGTTCTGGATTGGTGATGAAAAGTGTTGAATAAAGAGATGTTTTTGTTATTGCTGAGCAGTGCTGGCACAGAGTTGAGGCCTTTTTTGCCTCTCGTCCCATCCCACCATCAAGCAGACTCGGTGTGCACAAGAATTTGGGAGGGGACACAACCAGGACAGCTGCACACAAATGACCACAGGGATATCCCACACCACATGGTGTCATGGTCAGCATATAGAAGGGGAAAGAAGGAGGAAGGGGGGATGTTTGGAGTTATGGTGTTCGCCTTGCCAAGTCACTGTTGTGTGTGTTGGTGCCCTGCCTTCCTGAGGGTGGCCCATGTTAAGTGGTGAATGGGTTCTGAATTTTGCTTTGCTTGCCCATGTGGCTTTTGCTTTACCTGTTTAACTGTCTTTATTTCAACCCAAGAGTTCTCTCACTTTTACCCTTTTGATTCTCTCCCTGATCCCGCTGGTAGGGGGGTGAGAGAGTGGCTGTGGGGCCCAGTTGCCATCTGGGTTTAACACCTGGGAAGGGAACCCGACTACTGGGAAAATGCTACTGTAAGGCCACTCTCAAAAGGAGAGGAGCAGCAGAGCCCAAGGAACTAGAGGTCACCAAGTCAGGAAAAAAAGTCTCAAAGAACAACCTCCTGGAATCTGTTCCCAAGCACATGAAGGACAAGAAGGTAATCACGGACACTCAACAAGGAATCCCTCAGGCATTTCATACCTGACCAGTCTCACTGCCTTCTACAAGATGATTGGATACACAGATGAGAACACAGTGGCTGTAGCACATCTTGACTTCAGTCAGGCTTTTGACACCACCTCCCATGGCATTCCCACTTGGAAGGTGAGGATGTGGGGCTGAATAAACCAACCAGTATGGTTGAAGATGGGCTGGGCCACTGGGCTCAAAGGGCAGTGACCTCTGGCTCAACACCAGGCTCATAGAGGCCACAGTGCCCAAGGGGTTATGAGTGAAGGAAAAACTGTTCAACAGCCTACAGGAAAGGAGACTCAGGAGGGACCTTATCTCTCTTCAGCTACCTGAAAGGAGGTTGTAGCAGGTGAAAATCAGTCTTTTCTTCCAGGGAACCAGGGACAGGACAAGAGGACATAGCCCCAAACTGTACCAGGGGAGGTTCAGGTTGGACATCAGGAGGAATTTCTTCATGGAAAGGGTTTTTAAACATTGGAATGGACTGCCTAGGGAGGTGGTGGAGTCCCGATCCCTGGAAACGTCCAAGAAACAACTGGATGTGGCCTCAGTGCTCTGGGCTGGGTGACAAGGTGGGGATCAGTCACAGATTGGGCTCAGTGATCTTGGAGGTCTTTTCCAACCTTAATGATCCTGTGAACCTCTTCATCAAGAACCCACACAATGGNTGACCACAGGGATATCCCACACCACATGGTGTCATGGTCAGCATATAGAGGGGGAAAGAAGGAGGAAGGGGGGATGTTTGGAGTTATGGTGTTCGCCTTGCCAAGTCACTGTTGTGTGTGTTGGTGCCCTGCCTTCCTGAGGGTGGCCCATGTTAAGTGGTGAATGGATTCTGAATTTTGCTTTGCTTGCCCATGTGGCTTTTGCTTTACCTGTTTAACTGTCTTTATTTCAACCCAAGAGTTTTCTCACTTTTACCCTTTTGATTTTCTCCCCGATCCCACTGGTAGGGGGGTGAGAGAGTGGCTGTGGGGCCCAGTTGCCATCTGGGTTTAACACCTGGGAAGGGAACCCGACTACTGGGAAAATGCTACTGTAAGGCCACTCTCAAAAGGAGAGGAGCAGCAGAGCCCAAGGAACTAGAGGTCACCAAGTCAGGAAAAAAAGTCTCAAAGAACAACCTCCTGGAATCTGTTCCCAAGCACATGAAGGACAAGAAGGTAATCAAGGACACTCAACAAGGAATCTNGGTGGAGTCCCGATCCCTGGAAACATCCAACAAACAACTGGATGTGGCCTCAGTGCTCTGGGCTGGGTGACAAGGTGGGGAATCAGTCACAGATTGGGCTCAGTGATCTTGGAGGTCTTTTCCAACCTTAATGATCCTGTGAACCTCTTCATCAAGAACCCACACAATGGACAGACAGCACAGGACACTAAAGGGAGTAGTTGACATGCTGAATGTAAGAGCTTGAATCCAAAGGAACCTTGAAAATTAGGAAGATTGAGCCAACAAAAACCTTGTGCCATTCAACAAGGAGAAGCCCAAAGTTTTGTAGCTGAGAGGAAACAACTCCCTGCATCAGGACAGACTGGAAAGCAACTGAAAAGAGCTCAGAAGGACTTGAGGTAGCAGACACCAGGCCAGCTTTGGAGGGTCATGGACAACATATCCAAAGAAGATGCTCTTCCCCTCTGGTCAGTACAGGTGAGATCATACCTGGAACAGACCATGGCCAGCTGTGGGAACCCAACTCAACAGAGATCTGGAGAAAGAGGCAATGGCAGAGGGCTACCAGATATGTCAGGATCCACAAACACAGGACCAGTGATGAGAAGCTGAGAGGAGCTGGGCTTTGGTTTCACACACAAGAGGCTGAGGGGAGATCCCACAGTAGCTTATGACAACTTGAAACACAGACAGATGACACAGCCAAACCTTTCTCTGCAGTGCCATACAAGAGCATGAGGGACAACACCCACAAGTTACATTTTGTGAGGTTCAGGCTGACAACAGGAAATATTTCTTCCACAAGAGAATGTGGCACAGCACTGGGAGACACTGCCCAGAGAGAGCATGGATTCTCCATCCTCAGAGGTTTACAGGATTTGGCTGGACTCAGCCATGGCTGAGCTGGTCTGGTGACAACTCCACCTCATTTGGGATATTTGCAAGGTGACCTACACAGATTTCCTGCCACCAACGTCTTTGGAACATCTAACTGATTTCATTGGGGCCAGGATCCCTCCCAGATGACATTTATTTAAATGTATTTAAAATATTTAAAATGGAAAAAGCATGGTGGACCCAGGTTCAAGCATGCTAACAGTTGTAGTTTACTCTGAGCACAATGCAATGCTCCATCAATGCAGCCCAAACCAGAAACTCTTATTGCAATTGCTCTGGACTGTAATGTCTTGAGTTTGAATATTTTGCAAAGCACCCTTAACCAGCTCTTCAGGGCCTAAATGTCAAGGTTTTATTATTAACTTTATATCAAAATTGTCAAAACACAGTGTGCACTGAGAACACTGATCAGAGACTGTAACCTTCATGTGATTTCATAGTCAACACACAACCTCTGCTGCTGCTGTTTCTAATGGTTTACGGTTCTTATGAGAGAGGCCTTGTCCTTTCAGACTCAATAACCTCAATTAAGAAAAAAGGGAGGAGGAATGCTTGTGCTTTTAATTCTATGCAATTAAGTTTCCACTAGAACTACCTATGGAAAGGAATATCTGGTGTGGAAAACTCTGTGGCAGTGCAGAAACAGCTTTCAAGTGTAAATTCTGGACTTTCCAGAGCTGTATCCTATCAGAATGAGATATGAAATATCTCCATTAACATCTGAATATATGACAGGAGGTAAGGCTATTCTAGTAAGGAGCATGGAAATAATGGATTTCCCTCCATTATCAGTGCATCTTATTGGAAAAAAAAGGGCAAAGCCCCATGTTAAAGTACATAATGAGGTAATGGGAACGGTGATACTCTCCAGCCTCCCAGCCCTCTAAGTATTTTTATCCATATGCTTCAGCTAAAGATAGACACTGTGTTTTGGAGAAGTTTACCTGAAATAATTGAAACTAGAGAAGGGCAGAAAGCAAGGAAGAAAAGACAGAGAGCAATTCAGATAGACAAAGCTGTGCCTGGCTGTAATTAATGTCAGCTTATGCTAAACACAGTAAATTCAGTGCAAAACAAGCACCAAACCCACAAAGTTGTATTTTATAAATAACAAGATTCATCAGGGTCTGTGTAGATCATTAGCTGATTGAGGCCCTTCAGCCAAACTGAACAGCAAATTAGGCTTTGACTAATTTCACTTTTGGATGAGATGTCAACTAACAGATACAATTACCGGGTTTTAATTTTTGTTTTCAAACAAAGGCAAAGTATATTTAAACTTCTAATTCCTTCCAAGACTATTCAGAGAAGAAATTGGCTGGAATTGGTGTGATTTTGCAGACGATTTTTACCCTGTAATCTTCTTTCCCTCTTCTCCAGCTCTAATCAGTGCTGTGCTCAGAGCTCAGCTGCGCTGAAATCAGGGGGACTGTTCGTGGTGTCAGGGAGGACTTTGCATCAGGCAAAGGCCAAAATTCCCATTCAGGCAACTAACATCCCACTCTCACAGGAGCCTCATAAACTGCCTTTTCATCCTTTCTTGCATGGAGGAGCCAAAATCTTAGAGACACCCCAACCATCACAGAACAGGTACTTACAGCTCGGCATTGAAGTAGGAGGTGACATCAGGATCAGGCACACCTGCTACAGCAAAATTACTGCTCCCAGTGTCAACCAGAATATTTAACTGCCAAAACAAAAGAAAGGAGAGGTGATTTGCATATCCAATCAAACAAACAAACAAACAATCATTACAGTTTTTGTCTAAACTGTCTTCGGCTTTAAAATCATGATGAACATTGCCCTGAAAAAAAGATTTAGTGTCACTTTTGGGGAAAGAGATGTTGCTGCAGGCCCTTTGAAACAGCTGATCATGCTGAAGTGCTTTAAAATAGTCATGTTCCTGGAAGGGGGAAAACTTGCCAAGCCCATATTCGCACAGCAGATGAATTCCTGATCATCTCAAATTTCTTTTCGGCCCAACCCGTGTGTCTCGGAAACTTGGCTCATCCGGGACACAGGCTGAATTACATATTGTTCAAAGCACTGTTTGCCTTGGAGATTATGAGATCTCAGGCAGGGGCTGAGTGCAGGTCTGGACAGAAATAAGCAGAAGCACGAAGCTGCCTCATGGCTCAGAAAACACGGGAACGAACAGTTTGTCCTCAGCAACAACAACCTACCACAGCCCTCACCACCTTGAAACAAGAGGGTTGATTGAGAGGTGGCCTAAGAGTGGGCCACTTGTCTGGTTAATTGGGATTTAGGCCCAAAATTGCTTAACAAAACCACATGGACAAAAGGAGATGCCTCCTTTCCCCACGTAACCAGGCTGGTTCACCACAGCTGAATGATGCCTTGTGCTAACACAGGGCTGAAAGTAACAGCAGCTGGATGCAGGATTGATTTTTTCAGTGAACCCAAGAAACTACATTAGATGTAGGGTCATTAAATGATAATTTAAGTCAAAGACTGCACTGCTACCAAAAGCAATGGTTGCATTTTTTCCCTGCTCTTGGCTGGATGCTTCCCAGGACTTCCTGGCATATCTATGACACTGTGGTGAAAATCACATCAGGTTCCTCACCTACAATTACACCCCCCCCCCCCAAAACCCAGAGAAATCTGCAATAGCGGGCAGCAACTCAAAAAGAGATGTTAGGAGCAGATACTAGCAAAGGGTGACTGGCTCCTTTGGTGACAGTGTGGTCTGTTGGGCTTAAAACAATTGTGAAATGATGCCCTAAACAGTAGGGAACACCTGCTCCTCAGAAAAAATATTAAGGAATTAAGAATTTTCCTGTAAGAGGGAGTGAGACATGAAGACTTGATTGACCATGGTTTAAAGCCAGATCAAACCAGCTCCTCTGTTAGTCCTCATCACTCCTGAAAAATGAAGTAACTTGAGACCCAGCATGGAAAGAGAACGTGGGACATGTAAGAGAGAACGATGAAGGAAACAAGTTTAGTGTAGACAATAGAAGTGGAGAAACAGGGCTGAGCTCAGAAATTAGTCAAGACAAAGGAAGATAAGACATTTGGAAAAGATATGGTGAATCCTTCTTTAGTAAGTTTAAGACCAAGCATAGACTAAAAAAAAGTGAGTCAATGTCCAAAAACATCTTTAGTTTGCTCATGGAGCAGGAGGGAGGAGATGGTTCCCCTTGTTTTACCTACTTAATATAGAATGGGGCTGAGGAGCTCTGAAATTAAAACATGAACACAAAACCAACTAGTAATTTGTGGGTATCTCTTCTGAACTGCACATACACTCTGTCCTTTGTATTCCCCGTCCTAATCGTGCAGAAATTTTAAGACTAAAAAAGAACAAACCTTAGTCAAGCACCTCACTGCATTCCAGATTTTAGATTAAGCAAAGACAATACATTAAAATTTATTTGCAACCACACGAGCTAGACAGAGACATTTAAAAACAAAAAGACAACTTCACCTGGCTCTAGGAGCTGAGGCTTTAAAAGAAAATAAGAACCTCCCAGGCATAGCTTGCAATAAAATCCAAAGTTTGCTACATACTTTATTTTGATAATATCAAAAGCCTAACATTTTTTCAACTACCTAACAAAGTACAACCTATTCATTCCCCCCCCCTCTTCCTCTGGGATAGAAATCATATTAAAAATAAATAACAAAGAGCAGCTACAATGTGTGCATCTATCAGGACCGACAAAATCTGCCTCAAAGGGGTGCTGCAGGGCTTAAATTAATTAGCCTTTCCGAGGCAGTCTGTGATGCTTGAGTAATGGGCACTATACATCAGCTGTATAAATACATGTAGGTGTAGCTCCAGCCTCAGCAATATGCATGGCACCATACACGGAGGAGGACTTGGGGGGGGTAAAAAAAATCTCCAAACAAAACCCCAACCACTAAATATGACATATATGAAAGATATTTTACCCCCACACCTTGAATACAATGTTATCATCACAGAATTCACAAATCTGAAGAAAAGGGCGAATTTACTACCCACAGTATGGAGCAAATCAACATTTCCACAAGCAAATAGATATCTCCCACAAAAAAAAAAGGGGAAAACACAAAGCTAACCATGCAAGCACCAGCCCACTCGGACACAGCAGTGCTCACATGACAGATCTCTATTGAGCCTGACATTCCCTATCCGCATGTTTGTGCTTAATGAGATGCAGGCGGCCAGGGCAGACACTGATTTATTGTAGTCCTCACAATAGTGCCAGTGATTAGCAGCTCATTTTGGGGTGGGTATAACTTACTGAGTTCTCTTTCTCTCCTGGCTACCCTTTGGGTCTGAATTTTCTCTAGTGCCTTCACATCTCATTAAGAACCACTTTCATGTTGTCACCACTGGAGCCTTCTTTATTCCATATGCCCTCATGGTGCTGCTGGGGGAGCTTCAGGCAAGGTCTGGCGAGTCACGAGGTGGCAACTGAAGGAGCCAGGGGCCAGGGCTGCCCACCCTGCCCCATCTTGATCCATCACTGAGAGCAACCCTGACGAGAAGGACTTGGGGGTGCTGGTGGATGAGAGGCTGGACATGAGCCAGCAATGTGTGCTGGGAGCCCAGAAACCGACCGGGGCCTGGGCTGCAGCCAAATCAGTGTGGGCAGCTGGGGACGGGGGGGATTGTGCCCCTCTGCCCCCTCAGGTGAGACCCCACCTGCAGAGCTCTGGGGGTTCAGCTCAGGAAGGACATGGAGCTGCTGGAAGAGTCCAGAGATGACCAGAGGGATGGAGCAGCTCTGCTGGGAGGAAAAGCTGAGAGAATTGGGATAGTTCAGCCTGGAGAACAGAAGGCTTTGGGGTCATCTAATTGTGGCCTTCCACGACCTGAAAGGGAGCCTAGAAGAAAGATGGAGAGGAATTTTTTACAAGGCCCTGTAGTGACAGGGCAAGGGGGAATGGCTTCGAACTGAAAGAGAGTAGGTTTAGATTGGATATTAAGAAGTTCTTTACTGTGAGGGTGGTGAGGCCCTGGCACAGGTTGCCCAGAGAAGCTGTGGCTGCCCCATCCCTGGAAGTGTTCAAGGCCAGACTGAATGGAGCTCTGAGCAACCTGGTCAGGTGGAAGGGGTCCCTGCCCATGGCAGGGCTGTGTTGGGTGTAGATGATCTTTAAAGTCCCTTCCAACGTAAACCACTCTACAATTCTGTGATTTCCAGAGGACAGCACTGCCCTCTCCCAAAAGATGAAGCCAAACACACCGTGTGCTCACTCCCCAGTCACTGCACTTTGCTGCTCAGCTTACTAACAAAAACTGAAATCCAAGGCACCTCCACCTGACTCCCTGAGCTATCCACTGTGACAGTGGAGAGTGGCCAAACCTCTCTGTGCCTTTACCTTTCTTGTACAGGGACAGAAGACCTTGATGCCGAGGCAGAGCCAACACCAGTGGTTTCATCCTCTCCAGCTGCCCCAGAGATGGTAAATTAGAGCTCTCATGGGCAGGCAGAGCAGTTTCCTTGGGTTTATTATGGCCATTAAGTGAATCACTTCCTGTCACCTATTGCTGATCATTTACTGATCACCTTGTTTTTCAGAGATTGTCAGATGTTGTCAAGTTTTGCAAAGGCCAAGGTCAGAGAGACTTGGCTGTACAAAACCATGAAGGAAAAAAAGAGTGATGGTCACATGCCCAGCATTAAAACCAAGGAAAACCTACTTTCCTTTTTCTTTTGGAGGCACAGAAGCAAAGCCTTGGTTTTTTTTGTTTGTTTTTTTCATTTTCTTGGGTTTTTTGTGGTTTCCAAGTGCAATTTTAGAGCTACGTAGCAGAACACTGACAGCAAATGCAAGAGGCTGTTTCTTCCCCCTGAAGGTCACCTTTACCACTGCTGTGGGACATAAAACCTAAATCTTGTAAAGCACCTGGAGATTATTTTCCTGGATGCATTTCCTATATGGAAATAGTGTTGTTATTATTAATAGGAGGTTCATAAAGATCCCTATTATAGAGTAAGCAAGACAGGAACATCCACCTCTGCCATGACAAACTTACAGAGGGAATCTGACACTCTATCTATATGCCATTAGGTTGTGGTTATAAAAAGAAACAAATCCAACCCCGTTTACTGAAAGTCATGAACATTGAAAGTAGAAGCTTCTTAGGTCATGCATTTTACATTTTTTCTACTCTGAAGGGGCAGACACACTAAAAAAAAAAGCCCCAGCTGTAATGATTTTTTTCAGCTGGAAATCAAACACATTGTCGATACTTCAAGGATCCCTCAAACTTTCCAGTGCTTGATTTAGTTCCAGCATCAAATAGAACTCTCTATATGCTATCCTACTTCAATAATTTAACTTACCACTATGCCTTTAATGTTTTTAAGCCTTCCATTGCTGAATGTTGTTGTGTTTTGATATAAAAAAAAATAAAAATTTCCTATTGATGTGTCATCTTTTTTTCATTCAGCAAAACTTTGGCTGTCTGTGGGTCAGGCACCTGCCTTATCTGATACAGCAGCTGATGTCAATGTGACATCAACACTAGCCTGGGCATTATGTATGCCTCATTTAACTGCCTGGTGAACAGCAATTTGAAGTTACCCACCATGCATTCAGAAAGTGATTTCCTTCTCATTTTCGAGGAAAAGTGATGAAATGTAGCAATCACTCAATTTTTGTTGCACAGAGGTTGCTCTCATCCCTTAGCAGGGGCAGACCTCGTCTCTGTTCTGGTAACACACTTTACTCGACTTCACAGGAGTTTCTCTCCCCTGTTTTAGTTTGAGGTTGGGAGTTTTTGGTAACTTTCAGAAAAATATGCAAAACAAACCTCACAAGCTACAAGTGCAAAATGCATTTCTTTGAAGGAGCTCTCTGCATGATTTAGCATACACAGCTTTTTCCAGGTGTGGAATCCTAGGGCTTTGCATGCAACCCTGTCATGTTCTTGCTTTTGATGTGATTCCCTGGGTAACCGACACTGAGCTAGGGATAATCTCCATCTCCATTAAAAGACTGGCCCATGGAAAAATCCACTGTAGGTTTTTTTTTTCTAATTTAACAAGTCTGATCCTTTTAGGTGAAGCATTAAAGTTTCACCACTGGACAGACTACAGTCTCTATAACTATTTGAAAGGAGGTTGTAGCGAGCTGTGTCAGTCTCTTCTCTCAGGTAAGAAGTCCCACAGGATGATAGGAAACGGCCTCAAGTTGCAACAGGGGAGGTTTAGATTAGATATTAGGAAAAAAACTATCTTGGAAAGTGTTGTAAGGCATTGGACAAGACTGCTCAGGGAAATGGTGGAGTCACCATCCCTAGAAGCGTTCAAAAAACATGTGGATATGGCACTTGAGGACATGGTTTAGTGAACATGGTGATGCTGGGTTGATGGTTGGACTCGATGATCTTAGAAGTCTTTTCCAACCTTAACATTTCTATGATTCTATGAATACACCAGACTGCAAAAATGTATTTGGCTCCTCCTCCCTGCTTCTGTGAAGCATAGGGGGTGGGGAAAAAAACCTTACACAGACAGAGCCATAAATACAATAATCAATGTCATTCAGCCTTTCCCTTACTCTGGGGTTCAGTCAAAGCCTTAATGATGGACAGTTGATGGTTTCCACTGCACAAGCCAGAAAAGCAAAGAAGTTGCTGGTTCTGTAAGAATTTATAGATTCAATGAATGGTTTGGTTGGAAGGGACCTCAAAGATCATCTAGAGAGCCCCATCCAACCTGGCCTTGGACACTTCCAGGGATGGAGCAGCCACAGCTTCTCTGGGCAAACTGTGCCAGGGCCTTTCCACCCTCATAGGGAAGAATTTTTTTCCAATATCTAATCTAAACCTACTCTCTTTTAGTGATGACATCTCTTTTCATGATGAAAACTGCAAGCCATCATGCCTTCCCTGGGATTTTAACTTGACCCAAGGGCATTCCTTTCTTTTCTCTTCTATCCCCTGCAAAGAAAGAGACCATTTCACACCAGTAACATTCATCTGTCATTCAAAATCTTGTCCTGCTGTGCTTTCATGATTTCTCCCAAATCACACACTTAAAAAAGGGCTTATAATCCTACTCTGCTTGCTGGAGATTGCCACAAGTGAACTATTACAAAGCAAAAAAGTTTTTTTGTGCCCATGTAGAGACCAGAAATAGGAAGCATCCCATTACCTGCTCATGAGCTGTCACCACACATCACAATGTACTGGCTTAGTAGAAGTCCACCCCATCTAACCCCTGAGCTTGTACCATCTCTTTGCTCAGTCTCTTTCTCATTTTGTCCCACACATAATAAACCCTCCAGAAAATAATCTGCTAGACAGTGCTTAAAAAAATGTGCAAAGAAGCACCATGTTCCTTGTCAGGGATTAGCAGCTAGAAATCATTTGGGTAACAGCTCTTCTTTTTCCAAGCTGGTTAATAGATAGGAAAATTAGTTGCCAATTTAAATGTTGCCTCATTTAACACAACGATTCCTAATTACATTATCAGCCCATCTGGCAAGAATTGCTACAACCCTCACACAGAAAAGAAAACACACTAGCAGCTATACAGTGTGTTTGCCCACAGTTATTATGTGTTATTATTGGCATTGACTGTCAAGTTGTTTCAGCAGTTTGTTTCTACAAATTAGTAATGTTACAAGATACAGTGGCATTTTAAGCACAGAGATACTGTATGATTTTTTTTCCTCCTGTGTTACTCGGAATTATCAATTACGACCTATTTTCTAATGAAAAAATTCAGAAGGCTAGGCTTTAATATAGATTCTTCATCTGTTCCTCCTAAGATGCAGAAATAGAACCACTTTAAAAGATAAGTTAAAGGAATTTTTAGAAACTTTTTCTAGATGCCTGCAAAATTAGACATAAACTTAAAAAGTCTCTGCAAAGACATATTTCTGCTTGCAGAATAACATGTACTTTGCTGAAGAGGTAAGACTGAAAAAAAAAAAGGAAAGTTTGTTGTACCAGCACACTGCCCATGAACACTGGGGCAAGGATGGAACTCCCTCATTTTTCATTGCATGTAAGCAGTCCCTGGACCAGAGCAGCCCAGCAGCACTTCACAGAATGGCTGAGGTTGAAGACACCTCTGGAGGTCATCTGGTCCAGCCCCAAATGCTCAAGCAGGCTCAGCTCGAGCAGGATGCCCAGGACCACACCCAGACAGCTTCTGAATATCTCCAAGGACTGAGACTCCACCACCTCTCTGTGAGTGACCTGTGCCAGTATCTGGCCACCCTCACAGTAAAAAAGTGGTTTTCCATATGTTTTCCTGTGTTTCCTGCCCTCTGCCTCTGGTCTTGTCACTGGCAGCTCTGAAAAGAGCCTGGCTGTGTTCTCTTTGAACCCTCTCTTTATTTATGTATTTATGTCCAGTCATGAGACTCCCTTGAGCCTTCTCTTCTCCAGACTGAACAGTCCCAGCTTTCCCAACCTGCCCTCCCACGAGACGCTCCAGTCCTTTAAATGTCCTCATGGCCCTTTCTTTGCTGGACTTTATCCAGTATGGCCATGTCTCTCTTGTACTGGGGAGCCCAGAGCTGGAGACACCGAGAGGAATCCAGAACACAACCCAGCTCTCTGGCTGGCCACTGGTGGTGATGGAGGAACACCCCACACAAAGCCAAACGACCCTGTGCAGCTTGGCTGGCATCATACTTGGAGGAGGAGGAGGAAGGGCACAGGCCCACATGTCAGGCTGAGTCTGGGAGAATTATTTCCAGTGTTGCCCTGAGTGAGGTCACCTTGCCACAGAAAACAGACCTATCTGCTCCTACCTCAAAAAAAAAACCCCTCCCATAATCATAAGAAAGGTTTAACCACGAAGCCAAGATAAGAAAGGCATTGTGAGAAAGGAACATGAACAGAGATGGAGTATTTTCTAATGATGTTTGTTCAGCAGGTGGTGCCCATGTTTCGCTGCAACGTCACACTGGAGATGCAAAGGAAGGTGACTTATGGCAGTGTGAAGATGTGGGTAAACCAGAAGGTCACATTTATCACAAGGATATTTCCTGCCCTCACGACAGCTGAAGTTTGTCACAGAAACCGGTGTGTTTGGAATTTGGGGAGTTAGAAGGAAAACAAGTGGCAAAGGGAGGCTCTTCAGGGCAGTAGAAGACCAAGCTCACCAGAGAGTTTGGCCTTTGCTGTTATTCCCCTCACCACATTCCCAGCTGGTGTCAGGACCTGGGATTTGACCCTGTATCTATACTACCTTTACATTCACTCTCCTCTCAGCCACCTAAACCATACGGCTGTTCCTGGATATTCTCACTGGGCCCAGCAGAAGACCATGAGTTTTTCACCCTCAATCTCTTCATGATCTGTACTGCTAGGCTGGGAGGAATACTCTTTTTTTCTCTCTGAAAAGCAATAATCTCTTTCTTTGCCAGAAGATTACAAAATACTATCTGGATTAGCCAATCTATCCATGCTTAAGAGCACTGCATGCTTCTGTAGTGGAGATTTGTACAAAAAAAGAAAGCTAAAATGACAGATTGCTCTGAAGTATAAACTTGCTAAACTAAATTGTGAGTTGAAATATGAGCATCTGACTCTGGGACTGATGAATAGTCATTTTGAAGAGAAATATTACAGGAAGTGCTTTATATATATTATCATTTTGACAATAAGGGAAGGCTATTATGGTTTAAAGACAAAAAAAGTAGTCAGCCAATCAATCCTGCTAACAAAACAAAATATCTATTCTTCATTTCTACGCTCTCCTTTCTGCCAATGTCTTCAGTTCCCTAAACATTAGCATTCTTTCTGCACATGCCGTCTCATGTGCTATCTTATTTTTCAGGCTAAAATTTATTTGCTGTGTCTAGATTTATCATACAACACATCCATCCTATTCATGCTATATGAACATGCTTTGCTGTTGAACATGAGCTATTACTTGCTTATCTTAGAGCTGTGTGAATCGTAGCAATTTTGTCTCATTGCCTTTTCAGAAAGATTAACCTTTTTTTTCCTCTTTATTTTTTTTATTTCCCCCCCCAGACACAAGTCCTTCTACCATATCACAACCTAGAGCAGACAGAAAACTAGGTATGTGAAGCAAGCCTCCAGTTCACATAAACCAGCTACAGCTGAAGTCATGCCCTGCTCTAGGCATTTGGTTTTAAGGAAAATCTGGACTAGTTCGAGAAAGTTCAGTAACAACAACAATCTAGAGGTCTATAAAAAAACCCTCACCTGTCAATAACCATTGACAGGCTTGAACTGGTTTGAGAAGACTGAGGAAAACTGTGATAGTCTTATAACAGATGTGTGGTTGCCACAGAGAACCCCCAGGGAGCCAAACCTTTCAGAAACAAGTCAACAGGTATTTTCATCAGCCTTTCCCAGGGTAGCCAGCAATACACATTAACCTCAAGTAGACTCCCAGTTCTCACTAGCAGCAGCAGGTTACCCAAGGGCTCTCAAATTTGTGTGAGGAAAATCTATATATTTGTATACTTACACTACACACGTTCTTGAATGGAAAGATTAATGAGTACCTGGATAAATGGAGGATTAAAAAACCCCCACAAACACACTCTGAAATTTAAGAATGACCACGGGAGACATCAGCTATTTGCCCTTAAAATGCACACAGAGCTCTTGTTAAATCCAAAAGCCTGTTTCCACCTGTTAGTAGGTGTAAAGGAATTAAAGTCATCAATTTTCTGCTAATTATGGTACAGCACTGATGAGACAGGGAGACTGTAAGCCGAATGCCACTGGGAGCAACTCTCACATCTGACTGCAGGACTCATGAGGAATCCCAGTGCCCACGCTCTTGGTTTAGAGACAAGGCTATGTCTAAGCTCTGTGCTGTGTCCTGAATTAGTAAGCACATCACCCAGAGCTCACCCCTTCCTCCCTAGGGAACATGGTCTTGGAGAGACAGCTATTAATTCAACAATTCAACAGCCAAAAGGAGCCAAACTCTTAGAGATTACGCTCGTGGAACTGCATCACTGACTTCAGTCACCTTCTCAGCCTAAAACCTGTTTCTCACTTTGAAACCACGGAGTGTTACCACTGCAAAACAGACCTGCTGGGCACTGTCTGGCAGGATTTGGAACTCTTTGGAGCAATGGCCAGCCACGTCAGATGGCTACCAGTGCACAGAGCTATGGGTGCTGTAGGAAGACTCGAGGAGAGGGAGAGCTTCCCTCCATAGGAAATAGGAGAGTGGCAGAGGTGAGCGAAGGGCTGCACACCTGTATTTCACAATACAGTGGTAAAGACACCACCAGGAAACAAAAAAGGGTTTCAGCCTCTCCAGACAGCTCCCTCAGCAAGCCTCTGTGCACTTTACCCTTGTGCTTAACCACAGCCTGTCTCACGTCATTCCTGACACAACCACTGTCAAATTATTTCAGTTGACCTGAAGTGAAACTTTCTCTGCAAGAAAATAAAAAAAAGACAATCACCTCATTGAAAAACAACAAACCATCCACCTCGAGTGTCTGTGGTTAAATGTCTGCTATGGCTGTTTTGTTTACCAGCATTACTTAAGGCATGATCCTTCTCAAAAACATAATCACGTCAAAGAATTTTAGAGGTTGAGGGTTTTTTAGGGGTAAAAAAAAAAGGAGAAAGGGACTTACCATGCTAATAAACTGCCTTTCAGAATACAATATCAAGGAAGGCTGTTTGCTTTATTTTTTTTTTTTAAGGAAATGAAATCAGTAAGTCTGCATTAATGTGTTATACGCAGTGAATGATTACAGTTAGAAGTTACATACAGTTCAGAATTTCAATTTTCCGAGGTTTTTGCTCTCCAAAATTAGCTTCCAATTTATTTTGTCAGGTCATTCTTTTCTTTTCCTCATTCATTAAACTCAGAGAAACTGCTGTCTAACAAAACAAAAAAAGGCATTTTTAGCTCTTCTCTACCTACCTTCGCAAGTCCTACACTACAAAAAAAAAGTTTGTTTTGAAACTAAATCAAATCCTCCAACTGTAGTAAGATCAAAATAGTTTTATGCATTTGCACAGAGCCAAGCCAGACTAAGTAAACTCAAGAAGGCTTGAACTGATAATCTTTAAACCTTCCTCACCTTGTACTAGCTTCTACCCTGTGAGTCACTGCCCACATTTATTCTGCCATTTGGAAATAAGAAAATAGTCAAGGGCCATGTTTGAAACTTCAATACTGTTTATGAAGTCCATTCTTGATGTTCTTGAGTTTAAACTAGGAGGTATCTCTAGCCCCCTGAGTGCTGTCATTTTTTTGGTAATCACCCTTTTGTCAAAGATACCACAGTACCCTTGTCCTTCAGCAGCAGGCAGAAACATTTCAGGAGAGGTTCAGCCTAACTTTTGTATTTCTGTTTCCATTGAAGGGTCTCCCTCACACCAAAAACCTGAACTTCAATCTCAATTTTAAATAAGATCTTGGCCTTCAAATTGCACCGGAGATGTGAAACCAAGTACCACAGTTGCTCCTTCAATATTTGGGAAGCTTTTTTTTTATTTATTTCTTTTTAGAGAGACTATTTACGAGAGGGTGTAGTGACAGGACAAAGGGAATGGCTTTAAACTGAAAGAGAGTAGGTTTAGATGAGATGTTAGGAAGAAATTCTTGGCTGTGAGTGTGGGGAGGCCCTGGCACAGGTTGCCCAGAGAAGCTGTGGCTGCTCCATCCCTGGAAGTGTCCAAGGTCAGGTGGGATGGAGCAACCTGGGATAATGGAAGATGTCCCTGCCCATGGCAGGGGGTGGAATGCGATGATCTTTAAGGTCCCTTCCAGCCCAGGTCATTCTATGACTCTATGATTTCAAGGCAGCAAGTAACTTTGTAAAAAAGCTGCACTTTGGAGACAAGTAGGAAGAAAAAAAAGCTTGCAGGACAGCAGTGAGAAAATCAGTTTTCAGAAGTCTGCACACCAGGTCTGATCTCTTACCTCTCCTCCCTCCATCAACTCGCTCTTTTAGTGACACGATTCTTCTCAGGATTTTCCCCCCTCTTCTGTCAAGATGTTAGTTTTGGAGATGGGTGTTTGTTAGCAAAAGCTTTTCAAAGCCTGGAGAGCTGTGAAAAGGAGAGGTGAAGGCAGGACACTCCTGACTCATCAAGTCTTCGTTCTCCTCAGAACAAGCTCTTCCCGGCAGCAGTGCTGTATCTACACAGTGGGGCCACCACTCATCACAACATCCTTCTAGCTGCACTAACTGCCCACTTTCAGGAAGCCCTCCTGATGTTTTTTTAGTGCTTTTCTTCAAGAAGGACCCTGAATGATTACAGATATTTTCCAGCCCTCCCCCTAAAACACTGTAACAAACCCCA
Source organism: Calyptomena viridis (assembly GCA_013390005.1). Lineage (NCBI taxonomy): Eukaryota > Metazoa > Chordata > Aves > Passeriformes > Eurylaimidae > Calyptomena > Calyptomena viridis. The sequence goes on along the minus strand of WEIV01017862.1, from coordinate 259,189 downwards.
AGTGGATAAGCATAGTTATTCCTGGGCTTTCTCTACCCTTACACTACAAGAGTGAGAAAACCATCCTTCCCAAAACATGACAGTCAATGGACATTATTAAATGGGAACTCCCACCTTACTGCTTAAGTCAAGTTCATGGCTGGGAAAGCAGCCTCTCCCTCCTGAAGGCCAGGAAACGACTGACAATCCCAAACTGATGTCCATGGATTAGCCAAAATCATGGAGAGGCAAATAAATTAGCACACGTCTTGGAAAACCAACTATCAACTCCCTGTACTTCAAGGCATGACCTCTGCTATAAAAATGCCACAACTTGTTCTTCAGGACTGGATTTGCAGCACTGCCAGATTTTATTTAACACACGAGAGCTGGGATGTGTCAGCCTGGGGAGCTGAAAAGACTGAGCCCATCCTCTAACTCCCTTGTCCTATCTCTTCCTCACATGCCATGGCAGCTCCTACCCCTGTTCCTCCCTTTCTGCCCAGAAAAGGCCACTATCCCACACTTTCACACACCTACTGCCCTGGTGCTGTAAAGGGACATGGCTGGATCTGCTGGTAGAGGAAGAGGAGGGAGGGAAGAGATCAGGTTAAAAACCACAAGTTCATCTGTGTCAAGCACAAGGACTGGAATTTGGTTATTTTGATTGTATTCCCTGATAGAAAAGCTGTGCCACAGCTCTAGGGAAAAGGTGTAGGGCCAGGAATCTTCCCACTGCTCCGTGGCATCTTCAGTGGCCACAGGAATGCACACAGGCTGCCCCAGAGCACAAACAAGGTGGTGCAACACCAGTGGTTTTATATCCCTGGTAATTAATAAAGGGAATACAACAGACAGAAGGCTTTTGCTCCCCATTGCATCTGACCTATTTAGGATATTGCCAAGCAGAATTTGATTGTCATCATGGGTGTTCCCTGGAATTATACAAGGAAGTTCAAAGGCACAAACAGAAAGCAGCATTGCACTCCATAATAGCAGGAAGGACTATTTGACTGGGGAAAAAAAGAAAAGAAAAAACCTATTAAGCACTGTCATAATGATATATTTCATTTATTAAAAATAAGAATAACATTTTTATTCATATTTATTCTAACATTTTTACTGAAAAATTTGTTAGGGCAATTTAAAAGGCAGTTTCAATACTCAAGTGAAGTAAGATATAATTTTTTTAATTCTCTTTTTTTAAAAGCAGCACTGTTTCTCCCCTTGCTATTGAACTCGTTTATTTCTCTCCTTCTCAAACATTCCTACTTTAGTCTTTACCTTGGCTAATACTGTAGAGGCAGCAGCTCTGGGAAATGAACCAGCTTTGCCCGTGGCTCATACATCATTACAATTGTTAACCAAGTTCCACTATAAAAATCTTGATTACACAAGAGAACACAGAGGCATGCAGGAACACAGCTTTATTTTCAGATACCAGGCTGAGTTTGTAGGGCAGGAAGTTAAAAGACTCTGTTATGCTCTCAGGTTGATAAAAGTCTGCCAGGACACACCACAACAACAGATGGAGGAGAGCTCCCTACTATCCATTCCTCCACATATCAACCTGTACACAGAATCAAACTCTGGCCAGGGGTTATAACCCACTGTGTGAGGGTGGATGTGTGATGGGAGATGGAATTAGATGATCTTTAAGGTCCCTTCCAACCCAAACCATTCCATGATTCTGTGGTACCTGAGGTTGATTTCACACAATACAGGGAAGGCAGCAAGTGCAGCCACATTGGAGCTGATGGTGCTTAGGGAACTGGAATTGTGGAATTTCACCCACTATCAACAGCAAACATTGTTGTACACACCTGCCATGGAGACAGCTTCCAAACCTGACCAAAAACCTGCCTGTGGTATCACTAGTATTTGGTCACTTGCCAATACTACATTAACCTGAAGGCTCATCAGTGCAAATGCAAATTTTAGCTGGAACATGTAACACACACCAGCGTTTATAAGTACAGCTCCCGAGAAATTTTCTGAGCTTTTCCCACCCCCTACATTATTTATTTCAGCAGTTCAAATGCAAAAATCTGCCACTTTGGATCACGTGAAATGTTTGTGTGATTCCCTGAAGGACTTTGCATCCGAGAAGTAATGAGAAGATTATTCTGTGACAGTTAAACTGAAGCACTGTGACTGCATCAGATGTTATCTTGCTACAGCACTTCTCAAGACTTTTGGGAAGTGTGACCACCTTTGAACTCCTCTGTCTTATTCGCAACCCGATAGTCACTGAAAAGAAAAATGAGTGAATTAAATAAAAATCTCTTTAGTCACAGAAAAGCACTAGTAGGATTGATGAATCATTTTCTGACACGCCTCACATTTCACTCTTTCCCATAGCAGACACCAACTAGGCAGCACAGTGAATAAAAGCACGGGTCTTTGCACACCACTTCTAGGCAGCACAGTAATACTGCCCTGAAGACCTTCCAAATTGGCATAAAGTGCTCTGTCTTGAATCAGAGAATCACTGAATGGCTTGGGCTGGAAGGGTCCTTAAAGATCATCTCATTTCAACCCTCCTGCCATGGGCAGGGACACCTTCCATTAGACCAGGTTGCTCAGAGCCTCATCCAATCTGGCCTTGAAAAGACATTACAACTGTTAATTCCTTACCCCGACAGTCAAGGTTTCTGTATCAATGGGTATCATAATAGAATTTTGGAAGCAAAGTTTCCATTTAGGTAGGAAAAAAGTAAGAGGGGAAAAAAAATAGAACAAACCAAAAAATCCTGCCTTGAGATTTCACAAAGCCACAATTTCAAAAATAGATCCAAAGCCTGCAGTTGAAATGGACACCTCAGTATTTTATTTTCTATGCCAAAATTATTGCTTCCAATAATTCCAATTCCAAAGGCAACCTTCAACATTTATTTCTTCCCAAACACCACAATAAAGTTTTCAAGGGGGCACATGAAGGACTCAACCTTCCATATGATGACACAGCAGGTAAGTCTTTTGATTCCATAGAAGCCCCAAACACCTGATCCTCTCTGGTATGAAGCTTCCCATGGCAGCAAAGCAGAAAGAGCCTGGTGGGTGAGAAAATTCTCACATCTGGCCTTGACATGAGCCTGAGCACCAGCTGCAGTGCCACAGTGGACTCTGAGTGCTCTTCTACAGGCCACTCTCACAGACAGATCCACTAACAAATATCAAGGAATTATGTGAGACTGCCATCAAAAACATCCAATTATTTTTTCCCTTTCAAATGGCAGGAGATGGCCTTTAATCCCTCCCTCGAGTGGAAAGGTGACTCTCAGTTCTTGGGTTGTCATCACATTTTCTTTAAAACAAAGATGCCAGTTTTGGAGTTTTGGATCCCTAAGAATGGATTCCTTTGTGTATTTAGGGAGGAGAAGCTTACCAAGTGTTACTGCAGCATTAATACTTTTCCTCTTTTAAAATGAGACTAGACTAGTGTGCAAGACATGCATTTTCCCTAAGCACATGCAATCTAGTTTAACAGCAGTTTTCACTAGTAAATAGGTACAAAAATAAGCCAACCATAAAGCTAAATAAAACCAACTAATTTTAGTACATGCAAGCTGAGCAAAGAAGACAAAATCCACAAGTAATTTATTTTTCATAATATCAAATTATTAGTAAGCAGCAGTGAGGGAAAAAAAGGATTGCAGAGTGCAATTACTGTATTAACAGATTCTCTTCTAAAGGGCATAATTATGACACATTAATTGTATTAAATGAATTGTAATTTTCACTTGAATAAGATCTTTTTTCCCCCATCTAGTTTATTTTCCTCAAATTCCCTTCTCACCATATCCCACAGGTTTCATGTGTTTGAGGAGGACTCAAAAAAACAAAACAGTGGTCTAGAATGTCTGTCCCCTGCTGCCCTTCCTGTAAAATAGTCTCAGACATAAAAAGACAGCAAGAACAGCAGGAGAGACTGGCAAAATGAAGAATGAGGGAAGAACTCTGAGAGAAAAGAGAGGAAGAAAGGTGTTATTTTATTAACCTTTGGCAAAAGAGGAGCAAACATTGCCTCTGGCCCAAGGCTTTGTGAAGGCACAAGGGTACTTTGCTATGTGGCTGCTCCCAAAGGAGCGCACGGACAGCCACGCCTGGAGGAAGCCTGTTCCAAGGTGTGGGTGTGTGGCCAGTAGCAGGTTCAGTGGCCAAACTTTCATCCCACGGGGAAGAAGTTTACCAGGCTCCTTGGTGAGGGTTTTGGGTGGTTCTAGGCTGCTGCACCCTTTGCTGTGCAGAGCACGCAGCCGCTGCCGTCGCTAAACCAAACCACGGGGTTGATGCAGATGTGCTCGAGCTACTTCAGGTGCTGCCAGTGGTAGAGGAGCTCGCTGTGTGCTGCAAGTCATCAGGAAAAGCACAGCAGATTGCTCCTGCTGAGGTCCTTGTCTCAACTAGACTGTTACAAAACCGAGCAGGGTGGTTTCTACCACCTCTCTTTAACGTCGCGATCCCGTCGCGCGGGTGGCTGCGAAGGAGGCACGTGCAGAGCGGACAGAGAGGCAGCCAACTTGTTATTTTTAACAAAGGAGGTTCAAGTGCAAAAAATTTCAAATAAAATCTGTTTTAGTCCTGGGCTACTTTAAGTACTTTGAGAGAGGCTGAACTAACAGACACAAATTCAAATGTAAAGCTTTTTATTCAAACAGGAGTGTGGTATCTGCTTTTGCTTCATGAGCTCGGCTCTACAGAGCAAACCCAGGCTGAAAAGCATCAAGACTTATGACAGGCCTGTCAATGGCAGGAAAAAACACTTCCTTTTCTGAAGCAGCTGAGTGCTGCCTCCTTTACTTTGAAGATTTTATCTCAAATCCTAATCCAGGCTGAAATAGAAGCAACAAGTTCCTCCACTTATTTACACAAGTGTAAATGTATGTGTGATTACATCTATATTTTACAGCCAGTAAGAAAAGGGAGAGAAGTCTGTCCCCACTCATACTGGAGAGGCCCATGTGCAAGGGTATGCCATAGTACCAGCTTATTTTTTTCTAATGGAGTTATACTTGACAATGACAACATTTCAGCTCAGACTCGTTTCACCTACAGTAAGTGAGACAATTTCAAAGATAATAATATGTGGAGGCAATGTAATAGCTAACGTGTCCTCGCATACTTGAAGTCCTAAGTGTCCTTCAAGAAAATGAAGACCTCTGCAAAACGTAGCAGTTTTAAAATCTATCTTGCCAGAGACTATAGAGCTCACAGCCCTCTGGTTAAAAGGGGGAGCGGGGGGAAGGAAAAAACCAAATCAACATGAATAAACTTTCCTTCCTTAATAATCCAAATCATCCAAACACACAGAAATTCCGCATGGGCTTTCTTTTGTCCACTGGTTCATTTCCATCTCATTTCTACTCCAAATCCAAACTAATTTAATCAGACAAAAGTTATTTCCTCGCCCTCTACTTTCCTTTTTCCAAATTTAACTGATACTTTTGCCTTGATAGGGAATGAAATGCAAAGGGGTAAAAATTGTGAGCCTGACACCTACTGCCATCATCCCTGCTCCTCACAATTGCTCTTCTGCCCTGACCCACCAGGATCCGAGTGCACAACTGCCACGATCAGCAACCCTGGATAATAAAGCTTCCACTATTTCTCTGAAAAGGAGAAAGCACCTTTAAAAGAGCAGTTAGTGGGGCTCCAACCCAACTGGCCCCGTGAGAGGAGTGCTGCCTGAGGAACTACCACAACGAGCCTCTTCCATTCAGTGTCACTCTGTGCATGGACACTGCAGCCCACTTACACACCCAGCAGGGCAGAGCCTTGCTACAAAACCCTCCCAGTGCTACACCCTGCTCAGGGCAGCTGCACTGTAATTACTATTCATGTTTGGGGTTATTTCTACAGTACAGGCTCTACTACCTCCACGCAGTTCCCTTTCACCAGGGCTAATTTTGGATGGAAGGAGGTGCCAGAATGCAAATTTGTAAAGGCAGGGACTGCTCTGTCAACCTAAACCTGGTATGTTTATTTGCTTTGTCTTTGGTAAAAAATACATTACACACCAGCATGCCACAGACATTCACTACATTAGCCCTGAATTATGATTATCAGATCCCTGTCCTTTTCATTTTGCAGTCACCCAACAACAACCAAAATCTACTCAACTCATCATCTAACAACAGGAATGTTTTGTATTTCAGTAGTCCTTCCATTAGATGGATCTGTAGGGATTTCGATACTGCCACCTCAAAATACTCCAATGAATCACAGCACTCAACTTTGCTTCTCAACACTTTAACCCTTCTTTTTTTAAACTTTCTTGAAAAACTCAAAAATAAACACAAAAGACACCAGTAATTATCAAAAAAAGACAGAAAGAAAGAGACTTGAGATGGAACTTTCCTTCTGATATTTGAACAGAGAAAGATCACATTTTTAAAACTTCTTGTATCTAAAAAGAGAGTAACCCCCTTTTAAGAAAGCAGAGCTAACTTTTTTGGGGAATAACAGCTCCAGAAATCAGGCCCTTATCACCTAATACAGCACAAGTAGTGAAGCAATGAAATTACATGAGCAGTTGAATCTTTCCTCACAATCTCCATTCCTTCCACCACTGGGGAATAAGAGCTATCACCAATTAAGGAAGAATGGCTGCAAGTTCAGAACTTGTTAATGTGTGTGTTCATCACCTTCAAAACACAAAGCCGTAAATTCTAAGAGTCCATTGCACACTTGATGTGTTTAATACACATCCTTCCTTATCCTTCTTTTCTTTAATAGTTGGAAGAAATTGAAGGCAAGATAACCTCCCACCAATTATATGGGAACTGGAGTTTGTGTTTTGCAGTGAAGGCTGTTAGATCCAACATCCACGCTGACCTTAAAACTCCAGAGCAAGTTTACAGAAGAGGTTTTTGCTCAGCCCCTGCACAGAACAAACTGCCATTAGGAAAAACAGCAGATTAACCTTCTTCATGCCTCGAATGAAAAATTGACAATGAAAAAAAGGAGTTGTGGCATTCAGAGCACAAGTCAGACCCTGTTGTGGTTTCAATACCTGCCAATCAGACCACAGCTACGTGACTCCCAGCTCTCAAGAGGCACCTGCCCAGCCTCTCTTCACAATGAAGTTTAGGAATAACATTTACCTGGTCAAAATAAAACCACAATTTGGAAATGCAGTGGGATCAGCAGGACTACCACTACCTCATACCCTGAGGACTAACACAAGAGGCAAGATGAGGCAGTGGTACTTTCCTTGCAAACATTTAATGGAGTCCAGATGGACTTCAAGAAAGCTGTGAAGAATGTGGGTTTTTTTAAGGGTTTCACTATTCTTTTGGTCAAAAGCTTGTAGGAGAAACAAAATTAATATGAAGAGAACTGCAGTGAAGATAGCAAAAAACCCTAAATGATCTTTGATTCAATTCCTCACAGTGCTTATAATCTCAGGGTAGGCAAAATAATAAAATACAGAGCAAAGGAATTCCATCAGATTATTTAAAGAAATAAATAAGAACAGTGCACACAATTCATATTGGGCTCTTGCCACCTCTTATTTAAATCTGGAATTGGAAGAAGTGCACCTATACAGACAGGTATAAACACATAATCCATCAGAAGTCAGACAATAGTAATACATTCACAAAATAAGGGACGAATACATCACACCTTTCAATACAATAGACCTTTTTCACCTTTCACATAATTCTTAAGTAGGTCTACACGTGAATGAATAAGAATTAGTGGGAGTAATGACATTTGACACTGACCTGGTAGCTAGTCTGGAGATCTGATATGATTAGGAAGGACACTGTATTGTAAAACTGGAAATGATCAGAAAGCCTTTGGCTGCAAAACTGGATTGACTGCACTGAAGTTTCCTGTCTTGGAAATAAAACAAATTTGACTTCACACAGCTGCTCTATTTTTGTACCGTCAGAACAAGTGTTTCAGAACTGCCATTGTGAATCGCAGTTCTGTGCTGTGTTTATCTGCTAAACGACAAATCAGAATTGGAACGAAAGCCAAAAAGTGTGCCTTAAATGACCTGAAAAACCAAATTCTGTCGTAGCAGCTTCCTTCCAAGAACAGAAATTAAAAATGGAAAATTTCTAAAAATGCAGCTGAGCAGTAAAGCAAGCTCAGTAGTGCTGAAGTCTTTCACAAATGTTCATTCCCCATCCTGGCACAGCAGCTGCCAACACTTGACGCACACACTTCCAAAGTTACCAGGTGCCAACAGTATCGTAACCATGACATTAAATCTGGTGCCTCTTCTCACAACCTGCTTTGGTTGTGGTCCACTCCTGCCTTGTGTGCATTTACCCATCCCCTCTCTGCAAGGCTGTCCAGAGCAGCTCTGCCATCCACCTTTCTGCTCTGACAGCGTGGAAGCAAAGCTGTGCTGCCCTGCTGCTCTTCACTGCCAGTATCCTTCTTCCTCCTTGGCAAAATGTCAGGGCAGTGTTACCTGCTGTGTGGGCTTGGCAGCCCTGGGACAGGCCTGGAGGAGGAAGGGAGTTAGCTTGGGAAGTCCCATGTTGGGGGGGTGCAAGAGTAAAGGAATCACAGAGTGGCTTGGGGTGGGAAAAACTTTAAAGATGATCTTGTTCTAGCCCTCTGTCAGGGGCAGGAACCCCTTCCACTAGACCAGGTTGCTAAGAGCTGCATTCAACCTGGCCCTGAACACTTCCAGGGATGGGGCAGCCACAACTTCTCTGGGCAACCTGTGCCAGGGCCCACCACCCTCACAGCAAAGAACTTCCTAATATCCAGGCTAAACCTACTCTCTCAGTTTGAAGCCATTCCCCTTTGCCCTGTCGCTACAGGGCCTTGTAAAAAGTTCCTCTCCACCTTTCTTGTAGGCTTCCCTCAGGTACTGGAAGGTGCCCAATCATCACTTTACACTGCAGCTTCTGACATGAGGCAAAGCCAGGTTGGGAGGAGCATTTAAATTAGGGAACAACATTCTCTCCTCCTTTCCAACTCCAGCAACTACTTGCCTAAGGAGCTTAACACAACCCCAACGCTTGGCAGTATCCAGACACTTGCTTTTAGAATCAGCATGTGAAGGATACAAGTAGTGCCAGTAGCAGCTTTGTAGCTTTACACTATTCATTGCAATCAGAAAAACGACAAGTACACTTGTGATCTTTAAGTCTTCCAGTTTCAGGCAGGGAATGAGATAACAAACATGTCCTCATCAAAAGCAGAGAATAAATTTTAACTGCTATCTACTGAGTCACTACACACCAAGATCCGATTTTGGAAACACAAGCACATTTATAACCTTACTTACAACCTCGGTGGGCCCACTCGTGAATAAAACTTCACATGTGTTAAACACCAGCAGCGGTCTTTTAAGTAATTAACTCTGCAAGAACTAGTTCAAAATAGTAAAAGCTTTGCAAGCAGATTCAAGCTTTTTTTTTTTTTCCAGACAGAAAAAAATCAGAGGCAAGTTTAGCTGAAGCCTTATATCACCTGTAATACAAGTAATTTGGGCTGTTAAAGTGTAAGTGAAGCCCCCAGATGTACTGAGGGCAGCACATTTCTCCCTCTTAGACCTCCAGTCATACTATTAAAAGTCTGTCACATTTTTCCTTTTCCATTTCTTGCAGTTTCAGAATCCTCCTAGACAGGTAAAGACATGATATGCTTGACAGTCACCTCTTCTACCTAAAATTAATTTTTTTTATTTAAGATATACTGAATTGGATTATTAGTGCACTCAAATCTGGTACCTTGATTCTGGCAGAAACCAGTATTAAATGTTTGAATGTTCCTTGGAGTAATGAAGCACTCACAATGCCACCGGAACATAACTAGTCAAATATGGAGTGTTCAACACGGAGGAAAAATTATTTCATGGCCTCTGTGGCTATCAGGCCACAACTTAATACACCAGACCTACTTAGGGTTTTTAAAAAAACCCTCCATTTATTGATCACACCAGCCTTTCTCAATACATGTATTGATCCTAGTGTGATACATTTCGATTAGAGTGATGATGTGGCCAATCCTCTTACATTCGAGCTGCAAAAAAAAAGAGTTCACATACGTCCAAAATGTAACAACAGCTGAACACTTCCTGTTGGCTTGGCATTTTGGCATTCATGGGCTTTTTCATTACGTAGAGGAGTTAAGCAGAAGGATTTTTTTTTTTTTTTGGTGTACACTGGGAACACAAGGACCTAAACTCTCGAAGCGAACGTAAGTTCTGAGGGAAAGCCCCGAGGGCTCTCAGGAAATTAATCCCCACTCAGCTGACTAGTCATCCCCACCAGCAGCCCAGCACCGCTCCTCCAGGGATCTCATGACACAGATGAAAGAGCAACTACATTACAAAAAAAAAGCCCAACAGACCAGGAAAAAACTTCAGCCACGCTGGTGGAAGCAGAGGGGGGACATTCAAGTCAACACGAATATTGAATGTTGTATCAAAACAATATTCAGAACACACGCGTTCTTTGCGCTGTTAAAGAGTAACACATGGATTCCCGACAGAAGCGGCTGGTTTTGTCCAACCATCACTTAGTTTAGCAGGAAGATTTCTAGTGATTCTCCCGGGAGCACCGGGAAGATCTACCAAAACACCCAATCACGATGCAAAGCAGCTTAAAAAAAAGCGAAGAATAAAAAAAGCACCCTCTGTCTCCGAAACACGGTAATTTCTACTGAGAGAGCAACTCGCTTCGGTTCCAAACGCCGTGACACAGCCTGAAAACGGGGAGCAGATCCACAGGATTTCCCGAGCAGTCACCGGGCCGGGGCAGGACACGGCAGCGGGNGCGGAGCGGGAGAGAGAAGAAAGCCCGGCAGAGCCCCGTGGTGCCGGCCAGGAGGAGCAGGAATCCGGGAGCCGCCAGCGGCGTCCCCATCCCGGCGGCAGCGCAGGGACCCGGGGACGCTTCCCAAGTGCAGCGGCTCCGGCCGGAGGCAGCGGCCGCCTGGCTGCCAGACTGGAGCAGCCGAGGGGGTCCATCCCTCCCTCTCTCCTTCCCTCGTTCCCGGCCCGTGGAAAACTCGCTGCTGCCGCCGCCGCTCCCCCGCGCCGGGCACCGGCACCATCTCTCGGGAANAGGAGGAGGAGGAGGAAGGAGAAGGGAGCGGCTTACCCACGCCCCGGCTCCATCTCCCCCTCCCCCGAAGCGAGCTCCTCCTCGCGTTTCTCCCGCACGGTCCCCGAGCTCCGGCTGCCCGGGGGCCCTGCGGGAAAGTTGCTCCGACCCAGCGCCCGAGGGAGAAACTTNGAGCACCGGGAGAAAGTTGCGTTTGGGCCGGGGGGGCGGCAGATTCGTTCCCACCCAGCAGAAGTTTGGCCCCCTCCTCCCCTCCCAATCCCCGAGCCCGCAGCCCCCAGCCCCGCTCCTACCGCCTGCGGCGGGGTCCCGATCAGCATCTCCAGGTAGTACCCGCGGCCGGAGTCGCCCTGAAGATTCTCCACCATGGCTAAAAAGTTGAGGGTGCCCCCGGGATCCGACGCCAAGGCCAAGCCGTCCGTGCCTCCGGCGGGATCCTGCTGCCGGCTCCCGCTCCCCGGCCGCAACACCACCGGGGCGGGCGGCGACCCGCCNGAGGAGGAGGAAGGAGAAGGGAGCGGCTTACCCACGCCCCGGCTCCATCTCCCCCTCCCCCGAAGCGAGCTCCTCCTCGCGTTTCTCCCGCACGGTCCCCGAGCTCCGGCTGCCCGGGGGCCCTGCGGGAAAGTTGCTCCGACCCAGCGCCCGAGGGAGAAACTTCCCGGCTGGGCTCGGCTCGGCTCGGCTCAGCCCCGCTACGGAGCGTGACGACACGGTGGCGAGAAAAGTTTCCGAAAGCCTTAAAGGGAGAGCGGCGGAGCGGGGATCCGGGCCGGGGGCGACAGGAGCCCCGGGAGGACCGGGCTCCGGCAGCTTCCCGATGCTCGTCTCACCCTGCTCCTGGGGAGCAGAGGCTGTGGTCGGGCGGGAGGAGGTGGAGGTGGGAATGCGGGGTCACTCGGGGATGCGGGTGCGTCTCCCGCACGGGTGTCCGTGTGTGCCGGGTGTGAGGAGCGCGCGTGTGGATGTGCGTGTGGAAATTCATGTGCTGCACCGGCAGGAGCGAGGCATGCAAAGCATCTGCTTGTAGAGAAAGCCTGCGAGGCTTTGAATGTCTTCATCGTACACGGAGTTAATAACTGCAGTCAAATGCTGCCTTTTGAAAGATGGGAACACTTAGGATGGAATTAGTCTCTTCATCTCTGGAGCAGTGACAGCGCCAGATAGATCGTCGGATGGAGCAGAGAGTCCAAAAGCCTTGAAATATAACGCTCAGCAAGTCCCAGCAGAGTCACTTTGTGGTTGTTTCTGACCCTTCCCCCATCATCTGTAGTAGATAAAGTTGAAAATTACTCAGCCTTAGTCATGTCTCAGTGTCCGCTGATCGGTTTGCTGTCCTAGGCAACCACCTGGTTGTAAACCACCCTGTGTGTAAATTTGTGCCAAGCCGCGTGGACCAAGATCCCTCCCCTGCCATAGTAAACAGAAAGAGCTCCCTCCCTCCCTTGAGCTGGAGGAGTCATCCACGAGATTTCCAGGTGTTTCACAGGTATTAAATGAAGTTTCAGTGGGAGGAAGGCAGTAGTAGTGTTCAGTCCCAGGAAGGCTGAGCGACCTATTTGCCTGAAGGATACTCGGGTGAGGCTGTTAATCGTAGCCATTGTCCGAGTTACTTGCAGGGGATAATCCTTGAAAAGAAATGAGAGCCCACCTTCCGTTGCTGAAGAGAAAAAGGTGTTTTCACGTTTTTTCACTGATGTTTTTGGTGCTCTGGGTCCATCACTTAAAATCTGGAGCCATTGCTCTCATTTTGTAGGTACTCCCTTAGATCAGTTCAATGCTTCTGGTGCAGTGGGGTGCTTCCCCCCCTGTATCCATGGCAGAAGGGAGATGTGGCCCCTGTCCCAACCAATGGAACTCTCCACAGGGGAGAAAAGCACTGCAGGGCAGGTGGGAATCCTGTGAGGACATTGGCCTGGCTGGGAACTGGATGAGAGGGCTTAGATGAAGCTTCTCTCAGGAGGTTATTGTATTTGTGGGAAACTGCACATCTTAGTAAAAGGTGAAATTGTGCAAAGTTCCCCCACTACGCAAAGCTTCCTGTTTGTGTGACAAGTAGGAATGTGAAATATTGCAGCCCTGGTATGTCTAGTCTCACCTGCTGCAGACAGAGTGGGGAAAATGCAGCAGAACACCTGAGGGAGTGGCAGCACAGCTCACACAGAAAGGTTATCTCCGGGGTGCTACAGTGATGGCTTCTCCTAATGTGGCTGGGATGGTGACAGGTTACACTGTAGGGCCTGTCTAGTCAGAGCTGAAGCTGAAGGGGAATTCAAATGCTTGGGGCTCTTCATGGGTGAGCTGAAAACAGGAGAAATGCCTCCGCCCCTTTGAAAAAATGTAATCAGGAGTATAATTGAACACCCCCTCAGAGTGGTAGGGATGTATTTATAACAGTCAGCAGCTATATGCATTTTGTTTTAATTCTTTTACAGTACAGCAAGTCTTCCCCCTTGCTGCTGTTGCTAAGAGACGTTACCACACTTCTGGCTAAAGCAATTCCAGTCAAAGAAGTGTATAGTTTTTGGAGCATAGAAGATATAGCATAGTCTTTAAGAGAAAACTTGTCTGTTTTTCATACTGTTTGGTAAAAGTTCTCGTCCTGTTTTCTACAAACCTAGATAAGTCTCATAGTAAAGGTGTGTCAGGCAGCTGTTGCATATGAAATGGAGGTGTGACCTTTCTGTCCTCCCATCACATCATCAGCCCGTGCAACAGCGTGTTGTGAGGTTTCTGTCTTGCCTCCTCTGCTCCTTTATTTACTTAAGTGTCTGATATGGCTTGCTACAGGTGAGAAGTTCCAGTGCATTTCTGAATAGTGGCAGGAATGGGCCTTAAAAGAGCAGTGTGAACAGCTGCTTGGGAAAGAAGATACCAAAAAGTCCTCCCAGAGAATCAAAATGTAACTATATCCAAAATGTTCCTTGGAAGGGAAGTCATCTGTATGCAGTGAATGCTACAGTCAATATGCACAGTTGGTTTTTTATGTATCGCACAGAAAATAAATGAAATGCCAGAAATAGACACAAGTTTAAGTGTCTGTATGCCTTGTATTTTACAATATTGGGTGAATCTTGTTTTTCTATATTTTTATGATTCCAAATACCTATTCTTTGAGTAAATAATAATAAAAAAAAATCTTTAAATATCAGCCATTGTGAATAGGCATCTTTTAAAAAAGTCAGTTGTCCACGTATAAATTTTTAGATATATCTTGGCTTTGATCCAACTCTGCACTAATGTAGTTCGATGGTACTGTGGTGCTTTAAACCTTGAGCCACTTGACAGTGAATTAATGTTTGTCTCTATAACACAATCTTCCACCATATTTACAGAATACAGAGTATCATAAAATTGCAACTGCTCTGTGCTATGGACAAGGTATATGAACTCAGTCTGAAGGACAGTTGCTATGTGGAGATGTTAAATCAGGACTGTTGAGAAAATAAGCAGGAACGGAGAAGGCGTCTGAAGATGCAGAGGAAGTGCTGGAGCTGATCCGAGCATAGGAACTCTGTGTGGCTAAAAAGAGATCCTCTCCTTCCCAAAGAGGAAGCTATTAGGGGATTGCTCAGATCAAAGTGGTTCTCTGCTCTGCTTCTGAAGGAGTCAGGCTGACCTGTGCTGTTGTTATGCAATGATAAGTGCAGATGGACACAAAGACTTCTGTTCTAAAATTGCTTTGTCTACTCTGTGTGTTCCTACTGTTAGCATAATCAATAGTTCAGTTTTAAGCAGACTGATTGCTCTTTACTGCTAATTGCACAGTGGCAGTGACTGAAACTCAGCTGGACCTGCAGTGTACACATGGTTAATTCACAGAATTCGGTAGCCCCAGGAGAGGGAAGATTTTGTTCTTCCTGGACCTGACTGGGAAAAGGCCTTCTCTCTCTGTGGTTGTCTTGCAGTCAGCTTTGTCATATTTTGGACCTAATCCAGTGAAACATTGCTGGTACATGACAGAAGAGTAAACAACCAAGTGGCAGCAGAGGCCACAAGGTTGGCTCTGCTGTGTGTCTGCCAAGGCAGTTTGTGTTTGAAGACCACGAATAAAACAGCTGCCCCTTGGGATGAGAAATGGGCCACCCAGGAGAGCTATTCCAGTGGTACTGCCAGGGCTCTGTAACATCTCCTGTGCCAAAGTGGACAGATCTAGGACTTGTTTAAGGACTCAGCATACACACCATGGCGAGAGCTCATGCAAAATGAATCTTGTGGGTGAAGTCTCTGTGGTTGGGGATGTAGGTGGAAATGTTTATCACCCTCCATCTCTTTATTTTGGATAGAGAATCTGTGGGTAGGGGCGTCTTCTTTGCAATTAGTTTTCTGAATGATGATATATCCTTTTAGGTGCAATTGAACATGTAAGATGTTGAAGATACAGCTGTCTTTTGTCAAAGTTCCATTAAAAAAACAAGCACAACATCATCCTTATTTGTTGTCGAAGGTGTGAGATCATTGATGGAGCCTGGCTGAGCTGATTGCAAGAGTCTTCCCAAGACTTTGTTTTGTGGTGGAGGCTGTCACCCCATTGGGTGCTGAGCTTCACATTTTGCAAGTTCCTTTATGGAGCAAGATCTTCCACCCCAGCAATATTTCACAGGGTGTGAGTTTATCTCCATTTGGAGCATGAGGCCCTTTCTCCTACAGAAATCTCCATGTCCCAAAGTGTTTTCTTTTTCCCTTGGCTCTTCAAGTCCACATGTACAACACCCTCTTCCCTCTCCTACCTCTTCCAAGTACAAAGTGCTGCACCTGGGTCAGGGCAACTCTTGGTATTAATCCAGGCTGGAGGATGAACAGATGGAGAGCATCCATCTGAGAAGGATGAGAAGGGCTTGGAGGTGCTGGTGGACAAGAGGCTGGATGTGAGCCAGCCATGTGTGCTGGAAGCCCAGAAACCTCCTGTGTCCTGTGCTGCATCCAAAGCAGTGTGGGCAGCTGGTGAAGGGGGCATTCTGCCCCTCTGCCCCACTCAGGTGAGACCCCCCCTGCAGAGCTGCCTCCAGGTCTGGGAAACCAGCACAGGAAGGACATGGAGCTGTTGGAGCGAGTCAAGAGGAGGCACCAGGATGATCAGAGGGAGGGAGCAGCTCTGCTAGGAGGAAAGGCTGAGAGAATTGGGATTGTTCAGCCTGAAAAATGGAAGTGACCTAATTGCAGCCTTCCAAGAAGGATGGAGAGAGAGCATTTACAGGGGTGTGTAGTGACTGGACAAGAGAAAATGGCTTGAAACTGAGAGAGAGTAGGTTTAGATTAGATGGAAGGAATTCTTGGCTGTCAAGACGGTGAGGCCCTGGCACAAGTTGCCCAGAGAAGCTATGGATGCCTCATCCTTGGAAGTGTTCAAGTCCAGCTTGGAGCAACCTTGTCTAGTGGAACATACCCCTGCCCAAGTGGAAGATATCCCTGCCCATGGCGGGGGGTTGGCATTAGATGATCTTTGAAGTCACTTCCAACCCAAACCATTCTATGATCTCTTTTTCTCTAACAATGTGGTGTGCCATCAATCAAAGGGAAGAGATGCAAACACCAGCTTGTTGTCTGCTTGTCTCAGTGCTAGAGCAGAGGGGCTGTGCAGAACCCACCATCCCCGCTCTGTGGAAAGGAGTAGGAGCAAAAGAAGGGGAGACAGAAACACAGCTACAGGTCCAGGTTGGCTCAAAGTAAGGCAGGCTCAAAGGGCAGCACAGAGCAAAGGTCAAGGCAGGGGTCATGGACATCCTGATGTTACAGTACCATCAATATACTTGGTATTGTGTTTGTTTTGTCTGGGTTTTATCACCTTTTTTATTGAATCTGGCTGGGGGGAATCTGGTGTAACTCTTTGCTATCTGGAGAGCAGCAGTTTGCCCCACATCTGAGGCAGCCTGCAGAATTCTTGATGAATGCATTCACCACTCCCAGAAAAGTGTTAACTCTCCTCAGAAAGTTCTGCAGGCTTCCCCAAGTCTATTCTCCAATTGGCACCATGGAAGAAATAAATTGTGAGTTAGACCTTAAAATGATCCAATATCGACCTTCTGATTCCAGACATTCCTACACCACAAACAGCAATGGTTATAAATTTATAAACTATGAAAAATTAAACATGCAGTGAACTATAACAGTGCTTTAAAAACAACACATTGAGAGCTGGTATGTACTGCTGAGATTACTCAGATATAAACATATGGGGCTACTTGCCCAGAACTGGTAGTTAATAGTTAATAGTAAGAGTAGTAGGAATAGCTT
Organism: Calyptomena viridis; assembly: GCA_013390005.1. Lineage (NCBI taxonomy): Eukaryota > Metazoa > Chordata > Aves > Passeriformes > Eurylaimidae > Calyptomena > Calyptomena viridis. The sequence goes on along the minus strand of WEIV01017862.1, from coordinate 241,934 downwards.
GGTACTTGGAATATCCTTGGTACTGGATGTTCAGGAAACTAGTCAGCTTGGTTAGACTTTTCAAAAGTGATTAGACCTCCAACAATGTTTACTGGGAAATGGAGGACATGGGATAGTGGAAGTCTAGGCACCAGTCTTTTGGGGAAGGTAAATGCCTTGAACAGGTTTGGTTCCAATCTACCTTTGTGCCAGATGTTCAACAAAGTGATTACAGGTGTGCTCATTCCTGTACCCCTCTTAAACACTTTTTTTGGCCATAAGTTATAAAGATCTGCAATTTTCTTAACTTGGGGTTCTCAGCTCAGTGACTGCCATCTGAACATAGATTCCTCTCCTCTCCCCTCCCCTCCCAGTAAATTTCTGGATTCTAGTTTAGATATGGTGCTTTATTAAATAAAATCTGAAATGCTGAAGGCTGAATGTGAACCACAGACCTCAGACCAAATGTCTGAGTGATACTTGGATGAAGGAGAATTTAGAGGGACAATCTAGTTACAGGTAATTGGTAGGATTAATTAAAGATTGTTTTAAAACCTGTTTTTGTTTTGATAAAAGATTATTTGCAGCAACAATGAGCTCTTTATTTTTTATTTTTGACTCTTCAGTCTTGAAATGGCACTTTGTTTATAAATTTTGCCTTTTTTTTCCTATCCGAAATAGTGACAAACACTGGAAAAAAATTGTTACAGTGACCTTGCTCTAAATAACATATTTTCTATCTCATTTCTTTCCAATTAAAAAAAAACCCCAAACACAGAAATCCCAAAACTTGAGCTCTGTTTTCCAAAATTCTTAGAAAGTTAGAGGTTCTTCTGTTCATGTATATAAAGACAAACGTGCATGAAAAATGAAGATGTTACTAGAAAAGCAGTCCACAAACACTGAAATATTCTTGGCATCTAAACCACGGGGAAAACCTGATGCATCTAAGAGAGGTTTGCATCTATCAGCTTTGTAAAATAAAGTCTTGTTGTTATCCTTCTGGGCCTCTGGAGATCTCTGGAATGCTTTATTGGGCTAGAGGAAGGTGAAATAGAATTGTGTTTTACAGAATGAACTGCAGTGGCAACTCCAATGCTGGTCCATTATGTACCTGGGTATATTTAGCCTTTTGAGTGTGCTAATGATAAGCCCAAAATGCTACTTAAAACTCGAACACGCTTTAGGAAAGTGATAATGAACTGTTTTCAGCTGTGAATGTTGGATTTGCTGCAGGATGGAGCTGAAAAACGGTTTAGGTGTCTAAGGTTAAATAAGTCAATTAGTAAAATGACTGTTATCCTGCAGTCACCTGGTAATGACAGCAGATGGTCTGGAAAAAAAAACATGTCCTGAGGCAAAATACTCGGATTCCTTTCTAAAAAATAATAATAAAATAAAAAATAAAATTTGTGATCTTAGAAAGTTTAATTATGTTATTAATGTGTAAAATTTTACTTACCTGTGCACTTCAATTTTTCTCTGTCCTTCTAGCAGTTCATTATTCATCATCAGATCACAGGTCTTCTCATAATTTATGTCTCCTGCTGTTTGTTTCAAGAACCCAACAATGAGAATAATTGTGCTGGCCTTTTGGAATTCTTTGTTTTCAGGAAACAATGCATCAGGGAGGCTGTTTCAGAGATGCATCCTCTCCCAGGCAGGCAGCCAAAAGAGGCAGAAGTCTGAAAACAAAGCTTAAAACACTTGAGGTGATTCTTCCCTCATTTGTAATAGAGCCCACTGAAGTATGCTAGATTGATTTGCTGCTTATAAGGGCAAGATCTAGGAATTTTACTTCAATTTGTCTTTCCTTCTTAATAGTTTATACTATTTCTTAAGTTGGGCATCAGAAATACATTACTTGGAGCTGCTTTTTTGACTTCTGATTGATAATGCCCAGAACCTCAAATCAGAGAAACTTGTAACTGCTAAACTTAAAGGCTGAAGTTTTTTGGGCTGAAGAGTTGCCAGAGACTCATCCTATTTTCTGCAAGTTTGTTCCTGGCCTTTCTAAGGAATGTACTGGAGAAAAGCATATTTTGCTGCAGTTTTTTAAAAAAATTCAGTTCATTTGGGGTATTTATGTGTGAGAAGAAGATCTGGAGTGTCCATGTACTAGAAAAAAAACCTCGAAGGAAATTTGTGAGGTATATGTGAGGTATAAATAATTTTATATATATATATGTAAATAAAAAAAGGGGCTGCTCTTGTGCTGGATACAGGGGTGGAGATGACAGAGGTGACAAGAGGCTCTCAGGAGAGTGCAGGCAGGAAGACAGCTCCACACTGAAGTGGAGCAGGACGTGGCCTGGCATGCACAGGGGTGGGCAGGAGAGCTGTGACAGCACAAAGAGAAATGGACCTGCACAGTGACGTGACTTGGAGGAGAAAAAAGGGTGTGTTGGAATGAAAGGGACAGGCTGTTGACAAGGAGCAGAAGAGCTGATGGAGGATTTAAAAAAAACCCCCACTTCCCACCAAATGAGGATGTGAAAGCATGAATCCAATATGCCTCGGATGAAGTGGTTTGGTAACTAATTAAGATTTTCCATACGAGAATCTGTTCTGTCTTATTCTGAGAGCAACTAGACCTTCTGGATTCTCAGAGGCCTTTTCCTTCTTAGTCTCTGCTGGATGAGTTTATTGACTGCATTCTAATACCTTCTGAAGAACCACACACAAAAAAAACCCCTTCACAGTTTCACCTTCTACTCTGGTCCCCGTGGCAAAGGTTTAGGTGTTATTGCTTTTGAATATGAATTTCAGGATATAGTACTGATAATCCTATTAATCTATTTAGGAAATAAGAAAATAAGAAATAGAAGTTGACTCAATGTTGGAGGTAATCTCCTTTATTAGACTTGTGTGAGAATATATGTTTCAAAGAGAAAAAGGTATTCAAGAATGGCTGTTTCATCTTTCTAAGGTCTCATGCAGGCTGGAGTACCATACTTTGTCCATGTAAAAATACTGAATACTAATACTTCATATTAGCAATACACTTATCCATCCCTTGTACTCAGTTAAATCTCAGGTAAATCTGATCCACCCGTAACAAAAGAGAGCTGTAACGTGCAGTTTGGGTTCATTCCACCATGTACAAGCTCTGCTTTAAATAGTTCATAATAACCATTTGGATTTAAAGGAAAGTTGGCAGGAATGCCTTCTGCTAGGTGACCTTTGCAAATCCTTCCGCTGCTGTTACATGTAGTACCTGAGAGGATGGTGTTTACTGCACTGGTCCTCTCCTGGGAGCTGGGAAAGAGGACACAGCAGCTCTTTGAGGCTTGGCAGAAGATAATCAGAGATGTCACTCCCCACTCCACTCCTGCCAAATGCAATTAGAACTTTTGCTGGGGAGCAAATCATTTAGGGATTGCACTTAAATCTTAGAAAGGAATTTAAGACACCTGTGAAATGCTTCATTATCAGCAGCTGATTCTGTAAACAGAATGTAGAGACAAATAATACAGAATTTGTTTTTCTTGCAATGAACACGAGGTATAAAGTGTTTATTGACTTAAAAAGGAAAACCGAACAAACAGAATAAAGAAGAAAGCATTCATGGCTACTTTGAAGGAAAGAATGTTTTTATTTCATACTTTGAAGAAATTGTTCAAGTAGTTCAGCTGTGTAAAAATGTGACCCCTCTAATGCTGCCAAGGGCAGTGAGATCAGGGATAATCTGCTGAGGAAATGCAGCTCACGCAAGCCAAAAGCAGAGTTTTCAACCTACAGTTTTTCCAACACCAGTTTTTCCAAGAGTGAAGAATGTGCAGAAGGGGTTCTTTGCTTGCTGAAGAATCCAATCAGCTGTTTTGAAGACCATTCTCTCTGCTCTTTGCTGGATGTGTGGGACAATCTGACATATCTTCTCTCACCTGCACTCCCTTGTCTTCCCAGTTAAAAGCTCCATATAACAGTAAAGGGGCTTTAGAAAACTATATAAAAGTTACACTTCATCTTGCATTATTCTTCAAAAAGAATTGCAGGATAACTGCCATAAAAAGTGTAGAGCAAAATGGTACATTACAGCACCATTAAATGGTGCAGGGACACCTTCCACTAGACCACATTGCTCAGAGCCCCATCCAACCTGGCTTTGAACACTTCCAGGGATGGGGCATCTACAGCTTCTCTGGGCAACCTGTGCCAGGGACTCACCACCCTTACAGTAAAAAATTTCTTCCTGATGCCTAATCTAAACTAAACCTAAAAATCTAAATCTAAATCTAAATCTTTCAGTTTGAAGCTGTTTCTGTGGCGATGCAGAAATGCATGCTCATCATTGCTCTGGTGGTGGATGATGTGCACATACCAGGCTCATTATGATTCTGAGGATGGGCAACTTGCTCTTCATATTTGTGTGGTACTGTAGTGCCTTGCACACTGCTCCAGCTCCCAGGTCCACTGTAAAACCTTGCCAGTGCTGCTCTACATAGTAGGGGTGGGGAGAGAGAATGGTTGGAGACCATTTTCTCCTTACCTGTCCCTTGGTCATCAGTGTTGCCAAATCTGTGGTGCTGTGAGTACTGAAGGGCAGTGTCTGAAAGAAGGGTTTTGTTCATAAATGGTCCTACAGTGCTCGCACCAACATGGGAGAGAGGAAGTATAGAGCAGGTCTTTATAAGGAGGGAGAGAGAGAGAGAGAGAGAGAACTTCCAACACTCTGCTTCTCCTAGAATGTCATTGACTTCTTCTCACTGGAATATTATAATATCTATTTTTGTTATTCCTGTTGCGAAAAGCTCCAGTGTAATTGCTCAGTAGTCCCTCACAGTTCCAAATATAAAAGTCTTATTTCAAACAGTCTACTTGAGAGGACCTGAGCCCCTAAGTGGTTTTCTGTGCAATGAGGAGGTACCTCTGACCTCTACCTGGGTTTGGGCTTTCAGTCTTGCTGTCTGGATGGACCTGTGAACCTGGGCTTCAGGGGGACATTTCCTAGGACGTGAATGTTAAGTGCACTGATGAGGTCCCACCTTGAGTCCTGTGTCCAGTTCTGGGCCCCTCATTGCAAGAGAGACATTGAGGGGCTGGAGCGAGTCCAGAGAAGGGAATGGAGCTGGGGAAGAGTTTAGAGAGTCAGTCATATGAGGAGTGGCTGAGGGAGCTGCAGGGGCTTAGGCTGGAGAAAAGCATGGTCATTGCTTTCTACAATTTCCTGACAGGAGGGTAGAGCCAGGTGGGGGTCAGGCTCTGCTCCCAGGGAACAAGGGACAGGACAAGAGGAAAAGGCCTCAAGCTGCCAGAGAAGGTTCAGGTTGGACATCAGGAAGAATTTCTTCACTGAAAGGGTTGTCAGGCATTGGAAGAGGCTGCCCAGGGAGTTGCTGGAGTCACCGTTCCTGGAAGTGTTCAAGGAACGACTGGAGGTGGCACCCAGTGCTCTGGTCTAGCTGACAAGGTGGTCATTGGTCAAAGGATGGATTCAATGATCTCAGAGGTCTTTTTCCAACCTAAATGATTCTGTGATTTCTCTTTCACTATGTATTTCTTTGTAAGCTTAGAATGGTTTCCTAGCATATGAGCCCACATCAACATTTTTAAAAAAAATGATAACATTCCTTTCTAAAGCATTTTTCTATCTTGTGGACAACAAACTGGTGGAGTCTTTATGTCTTGTTCTCATCCTTGCTCTGTAACTTATTTTGGCTGTAGTCACTGAGCACTTCCATTCTCTTGTTTTTGAAGTCCTCCCTAGAGCTCCTTGTGCTGTAGCTGGTCTGTAAGGTCAAAATATCAATTTGCTTAAGTGGGCAGTGCTGCTATAGCTGTTGTAGCAGAGAAAAATGGTGCTGCTATACTTCCCTGCACGTCAGACTTCGTTCCTTCACCCTGTTACTGCTTTTCCCCTTTTGGGAAGAGAACTCCAGACACAACTACGTGGAATTTACCAAGTTAGGAGAGCACTGAGTTAGAAAGGAATTCTTCAGGAAAGAAATGTACCCTTAATGATAATCCTCAAGCATTAAGGGATGAGCTGCTTTGTAGCACTTTGCTCTTGCTCTGTGTCATTCTACTGCCAGACATCCTTGCTTTGCTCAGGAATCACATAACCAGTACTGTGTTTGACCCAACAGTTTGTTTCCTTCTCCTTTATCACAGTACTGGGATTTCAATTCCCATTTCTTCCAGCCTGACTGCTCAAATTCTCAGCAGTTTTGAGGTCCTTCTTTTAGCAGTGTGCCCAGGGTATTGTTTTGATCTCTGTGTTATATTTGTATTTACCCTATCAGCAGCACGTTTGCTCCTGGCCAGTGATATTGGTATGCTCATAGCACCCAGGTATGTTCCCTCTTTCTTGTCTGCTCACATATTCATCAATAATTCTGTTTCTACCTTCCTTATCTCCCTCTTGGAGAGATACAACTTCTTTAAAGATAACAAAAACTAGAAATTCTTTTCTTCCTCTCTTATTCTCACCATTCATCTTTCTTCTCTCTCTAGCAAAGTTTGTGTAATTTTTGTTGTATTGCCAAGAAAATACTTTTTTTAAAAAGAGTGGTGCTCTGCTCTGGACCCCTCTCACCCACACTGTCAAAACAGGCACGTTTATTTTTAAGTGCAGTTCATGGCTATTCTTAATTTAGGTTCAGTGGATAAGCCCTTCCATGTGTCTTTGTTTTGTGCCTCAACATCAGCCATATTATCTATGCCTATGTCTTCATTTCCCTCCCCACCCTCTGCACTCTCCTAAAGCTGATGCAAATCAGACTGATTTTCATTTTCCACTGTTCCTCGTGACCCCCATCTTTTTTGAAGGCTACCTATTGCTATCTGATATTCTCACCTTATCCTTATTATGGCTGTTCTGTTTATTTCTCTCATCTCCCTCACCAGCTGCCAATTCACATTTTTTTCATTTTAGCATACTTCTCTCATTCCTTCCTCTTTCTACATCACGCTTTTCTCATTTTGTCCTTTCCTTTTTTTTTTTTTATTAACTCCTTTCACTTCTTGTTTGTTTCCACAGTTTAAATCCCTTCTTAAAAGGACTTTCTGTGTTTTTCTCCTTAATCCCAAGCATATTGTGTCTCATGCATCAGCATTGCTTGTTTTCTTTAGTGGGCTATATTACCCTGGAAGATATTGAGCTCACTTGATATTTTTATGTTTTGGTTGTTGTTTGTTTCTTTATATAATCCTCCTCCAAGTGTTATATTAGAAACTGTTACAGGGGGTATGGGCCTTTTATTTCCAGTTTCATCGTTATTCCATTTCTGCTCAAAACTAGCCTAATTTTAAGACTCTATTTCCCAGAAAATCAAAAACATAAGAAGACTTCTTTAGGAAGAAATCAAAGATATGAGAACTCACAGGCATCTTCTTCAGAGCCTGAAAAAGTACTGCATTGGGCAAACCAACCATGGAAGGGAAAAGAAAACTTTGGAGAGGGTTCAAGGCCCAGCTAAATGTAACACCTTGGGCTGCAGACAGTTTCCTGGCTTTTTTTTAATCCTATGCATTTTCGTCCCTTGTGCCAAATCCAGTTGGTCACAGGTTTCAGATGTGCTGAATGAGCCACAAGGAGAAAGAAAAAGGCTACAAAACTGTATTTTATGGGTGGCTGTGAGCCTGGAGGCAGAACCCAACTGTGGAAGCCAAATCAAAATACTTCTGGTTGGGTGATTCACTGTGTTGTTGAGAGGCCTGATTTCATCTCAAGTCTCTCTGTATTTGATACAACACTCAGCTCCTGCAGACAGATGCTTTTGGTGCAAGTCTCCTCTTTCACTGAAAAAAAGACCCTTATCTGTCCTTTACATCTCTAGGGGAAAGAACATTTGATGTGACTATGTCTGAAAGATTCATAGACCAGAATGTGGTTGCTGGTTGAAGTCTTTTAAAATTAAAAAAAAAAAATCACAATATGATTTTTAAATCTGTTTTCTTGATTTGCAGGACAGGTGATTTGTCATTTGGCATCACAATCAGAATACAAACACTTCTCCTTCCTAGCAGAGGTGGGGAGGTGTGGAAATATCAATTCCTTTAGTAGGCCTTTGTAACAGGAGGGACAGCAGGGGAGAGGAGCATTTCTGTGGGAAAATCATTGAAGAAACTGGATTTATGTGATACAATTACTGTGAGGAAAGGCCCCATCATGTTCAAACTGAGGAAGCTGGGAGAGAGTTACGAGAAACTGCTTCATGTGGAGGCATGCCTGGGAGGATAAAGGTCTCTTAAAATGCTCTTAAGCTGCAGCTAAGTCTGGAGTGGGCTTACACCTCTGTTTCAGAGGTGTGAAGCTTGGAGATGTGTAAAAAAGCTCACAGGCTCTTTAAAGACCTGGAAGGAGGGCTGTGTCCCCTGTGCAGTTCAGTGATGCACAGCTGCAGGGATTTGGATCAGGCATTTGAATTCCTGTCTGGCTTACAGGAGCCTGCATAGAAAGAGTGGGGAGAAAGATAGTGCTTCTAAAAAAAGGGAAAGATTATGCTTTGGGTGAGGGAAGCCTGGGGGATCCTGGTCTTCATTGTAGAGAACTGCCCTGGGAGGGCAGGACGGAGGTAGGGACAGGTAGGGGAGTCAATAAGGGCTGGATGGGAAGTTTCTCATTAGGGTGTCATAATGCTCCCCATCCTGGAAGAGGAGACCAGCCTGGAGCCACTTTCATTATGTCATTAAAGCCCAGCTCAGGGCCTCTGAGAGTCAATTTACTGCTGCTTCCTGGGCACCTCAAGGGTCTGCAGAGGTGGTTCAGACAATGTAGGGGAAATTTTAGATTGTCAAACTGCTCAACACAGCTATACTGCTTTTGGGCCTCAGCCAGTTTGTGTAGGTGCTGCTGTGCTGAACCACATGGATTTGTTGGGTTGGGGAACATCTGTTCAGTGGTGAACAGATGTGTTCACCACACAGATGTGTTCACCACAGAGGGATGTGAAACTATGGAATGGATGAAACTGGTCTACATGCTGGAGTCAACATGTGGACCTTTTTCTGTCTCCTGCTCTGCAGGATGTTGTATTATCTACACTCCCAAAATAGCTCTGGAAGGAATTGTTCTCCAGAAGAAAAACCTCTGAAGTGTAGTCTCTTCCACACCATGAAAAAACATTCCTGCAAACTCACAGCTATATTAGCAATAAATTGTAGGAATTGCCAGGTAGTCTATATGGGCTAATTTGGATTTAAGGGGTGGGAGGAAGAGACACTAATGTGCTTCCCACCTACCTGCAGGAGCAAGGGAATATTTGTTTTGAAGCGTCTGCACGTCTCTCTGGGCAAAAGTCACAATATGACACTGTCTTGTCAGCAGTGGATTCTTTTTTTCCTCATTGTTTTGTCACAGACATACTCAAAAGCCATGAAATCTATATGTGGGTTTTAGGCATTTCAGTCCAAACCGTGATCCTGAGGACCTTGTGCTTCTTGCTATCTAAACTTGGAGACAGCTATGGGTTTTTTGTTTTCTCTCCTCCTCTCCTCTGACATTTTGCTCCTTTGAAATATACCAGAGTGAATGTCTCTGCATACATGGAGACATTCTCCTAGGGAGGAAATATTTCCTATTGTCCAGCTTGAACCTTATAAAATATAAGTCATGGGTGTTGCCTCTTGTGCAGACAAAGGTTTGGCTGTGTCATCTTTCTGTGTTTCAAGTTGTCATAAGCTGCTGTGGGATCTCCCCGCTTGTCTGCGAAATTGAAGCCCAGCTCCTCTCAGCTTCTCATCACTGGTCCTGAGTTTGTGGATCCTGACATATCTGGTAGCCCTCTGCCATTGCCTCTTTCTCCAGATCTCTGTTGAGTTGGGTTCCCACAGCTGGCCATGGTCTGTTCCAGGTGTGGTCTCACCCGTGCTGACCCGAGGGGAAGAGCATCTTCCTTGGATATGTTGTCCATGACCCTCCAAATGTGGCCTGGTGTGGAGTTTGCTGCCTGCACAAAGCAAGTGATGGTGTTGGCTCTTATTCAGCCTGGTGTACACCATCACCCCAAATTCTTCAGAGCTCTTTTCAGTTGCTTCCCAGTCTGTCGTGATGCATGGAGTTGTTTCCTCTGAGCTACAAAACTTTGGACTTCTCCTTGTTGAATGTCATGAGGTTTCTGTTGACCTGTTCCTCCTGTTCTACATAATTCCTCTGGATTCAGGTTCTACCATTCAGCATGTCAACTGTTCCTTTTTTCCTGGTAGCTAGGTAACCTTCCCAGATTTTGCATAGATGGTAGGCAGGGATCTGGCTATCGTGTCAGCCAGAACTTTCATCACTCTTTGGAAAATTCTGCAGGACTGGCTGAGCTTTTCTGTACAATTTACAACCGTTTGCTTTCCCGCTGTTTGCTGTCCTCCTTCCCAAACTCTGGTAAGCACAGAGGAGTTATACGAGCCTTAAAATTTGAAGGCTTTCTGTGTTTGTGTTATGGTTTCATTTAATGGAAAACTTTTTTCCCCTATGTTTACAAGCAGGGGGTGTGCCTGTCTGCACGGTGCTGGCCCCCTGCCCCTGACGGGGTCTTGTGGGCCCGGCCCCTCTTTCCCCCCTTCCCCTGTGCTCCCTGCCCTTTTTCCCCACGGAGTTGTTCCCACTGGTGGACTCCGAGGGAGGGAGCAGAGCCATGCTTTTGCCCCGGGTGGAGGCGGAGGCTCTCCAGGGTGTTTCCTCGGGGCTGGCTCGGTGGGAGCAGGGCGCGGTGCTGTCCCCAGGGTGGGCTATGCAGTCCATTCCATTCCAGCCTGCAGGAGCCACCTGGGGGCTTGTCCGTGATGCAGCCACAGCCCCTCGCCCCTCGCCTGCCTGTGGTGTCCTGGCGGTAAGAGCCGAGCCCCAGCCCGCCGGGGCGCAGCAGAACTGCATGGCCCTGCGGCCGCCCGCCTCCACTCTGTCCCTGCTGCTGTGGTGAGTGAGCTCCCGGTGCGAGAACGCCNCTCTGTCCCTGCTGCTGTGGTGAGCCCAGCGCCTGCCCTGGCCCAAGCCCTGCGCCTCCGGTGGCCGCGGCAGTCAGGGAATCCCGGCTGGAGGCTGGGAGAAGACAAACGCCATTTTGACTGAGGCACGTGGCGGAGGCGGAGAAGGTTTTCCCGCGGTGTGAGACCAGAAGTAGGCGGGGGGCGAAGATGAACCAATGGGGCGCAGGGCTACGCCCTCCTGGGGTGGGAAGAGCGTGGGAAAAACGACATCACGCAAGCGTGACATGCGAAGAATTCTGGGCCTGGACAAAAAGATATAAAAACCAGCGAAGGCCAGATGCCATCCCTTTCTTTTTGGCTGTGCTAAACTGCCGGGAGGATTGCTGCTGCTTGAGAACCTGACGGCGCCATTCTTAGACCACGCGGTAGCTGAAACTGGGATACCAAGGACTGTTTTCCTAACATCGGAGAACCTCAGGAGCCAACTCAGATCCCTTCCCTGCATCACACGCTTCTGGTTTGGCCAAAGAAACTCACCTCATCCTTTTATTTGTTTTTTTTTTATTTCCTTGCCTACCTTCGGCGGGTGTTTTTTAACATAAGGGTGTTCTTAATATAGAACATATATTTTTATTCTCTGTTTTAATAAAAGTTTTCTCTATCATTATTCTCAGATNCTCTGTTTTAATAAAAGTTTTAATAAAAGTTTTCTGTATCATTATTCTCAGACGAGTCTTGCAAATTTAGTATTGAATTCATTTTAATTCACTTCCACTGTCCCTTTTAAACGGCGACAGTTTGCCACTTTGTGCATTGCTCATCTCTGTGCCTGTGCTGAGGTACACACTGCAGTACACACTGTCTGGGCAGGTACTGTTGGGGTGTTCTCAGGGGGTTGTTAGTTTAAACTGCTGATGGTGATTTAAAAAATAATACCTTTGCATTGCAGCAAATTGGCTCTGTTTGGAGTACTCAAAACTGTCTTAGCTGAAGTGCAGCCTGTTCTGTCTGAAAATGTCACTAAATACGTCTCAGGCAGCCTTTATTTAGATGGAACAATTGTGCTCTACAACTCCATCTAACGCAAAAGAATGTGCATCAGTGTTAAATCCTTTTCTTGAGGATTTATATGGTTTCAGAACACAGTAATGCTGATGTAATGACCACGGCTCAGCTGGTACATGTAATTTGTTAAGGTGCAGTGTGATGTAATCTTCAGAGTGCTTTGGAGGGGGCTGCACAAAATTAATGTGGTGAGAGACAGACTAGTCTTCATACTCAGGAAATTTGTTATGTTTATGTATTCCCACAAGGGCAAGGGCAACAGAACCACGTGAGACTGAAATTCTCCTGTTTTACTTCTGCTGGTAGGTAATGATTCAAACAAGAGCTGACCGGGCCAGTCTTAGAATCACAGAGTCATGGAATGGTTTGAGTTGGAAGGGACCCTAAAGATCATCCAGCTCCAACCCCCTGCCATGGGCAGAGAAGCTTTCACTTGGTTTCACCAAGCCACATACAGTGGCTTAAACACCAGCCTTAAACACTGTCAGGGAAGGGGCATCCACAACCCCTCTGGACAGCCTGTGCCAGTGCCCCACTGCTCCACAGTAAAGAATCTCTTCTTAATGTCTAACCTAATTTTCCCCTCTTTCAGTTTGAACTCACTACTGTTGTCCTGCCACTACAGTTCTTGGTAGAGTCCCTCTCTTCTATTGTTTAAAACAAGAGATGATCAAATTATCTGAGAGGTCAGAAGAATTTGATGAAAGTGGACCAGAACTGCAGGATGAAATCACACTTCTGCCTGAGAACCTTAAACATAATGCTTGTGTAACTTGGTAAAAAGTTCAAATTAAAAGATTATTAAGCAAGCCTTTTGGTTTTTTTTCCCCTGAAACTCTTTCCCACTTCAAAGAACAATAAGTTTCCTTACAAGGATGAAAGGCAGTGAATTCATAACAAACAAGTCAAACCACAAGTGCTTTGTGTAGTAGTGACCTGCTGCAGGCAACAGAGGTGAGGGGAGCTCGTTTCCTTGTAGAGTAGGAACTGAGGATGGCTGGGGAAATGCACTGAATGATGAGCCTTTTGAGCTCAGAGCCTGATAAACATTCACCCAATGTCTGGCTTAAGCTGGAGCAGTTTTGGGGAAGCTTTAGTTACCTGTTAGTTCCCTTGGCCCCTTGTAGCTGTGTGAAGGAGGAAGAGGCTGGATCTACAAGCCACGCGCTCCCTGTTGTGTCTCACGTGCCAGCACCAACAAAAAGGACTTTCCTTCAGCAAGGGTTGGGAGAAATGCCAACAAAAGACCATTGTGTTAGCATTTCCTGGTGGAAAATGGGCCTTGTGTAAAGCCTTATGTTGTCTTGTGCTGTTTCTTCCCTTTTACAACATCAAAAGGTAAGGTTTGTGTCCATGCTAAAAATACAGCTGGGAGTAGAGCTGATGGTTCAGGGCACAAGTTTAACATGCAGAATTCAGCTCTCAAGAAGTGCTTTCAGTCACAGAACTATACTAACTGTTGAGCATGCTATGGGTTTCATTTTTGTCCTCGGGAATATCTGAAGGTTTGTATTGTCATAAATTCTGGACCTCGAGTCACAACTCTTCTATTTTTGTCCGTGTGCAACTAGTGTGTGAAGGTTTCAAAACATTTCCATCTCTTTAATAATTAAAACTTCCCTGGTTTAATAAATGTTCAGCAAGTCCTGTGTGAGGTAACTAATGTGCTGGGGTATTTGCTTCAAGGCAATGTTGTGATGATTTGCAGTGCCAAACTCTCTCATCTGCAGGTGAGAAAAGCAGGAGACCCTCATTATTTATTGTCATCCATGCGCATGAAAAAAATTGTGTTTTAAATATCTGATAGTTTTCATACCTTTAAGCATAAAGTAATAAGGAATAACAGCACAAAAAGTGAAAATACTGATTACTGTGAAAACACTTTTTGCTGTTCATGAACTGTTTATAAACTATATGTGTTTTCTGCAAATCTGTTCAGTGGATAATGCAGATGAACAATTGTCAATTTACATGTGCAAACTATCTAGTTTGACTATTTGCCCTCTCTGATATATTGCTGGTTGTGTGGCTACATAGTTGTTCATGGACTGAAGGACAGATTTTTAGGCAGTAGAATACTAAACAGCAAATATTTGTGCTGCTGCATTGAAAAACTCAATTACGTGCAGGCATTTTGAAGAGAATAGGTATTTTTCAAGCATTCATATGAATCAAAAAGCTATTCACTGGAATGTTTATGAACTTCAAAGCGGGGATACATGAACAGAAAAGAGCCTAATAGTGCTTCAGAATTCAAAGAGACATTCCTAAACATCACTTGGCTGTGCCAGCCTTAGGCCAAGTGTCAATGCTGTCTCTCTGCTTACTATTTATTATTCTGGTGATGTATGCACTGAACATTTGGGATGGCAAAGTGTTCTGAGTTTCTGTTTTTCTTAGAATATTTAGCTAGGGACTGGAACCACAGGCAGCTGGGAAGTGGAATCAAGGCATTAAAAGTGCCATTCCTCATAAGAGACAAAACTTTTTTTCTTATCCTCTCTTCACAAAATCTATCTGGAAATTATTTGACTGGGTGAATGATCCTGGGATCAGGGAGAGTTTGAGTAAGCTGCCACCTGTTGACTGTTGAGGGACTCCAAATGAAGACTGGGGAGAAGTGTGGGATGATTTTCAGTTGGTTTACATGGAATTTCACAAGTTGCACAACACCACCTTGGGGAGACAGAGAAGAATAGAAAGTAACTTGAAGTTGGCCACTGACCAGACCAGGTATTTTGGACTACAAATGGAGTACTGTGTAGCTATTTTACTTATAAATTACATGCAGACTTATTACTCATAATTCTTGAAATACTGGAATTGGGAAGCAATATCCAACACAGGAGAGTGGTTCAGTACTGGAACAGCTGCTCGGAATTGGTTCTGGCATCTCCACCTTCAGAGGTTTTCAGAACTCTTTTGGATGGTGCCTGGAACAACCTGATCTCCTTGTGGAGTTGGCCGTGCTGTGAGGAACCACATGGACCAGAAGTCCCATCTAATCTCAACCTTTCTATGCTTCCAGGTGCTGAAAAAGCAGAGGGCACAAGGCATGACATTAATATCTGTTTCCTACTTGGGCTGCAGGGCAGAATTCCAAAGAGCATAATAGCTGCAATGTCATCTCTGCTCTCTGAGCCTTGCACAGATTCTTTATTCTGCCTTGATTTTTCTCTCGTGGATTTTATCTCATCTTTAAAGCTGAAATTCTGTGTTACAATTTTTCTCCTCTTATCAGAGAAACACTGCTTTGTGTTGCTATCTGTCTTGTCTAAAACTACTTTTAGCATGTTTTTTTTAAACAGCATAAATATCAGGCTAGGAAGAGAATTATTGTCTAATTAGATATTACAGTATGAAATTAAAAAGAAGGTTAATGACAGATAACAGAGAAGCCTTTCACCACGATACTTCATGGGATGTAGCAGTGCTAAGTAATTTAAAACAACTCTGAGCAACTTCTTGAAACTAATACTGTAAAGAAATATCCTGGATTCCTTGTCTGCAAACTACTGAGCTCTTGTAAGTCCAGTTGGAGAGGACAGAACATGTATTCAACTCCAGTCTTTCTATATCCCAACAATTTCCACAGTAACACACTGAAATTACTCTATGAATGATATTTCATTTTGCATGTGCTGGCCCAACCTCTAAGCTTTCTTAACAGAAAGGACTTTGGGATATATGAAAGCTCAGCAGAATGTTTTATCTACAAACACAGGGGGAAAAGTTTGATAGTGATAATTTCTATTTGAGTACAAGTTGGGAAAATAAATAAAAAACTTTGGGATTTTTTTTGTGGTTAGACTGCAGCTAAGATATGTTTAGTGCATTTAAAATACATAGTTGGCCATATTCCCATGTAAGCAAAAGAAGTTATGAGGTGGAAAGTCCAAGGGGGTTCCCTCAGCCAAGACTGGACAGCAGAAGGAAGAAATATGGGCTGGTCTTTTTGTTGCTTCAGCTGATATAAAAGTGAAACTCTGAGAGAAAAGCTTTGTTTAACCTCTGACCACCCTGGGGCAGTTCAGGCTTCTGTCTGGGGGGTGGTCAGTACCCCACATCCAGTGGGGTATTCATTTGGGTGATGATGGTTCATAATTATCCAAATCATGTGCTTGTTCACCTTTATAAATTCACTGCTGTGAGAGGTCAGATGTCACCAGGCCTCTCTGAAAGCTGAAAGGGTAATATTTAGAGTTCAGATTGAGGGCAGCACGTAGAGACATGACATTACCTTGTAGAGCCACTTCCATTAAAGAATAAATTAAATGTGAGGTAGTGTTATCTCTAAGTTCAGCCTTGAATAATTTTATCAGTTTTTTTTTAAAAGGAACAGCTCGGAACATTGAGAAATTTTGTTTTGCTAAATATGCAACAACGTTCTTGACCACAGAAAGAAATTAATTAATAATTAACCACGTAATAGATCCCAACAGGTTTAATGCAAGAGGATACACTTTGAGAGAACAGTCATAAATCATAGAGCTAGGGCAGCTGAAAGCTGCTTAGAACTGGGTTTGAACTTAAGCAGGAGTAACTCTGTGATCCCTGAGAGTCCCTCAGTTTCTCCATGATTGTGCCAAGTATGTTGATGAAATTTCAAGGGGTTACCAGTCAGGCACAGTTTACAGATATTTGTATTACCAGGTGAATCAGATCTAAGAGCAAAGTGAAAGATAGCTGTTGTAGTCAGTGAAATGACTGATGAGGAAGGTTACCAAGGACTTTGCATTTTAAAGCATTCTCAGTGAAAAATGGGGTAGGAGATAGAGGTTCCTTGCATGCTGATGTATCAAGTCTCCCACCTCGGTCTCTCATTCAAATCATGGAACTACTTACAACAGTACTTAAGATAATGTTAAATGTATGGGGTAAGATTTCATATCTGAACTATATGGAATATTTTCTGGATGGTGTTTTGTTACACGCTGTGATTTGTGAAGGAAGATTTTGTTTAAGCCCGATGAGGCATCAATGTGTTAGTACAAAAACTTGTGAAAAATGCGAGTGTGGCAGAGGATGAGAAGGCTGGACCCCTCAATTCCTCACTCATAAACCTCCCAGACCAGCAGGAGTCTGACCTGGTGTCAGGGCAAGGGAGGAACCTGATATACTTGTTATGGTCTGCAGTGGGCAATTCACCTGAGATGGTGAAGTGTCTGTGATACTGAAAATAGAAATCCTGCTGTCAAACACCTTAAAGAGAAGAGCTTTCAGTGCACAATAGCTGCTGTTATCATGTTCTTTGAGAAGATTGTATCTCTGATACTTCAATTATATTTAGTTCCATAGGAGTTTGCTCTGTAAATGCAGACAGTTCTCTTCTCCCTGGAATGTTGACTTGTTCAAGTTCTGATCTTTTTGACCACTAATTATCTTTCTAATTGAACAACATTGTCCCAAGACATGTAAATGAGATAAACAGTGCAGCTGATAAAGTGCTCAGACACTTGTATTGTCTTGTCCTTGTAACACAATCCCAGAATGGTTTGGGTTGGAAGGGACCTCAAAGATCATCTCATTCCAACCCCCTGCCATGGGCAGGGACACCTTCCACTGTCCCAGGTTGCTCCAAGCCCCATCCAGCCTGGCCTTGAACACTTCCAGGGATGGGACATCCACAACTTCTCTGGGCAACCTGTTGCAGTCCCTCACCACCTTCACAGCAAATAAAGTATTGTAAATTTCTTTTGGTGGTTATATTTTGCATAATATATGAAAGAAAAGCAATTTAGTTCTGGTTACACATTGCAGATAATGGACAAGGTAGGACTATTAAGTTTTAAGCTTATTCCCACTTTTTGATTTTTGCAAAGATGGGGCATCTGCCCCTGTGTGAAAAAATGTTTGCTTTTATGCATTGATTCATCATAAAAAGAAATAATAGATATCACAAAAAGTTATATTTGAGTCATAGCCACACATCCTGTGTGCATTTAATTTTTAGCAGTGCCTACTTTATCACAAAAAAAGAGAAAAAATCCTGTGTAGATTTCTCTAAAGGAGATACATCTAAAATTCTTTAAATTGTTAACAAGAAGTCTAGTTATAAATAATTTTCACTTTCTGCCCACATGTTTGCACTTCAGGCTGCATTTTTGTCTGACATTGCAATAAAGGAGCAGCTCAATCTCTTTCGTGTAGGTCCATTCATGCCCATGGCCACCGGGTGTCACTATGATATAGATAAAAAGAGGCTCCAGCACAAGAAGAAAAATTTCAGCTCTGCAAAGCTTTTCTGCCAGAATTTGTTAGTCGTGGCAGTTTCGTAAAGCACATTCGACTCTTCAGGTCCAGAATAATGGGGTCTATAAGGACCAGCCTTTACTCTGATGGTGCTGGTACTCATTCAAGATGCCAAAATCGTGCCAAGGTTGAGGCTCTGATTTTGAACTCAAGGCAGAGTCTGGAGTGTTGGGATGTTCAGTAATTAGGGCAAGTGGCAGGAAGGAGATTCCATTTGTTTATCAGCATCCAGGGGTTTCTGGTTTTGCTGCTTTTCATTGTACATTCCAGTGGCCAAAATGTGAAGGAAAAAAGCCAAGAACCTGCTGCTCCATCTCTTCAGCACACTCCTCAATTTATATCTTCAAAGCTGTAATGACAGTTAATTGGAATGTTTTATCCTTGCAATGCTCACATTTTCCAGTTTTTCCTCTATTATTCCAACATCTCTTTGCCCTGCCTCATCTCTGAAATGGGCCTTAATCTGAAAATAAAGATACAGCTTTGAGAAAAACTTTCATTCCACGTGGGAACTGTGTTGCTTTAAATGCTGGGAGAAGGAAGTAGGAAGTCTTCTTGTGGAATCATTTGTTTCTTTGGGCTTTTTGTGGGTTTTTTTTCAGTCACCTTGCCCGGTTCTTGGCAAACTGAATCACTGGAGACTCCTGAATTCTACATGCTTGGGGGACAGCAGTGCAATTAAAGGAAGGTGCAACTAAAAATAACAGGCCTGGTTTTTCTTGCATGGGACAAGTTTCCTGTCCAGATGTGGCTGTGCCTGGGATTGGTGGGTGGACATTTTCTGTGGGACACAAGGGAACTTTATTGCTGTCCATGCCATTTGTTTCTCATGCTGTCTGGAGTACGTGGCTGCTGTTCCCCATCCTCTGGCTTTTCCCACAGCTTCCTGCTTTAGGCTTTTCCCAGTGACAGGTGATGGGTCATGGTTAGAGGTGGAGACTCTTCACCTCCTGCACACCAAGCCCCACTTGTGTCTGTTTTAGCAAGGTGGGGTTCGAAAGGACCTGGCAGGTTCTCAAGGCCACCACCTTAAACCAACAGAAAATGTTGCAAAACCTTTGAGACTCCACAAAAAAAGAGAAAACTGCCCATCTCCTGATTCTAGGGAAGAGTTCAGGGCATATCTTCCCTCTGGAGTCTGTCTATTAAAGGAAACACTTCTATCTATTCTCCTTTGTGGGAAAGAGGAAGATCCAGAGATGTGAACTGACTCCCTTCAGATCAGCCTTGGAGTCTATATCTTCCATAATCCTAAGCAGAGCTTGATCCAACTCCTGTAGCCAGGCTGGGTAAGGCAAGAACAGGATGGTGTCTCTTGTATTGTACAAACTCTGACATTCATTTTTTCACAATTACCAAGTGTTGTGCAGCAGAGTTTTTTATGTGCCTCATTATATTTTTTTTGGCTCGTGCATTGCTGGCTGCCATACGGCTCAATATAAAAATCTTTATGGGTATCTGCTGTCTCTCATAATACATAAAAATATGTTAATTAACACTAATTAAATCAATCTAAAACATATATGAAACATAGCCCCACAAATTAGATAATTGTAGTAAGTTGGCCGAGCCCTCAGTTTTTGGCTAAATGCTGCTGATGCCTCATGAAAGCCCTGATAACACTCTGCTGCTCTGTGTGGGCATGTGCTGTGCAGACATTCCTGGTGCTCCTGAGTTTCCTTATTCGTGGAAGGTGCAGAAACAGGAAAAGTGCATATTGTCATTTTGAACACAGCTGGAAAAACTGGCTGCAACACAATGACATTTCTTGCTGTTGCTCTGAATGGGGGAATTTTTTCTCAAGTGTCCTTCTGACATCAGTGACCACTTTGGATTCACAGCCCAGAGTTGGTCTGTGCTGTAGCAGGGCTGAGTTTTAAACCTGAATTAGGAGTTAGAAAACACAAAGTAGGTTTTTTTATGTGACTGAATCTGGAAAGTTGTTCAGAATACTGAGAAAACATGAAGTATTATCACAATCGTAATGCCTTCTAGTCAAGGAATTTCACTTTGTTTTCATTTAATATGACACTAATTACTGATTCAGATATTGAGAAAAGATGGAAAGACAAACAATTAAACAAACACTTAGAGAAACACTTTTCCTGCCCTTTCTCAGGATAAAGTTCAGTCCAGTACCTCTTCCCTCCTTCCTACTTTCCACATCCCTTGTCACTGTTTGCTACTGAAGTCCCCACTGACTCTTTTGGGCAGGTGACAGGCTGCACAGGAGGCTGGCTTAGTGTGCAGGGGTTTCTTTATGCTGATAGTTGCTTCTTGCTCTTTTCATCTACTGCTCCTTGCTTCTCCCAGCTCAGGCCTGGGATCCTCCATGAGCCACCGTTCCTTTGGGAATGCCCCTGCTCTGGAGTGCCTGCAAGCTGGGATACATTGGGGCTATTGCTGCCAGGTGTGTGACAGTCCCTGAGGGCTGTCCCTGCCCTGGTGTGGGTCACCCACAGCCTCAGACCCTCTTCTGTGTCCCCACTCTCGTGTGAGTCACCCACAGCAGAGTTTCTGGGGCTCACTCACAGCCACAGCCCCTCCAGGGTTTCCCTCAGAGGAAACTTGGAGTGCCTCCTTTCAGGAGTTTGTCTCCAGCCCTGTCCTCAGGAGCATCTTCCATGTGCCTCTTCTGTTCCTCCAACTCTCTCTCTTTATTTTCTCTTCTTGGGTTTTCTTTGTCTTTGTGTCCTGTCTCCTGCCCTCAGTGCTTGCCCCCATTTCTTAAATATGTCTGAGCAGAGGAGCCAAGTGCTTGTCTGACTGGTTGAAATAGTGAGATATGAGTTGTTTTCATGTTTCAGAGCTGTCTGGATGTGGCTGTGATCAGCCCAGGGCAGTTCATGGCCTCCTCCCACACAGGTCACCCCTGCAGTCCTCTGCTTCCCAAATCCTGCCAGTGATGCCCAGTACAAATATTCCCACTGGGGTGTGAAGAATGTCCTCAGTTACCCTCCAGGTTCCTATAAAGCACTGAAAACTTTGCACAGCTCTGTTATCCAGAAAGAGATAGTCAATGCAGTAGTTATAACACAAAATGGAAAAAAAAAAAGACAGAAAAAGAGGGTTGTGGGGTTTTTTTTGTGTCTAGAAAATTCCTCCAGCTTGTATATTTTCTTTCAGATTACTTAATTATTTTAAGGAACCAAAGTGTTTGCTGACAGAGGCATAAGACCTTTTATAGGCTAAAATAACAGCAATCTATCTCCTCCTGTAACTCTCTGACAGCTACTAAATCAATGACAATAAAGCATCAATGGTTAACACTGTACAGTTTATTCTGGAAAAAAATAGCTATGAGGGTGCTTTTTGTGATTCCATAGTTAGGCACAAAAGGGAACTCAATCTAAGACTGGATATTTGGGATCTGCACTATATAGAAAAATATGGCAACTCAAACCAGCAGGGCTAGAGCCAGACCCAGAAAAAGTGTAGGAGCTAAAGGGCAAAATTCCTGACTTGAGCACTGATCTCCTGTTTGACCTTGAGAAATAACTTTAATCTTTGATGAAGGCAGGGCTGCTGATATTTTCCCATTGGTAAAATGAGAATAGCATCAGCTTTTGGTCAGTTGAGGGTCTCTGATGGAAGGCACTAAGCAAGTATTGATTATAACAGTTGGGTTATAAATGTTGGCTTAAGCAGAATTCAGTTCATAATTTTCTCACAGGAACAGGGAGTCAGCACTGTGAGAGAACTTGCATCTGATGTAAAGTAACTTGGTTTTCTGGTTTGATTGGTATAGATTGGTCACAGATAAATTCTTGTTTGAAATTAAATGATACAGCATTTTTTTTTTTTTTTTTGCTAAAGAAGTTACTTAGTAGTAAGTTTAAAACTTTGTGGTGCTCCTGAAAAGAACAAAACATACTAGTGAAATATTGCATCTGTTTGGAATGCATTTTAAACAGAGGATTATTAATTGTTTAAGGGAGAAGTCTGCATACATTTCCTGAAACAAGACTATTTAAACACAAGATAGAATTTTTCCAACAATGGAAGGAGAAGTCATGTAAAAAAGTCTCAGAATAAAGAATCAACAATGTTACTTATTTAGAGGAAAGAGCTGTAAAATGGATTGCAAAATTTGTTTATGTTCAAACCCCACAGTGACTGTGAGGAGTGATGGGCAATAGGCAGCGTGACAGCAGGAGCAAGTTCACTCATTAAGGTTGGGGTTCGTTTGCTGTGGTCAGCTTACAAATGACATAGGTGTTAACTGTAGGAGAGACACAGAGGCACCTCCAGAGGTCAGCCAGCCCACTCCCCTGAAGAGCATCAAGCAGACCTCTATGATTTCTGACACGTTTCTCTAACATATTTCTAGACCTCTAGTGATGGAGACACAACCTCAGCAGGAAATCTACTCACTGCTTCACTAGGCTTGCCAGTAAAATGCTTTTTCTAATGTTTAATCTTTCTTGCTGCAAATTAAACCTTCTCTCCTAGCTTCTATTTCCACAAAGAATAGATTATTCCCCTTCTCCTTACAGAATCTTTCTATTTGAAGATGGCCACCTTGTACATTTTCCTCTTTACTTTCAGCTGAATATCCCAGTTCTTTCAGAGCTTCCTCCCCTCTGGACTCTTCTCTTCTAGTCTACACTTTCCTGGAGTGCAGAGTCCCAGCCCAGCTGTGTTCTTGCCAGTGCAGGGCAGAACAGAAGGATTGATTCATGTCTCAGAAACCTTATTTTTGTTTCTGTATCTCAGTATGACATTTGCCATTTTCACAACAGTGTGATGCTGCTGACTCATGCTCTGTTTGTCATTGACTGTAACACCTACACTTGTCTTTGCAGAGCTGTTACCTAACCCGTTTCTCCACATCAATATTTGTAGAGTCTGTTGAGTGTAGGGTATTGAAATTGCATTTTTCAAACTTTTTTTTTCCCCCCTATTTTTCTAGTTCACAAATACCGTTTTGCCTTCTCTTCTCATGTGCCTCTAGTTTCTTGTAGCCTTATTCAATGGTTGTAGCTATGAATGAAAACACTGAACAGGACTGAATCTAGGCTATATGTATGGAGACAGTTCCTCCTAGACTGGGTTTTGCAACTTGCTTGTATAAATGTTATGTCAGACCGTATAAAAAAGTCTTATTGAAGTACATTTTTCTAGGGAAGACTTGATACAAAAGGGGCATTAACCATTGTGGTCCTCTCGGCATCACCTGACAGTCACTTTCCCTGCCTGTTAATTAACAGAGTAATACTTCCCTTGTTTACAGTGAACAAAGCTTTTCTCAGTCTCTTTCTTACTATAAATGTATTTATGGAATGATTCTTGTTACCCTGTGTTTCTCCTGCTTATTTCTTTCTCCTTTATTCTTATGGGCTTAGGTTTTCTCTTTATATTGTCCTTGGCAATCTGATTTAGTTCCCATCTATTGTGTTCCTCCATCTTATGTCTGACATCAGTGAGCAGCTCACAATATATCTTAATTGGTCTATTATGCATGGTAGCAAAATGAAGGATAAACAGTTTCAGCTCTTGATAATTTTTGCCTGAATTGCTGCCCCGCAATAAGGGTCACTTACTGAGAACCTTTATCATTCATCATTTTGGGAGATTTGACAAGGTGAATATTCAGGACTCGCTTTTCTCCCTTTGCCTTTCACTGCAAAATCATAACAGATGCCTATCAAAAAGTTCCTTGGTATGATTAAAAGTAGGATGACCTATGGTTTAGCCTACTGTTCTGCAGAGATACACCCCTGGTAGACCAAAGAGGTGCCAAATGCTATTTATTCTACATACCTTACTATCCAGTGGCTCATAATTAACAGGCTTTGATCTCTTCTCTCTGGTGACCAGTGACAGAACCTGGAGGAAGGAATGACATGAAGTTGTGTCAGGGGAGGTTTAGGTTGGATATCAGGAAAACATCCTTCCCCCCAGAGGGTGGTTGGGCACTGAACAGGCTCCTCAGGGCAGTGGGCACAGCACCAAGGCTGCCAGAGCTCAAAGAGTGTTTGGAAAATGTTCTCAAGGACAGGCTGGAATTGGTGGGATGTCCTGGGCAGGGTCAGGAGTTGGACTCAATGATCCTGATGGGTCCCTTCCAGCTCAGCATGTTCTATGATTTTATGACTAATAACAACACTGAAACAACCCAAGAGCTGACTTCAGTTTGTGTTTTGGTTTTTGATCCATGTTTGAGCTGCGAAGGTTCAGTGTGGTAAGACAATCACAGTGGTTTTACACTAATGATGATCATCTGCAACTCCCACTGGGATGAGCAAAGTGATTTATATTAAGTGCTGTAATTCAGCATCTCATTGTATATGAAAATGAAAGAGATTAGTGCATTGGTACTGAACGTATTTCCACATCAGTGAAGTGAAAGTGCAGTGACAAGACAGCTCTCTAAACCCAATTAGCTAAAACAAATCCCAAAGATATAGTCCTATCTTGTTTGAGAAATGTCACCTAACATTGTAACATGTGTTACCAGGAAACACACCTTTTGATCATGTCAAGAGCCTTCAAGGAACCAATGTTCAGACAACCTGGAGATTCTCTGTCAGGAGACATGTGAAAGGAAATGCAAGCCAAGTTAACAGAACTCAGTTGTAGAGTTTCCAGTCAATGCAACTCATCAAAATCATCTAATAAAAATTCTTTTAAAATTAAAATAAAAAGAATATGACCTTGGATGATTAATTTCATTAGTTTGACTAATGTTCATTGGGGATTTTGAAGATTTAAAGCACCATATGAAGCTGAATATTCTTTTAGACTGCTGCAGGGTTGGATAAATGATCTCACATTTCTCACCTGCCTACACTTTATGTTTCCACCCCCTCTGCTCACAATCTGGGTTTTGCTACTCTCTCTGGCCTAATGTCTCAGCATGTTCTGACTCCTCCTTCTTGGTGCCAAGACGTACTGAGGAACAGGCTAGAAATAAAGGCACAGGCAGATTCATGTTTGCTTTGTACACATACTCAGACTTTATGTAATTTCTATGGGTCCTTATACAAACACAAAAAAGACACTTTTGTGGGGCAATGGAAATATGTATTAATTTTTATGTTCAGTGTGCATGATATTGAGCTGGAACCTGTGCTTGGATATTGTCTTAGAAGAGAGTTAGTGCCCCAAAGCAACGACTAAAACAGTTCTTTGTATAGAAAGAGGGGCTTGTAGCAGTGGTTTCCTTGTGTTCCTGCACTTTGTTGTTAAATGAGCACAAGTATGCTGCTTCATACCTCTTAGTAAGTCCTCATTTTGCTGGGAAAAAAATCCTGCAAGGCCCCATAATTTGGCTAACTACTCAGGCCTAACATTGAATCCTTGGAGACATCATGAAGAGGCCTTCATTCTGCAGCAAACAGATTGGCACTGCAGTGATGATAATTGTAATTATCATGAGCATAATAAATAAATGGCAATGCATTTTGCTAGCTTTAGGAGACTGAGTAATCTGGCAAACAGCTTGCTGCACTCTATCACACAATAATGATATTCACTGCCAGCCTGGGAAGTTTACCTAGGGGCTGTGACTCATGTTTGTTTTGAAAGGCACAGCATTAAAGGCCTGTGAATTATGTCTGTTGTGAAGAACACTGCATTTAAGTAATTACAAATGCAAAACTAAAACAAATCCACAAGGAAAAAAAAAAGCTAATTGTTCTTCCTGTTCCGCACACTTTCAGCCCTTATTTTTTTTATCAAATTTTTGCCACCAGAATGGATCTCTTGGGATGATTTAATTTCTGGTGCATCAGTACTGAACATCTACTGGCACACGTGTGAGGCCTCCTGCCTTTGCTAGCTCACCTGGACATCTCCCACTTCATTGTCCTCTGTGTTGCAACGTGGTGGGGAATGGAAGTGCCAGGGAACCCAGGGGAAGTGGGTCACTGGGTGTGAAAATCCTTGTCAACAAGGGGAGAAAATATTTCAGATCTCTTCTTGCCACCCATGAAACCCACTGATTAACAGTGCTAAGATTCATACTGGTCATGCTTGAGGTTCATCTGCTGGAGACAGATACCACCTTGTCCATTAGATCATTGCACCGAGTGCCATATCCAGTCATTCCTTGAACACCTGCAGGGATGGGGACTCCACCACCTCCCTGGGCAGCCCTTTCCGAAGCCTGACTGCCCTTTCAGTGAAGAAATTCTTCCTGATGGCAGACCCTGAACTGGGCACAGCTTGAGGCCATTTCCTCTTGTCCTGTCACTGGTTATCTGGGAGAACAGGCCAACCCCAGCCTTGCTACAAACTCCTTTCAGGGAGTTGTAAAGAGTGAGAAGGTTCTCCTTGGGTCCCCTTTTCTCCAGGCTGAGCACCCCCAGATTCCTCAGCTTCTCCTTAGACCCTTCCCCAGCTCCTTTGACCTTCTCTGGACATGCTTCCAGCACCTCAATGTCTTTCTTGCCATGAGGGGCCCCGAACTGGACACAGCACTTGAGGTGTGGCCTCACCAGTGCCCAGCACTGGGAAATCCAGAAGACAGAGCCAGGCTTTTCTCAATGGTGCCCAGTGACAGGACAAGAGGCGCTGGGCACAAACAAAAACACAGGAAATTCTATCTGAATGAAATACATCACTTTTGCCTGTGAGGGTAGTCAAACACCACACCAGGTAGCCCAGAGAAGCTGTGGAGTCTCATTGGAGACATTAAAAAACTGACTTGACACAGTCCTGGGCAAGTCTTGTCTAGCTGACCCTTCTTGAACAGGGAGTTTGAAATCCCAAGAGGTCCCTTCAAGCAAAATGATTCTGTGATTCTGTAAAAATAGAAACAATTGCCTAAAATCTTCTGGAATTACTCATACTTTTGAGGATGGTTTCTTGAGTGACTCAAGCCAACGTAAGTCCACGCTGTTCACAGTCCTGTCTCACTCCCTGGGTACATGTTTCTAAGATTCTTTAAAGGCCATGAGAATTATCATCAATTCTAAGGCTTTTCAGGCTTCTGGGATCACTGGTCACTGCCTTCCACAGGAACATCATGGTTGCTCTGACACGGGGAGTTTGTCACTGTGCAGCCCTGAATTTGGGGAA